>CAUDMG010000209.1:0-172500 GCA_958450375.1 Homarus gammarus
ACGATGTAGAAAATCATAATACGTGTAAATGAACAGCTAACCTGACCAAACTTTAGTCATAGTTTGGCTCTCTTGTGTTGGTTTTTCACATTTTAAGATAAAATAGTTGTACTCCCACCAGCCCGCACATCACTGTTCATCTTCTTCAGTTCCAATAAAACACCAAAACTCCTGGAGTTGCCACACAAAATGTTCTTGAACATGGCACAAGTCGGCATCATCCAACATTATTTTTCTTATATGAATTTCAAAACATTTATATTAATTTGCTATCACACTTCCTCATGTTAATTATTCCTCGGAAGTAAACAGTCACATCTTTAGTATCACAAACGTGGCATTGAATCCCACCTGTTGAAGCTGTCATTGGCGCATCTTGGTATGAGGAGATGATGAAAGCTTTTATTATTTTGAACTCGAGGTCACAGAAACTCCTGCTGTCCTCATTCTCCTCTGCCTCAAAAGCTTTGTTATCTTATTCACTGAAGAATAGGTTTTAGGGAGAGAGAACCAGCGAGGATTTAGGAGGGGAAGGGGTCGGATGATGATCTGTTTCTAGGAACACAAACAGCAGAGGAAAAAAAGGACTTCGGATAAGATGTGACTTTAGGGTTTATCGACATTTAAAGATCATACGATATTGTGTTGAGGGAATTGACATGTAGAATTATGACGTACAGTGTGTGGGAGAAGCTGAGGTGAGGGGTGTTGAGGTAAGTATAGAGTTCCCGAAAATGGTGAGAGAAACATCTGAAGAGCTTGAGGCGGGAGTGAGGTCACAGGCAGGTCTATGCATTAACCTTTCCTGTTTATAATGTTATTTCTGATCAACAGGAAGGTGATGGACCAGAAAGTTATAATGAAAACCTTGTATACAAATGACCTGTCAGTCTCAGTGTAGAGTAAGAGAGAAAACACTAGGGGACTGTTATAGATTCCTTAGAAAAACATAGATTACAAATAACCTTAGGGAAAACAGGTATGATATGGGTCAGGGAGAATAATTAAAATTTACAGGTAACATCGTCTCACCGTTTCTTTAAGCAAACTGATAGTGTTATATATCTGGGAGGCACAGAGGGCGAGGGTGGTGAGAATGACATGAATGTATAGACGAAGACACAAACACCTGCATTACCATTAAAGAAAACAGACGACGCTGTGTGGGACCAGGAAATAAACAAAACAATTAATGGAAAAGTTTCGACACCTGTGTGATACCGGCTTAAAATTTGTGACATCGGAGCTGCAACATTGACGAAAATACAGAAATAGAAGCTGTATGTCATAGAGAACAACTGAGCCTTAAAAAAATTATTATAAAGGAGGAGAGAAAGAGAACGACAAAATTGAGCGGGAATTAAGATAAAGAATCATTTAAGAAAAAAAGTTGGAAATCGGCTGAGGTCTGTCGGACTTAAACAGCAAATGAAAGAGAACAAGTTGTCAAGGAGATTATGGAACATGGAAGTAAAGGACAAAAGAATAAGATGAATAAACACAGAGAAAAGAGAGTTAGAGAGAGCAGGAAAGGACAGTAATGGATGGATGTCAGCAGGACAGATGCAAGGGACAGAACACTCACTCTGGAGGTATTAAAGGGAGGGAGAGGATGAAGGTTATTCCCTGAGTCTAAACAAATGGAATAAACTCTCAACAATACAAAATAAAACAATAAACAAACCATACAGGAAAAACAAACAAGTTAAAACAGAAACGATGAATCTAAACAACAAAACAACTTCCCCATCACTCTGTTGTCGTCGGTGTTGCTGTATTACTTCGCTTCAACAACTAAGATCTTAAAGTGCATCACAAGATTAATAATTACTCTCGTCCATCAACAATAATAATTATGAAAAATAGAACTGTGTGTATCTCTTGTCATTCACTATTAGAGGCCAAACGATAAGTCCTTTGAAGACTATGACAACCTGATGTACTACCCACGATGTCAAACTAGTTTTATTTTTAACAGTCTACACCCCAGAACTATTGTATCGTCACTCCTCATCCCAACAGTCGCCCCTAAAACAAAACAATTGAACCGTCCATACAACAATTATATGTGTAACAAAGAGAACGGGATGAGGAATCGTTCTGGGTATTGAACTGTGGAAAAAGTTTGTATCAGGTGGGAGGGAGGACGAGAGAGGAGGGGGAGGTGACATGTACAGATGGTGAGCGTGTAGTGTGGGAGAACATGACCGCGGCCAGCTAGTTCCTGGTGGCTGTGTGAAGAATGACATGTACAGTTGTGGGAAGGAAGCAGAAACCTACCGTGGCAGATAGAGAATACGTCGGTAGTACATAAGTTACAGGTCTTATAAGGTCGAGTTACTCTTAAACCTCAATAACCAAAGGATGGAAGCCTAGACACCATTCGAGGTACTAAAACCTGGGAGACTTGTGTTGTGAAGGATGAGGGTCTTACTGAAGGCCAGAACACCAGGTAATACCACTGATTAATTGTTAACCTCTCTAGTGAAGGAACTTGTGACCTTGAGTAGTATTTCATGTTTTATTCCTCAAGTTTGCTTCTTTGTTCAACATGTTTAATCGTAACTTTAATTCTAACAAAACCAACAAGATAAATACTGAAACTTTATAAAAATAAGAAGACTGCGATACCTGGGCCAAATGAATAGGGATGAGGGAATAATGGCAGGAAGATTAGTGGGTGGAATTGAGGGCAGGAAGTCCAGGGAAAGGGTGATCAGGATGGATGAATTAAATTAAAATCTGAGGCTCTGGAGAGATGTAGAATTTGGGAGGGTTGGTAAGAAACCCGAACACGTTTAGAGTGTTGGACCTTCGCCAACTCTCAGATTTATTATTAGATACAATTATTTAACTACATTTAACCTTTATTATAATCATATTTGTCTATTAAAACTATGATTTATTTTTAGTTTATGTGGTTTTATTTTTCTGACAAAAGACAACTTATGTAATGTACGTTGTAAATGGTTGTCTAATAACTTTCAATAGTTCGTCTGCTTCTTCCTTCATGGTATCAATTGGTATGTTGTTGTATCCGTCTCTCTGTGGTTGGTGACATGAACTGGCTCCAGGGAAAAATATCACACACGTTTTTATCTGATATATTCCCTTCCTTAAGTTAATAAAATCTTATTCTAAATTTTGATACTAGAAACACTCTTAATAATCTTGATTATTACTTTTTAATAATATTCTCAGACCTTCACCATGAGAGTAGTTTAATGTTTGGATCTATAACTGATTGATGTGGAGCTCCTGCCACTGAGGTACATAAAACTTTAACCTGTTTATCTGTTACTAGACACCTTAAATAGCCAGGATTTTCACCATTTTCTTATCAACAGGGACTCAGAGCCTTTCTTATATCTACTTTCAATCCCTTAGTAGTATCAAAGATCAATATCAAATTTCAGTAGTTACGGTGACTCACTATAGTCACTAAGCTGTTATAAAACATTATGAGTCATTGTGGTCACTGAAGATTCACTTTGGTAACTTGTGCGTATAAGGTGAAGCTGTGAGCAGGTGTGTGTTGTTGTAGCCTCGTCCTAAGGTTTCTATGCGTCTCCTGCCCCGAACTCTATATTATTTCTTATTTTCTTTGATGTTTCCGAGTCCCTAAATCAGCTCTACAAACAATGGGAGAGAGGTAAAGATGAAAGAAAGACATAATAAAAATATTGTCTTTCTTCTCCTCCGATGTTTTATTTTATTTCACCAAGACTTTGTTGAAGTTGCCAGAATTTCTCCTCATTTTAAGGATTTCCACAGATCCTGACAGCCGGGGTCAATGTCCTGTGACAGCCCTAAAACAGTAAGCCGGGGAATATAGCCCACACTCTCCTCTCCCCATGCACACCTCACTCATGCCTTGACCAGGGCGATGATTACTTTCGGGAAATAAAGATCTAAGTGATTGAGTTTCTCATTCACGGCGGAGAGAGACGTGTAGAGAGACATAAACAACCACCAGGCGGAGAGAGACGTGTAGAGAGACATAAACAACCACCAGGCGGAGAGAGACGTGTAGAGAGACATAAACAACCACCAGGCGGAGAGAGACGTGTAGAGAGACATAAACAACCACCTTGAGATAGAACGAGACTTTGGGAGTAAGTCACCCACAAAAGTCCTGTCGCCTCTCCTCCTGAGTCACGAACCTCGAGATTCAGACTCGTGAACCCAAAGCAGTAGACACCGATACATTATTCTGTCCATAAATGATTCGGATTTATGAGTCTGAATCTCGTGGTTCGTGTTTCAGGAGGAGATACGACAGGACTTTTGTGGGTGACTGTACCTGTGTCTCTCTACGGTTGGGTTTATTAATCAGACAACACAATACATCTGAGGCAACTTGGGTTAAGATTCCTGAACACATTATAACCAAGACCATCTATTGATACTCTCCAACCAGCTACTTTGTTCTCTGTGTGTCGATAGTTTTAATATTGTGGAGAACCTGCAGTAGAGAGTACATGAGAGGCATATCATCACTGTAGTACATAGTGAGTACATCATAAGTGTTCCTTACATACATTGTTCCTGGTTACGTTACTTCAGGGCCTCCTCCTCCTCCTCCTTCTCCTCCTCCTTCTCCTCTCCCTCCACCTCCTCCTCCTCTTCCTCCGCCTCCTCCCCTCCTAGTGTTGTTCCCACTCAGACTATCGTGGCGACTTAGACATATTATTTTACATTTAACTTTCATTATTCAGTTCTTTTTTTCTCAAGCTGTTAATACGAACTTTTATTAACACTTTGTGTTAATTTTCTCTTTCTTTAATCTCTTTCCTTTTATTATATTGAAGATTATCTTTGATTATCACTCATATTTCCTTCCTCCTGTTTACAATATAAGATAGTTTGGTTGTCCTAGGTGAGGTTCCTCATATGACCGATAATATTTCATTAATTTTCCTCTATCTAAGAACACCTGTCATCCAGTCATAGGGTAAAGTTAATAAGATATACTTCGAAACAATACTCAGTCATGTAAATAAGACCAGTTTATCGAATAAAATTAATTGCCAAACTTACAACAAAAAATTCCTGCGACAAAACACATAACTACAAAAAACTCAAGTTTCAAAGTGGGGAAAATAATGTGCATATAAAAATAGAACAAAAACGATGAAAACGCGAGAGTAAAGGTAAAACACAATGTGTTGTTTTAGAAGGAGTACTGACGATCAGACAGGGCACACACCACGGTCCACAAGGCTCCATTTATACTGTTGATTGTGAGCGGTAGCCGACGGCCCTCCCTGGTAATGAGTCAGCGGACAAAGAGAGAGAAAACGAAAACAAAAATGTAGAAGTGAATTTAGAATATAAGTTTGAAGATAAACTATAAAACTAATGACCATAAATCTTGACAATAAATTTATAGTTAATGTAAGCAACAGATGATTAAGTCACCAGGTATATCGGTTAAAGGTAAGGTTAAAATGAGTTAACTATAGATTTATTACCATTCCACTTTTACTCACAGGTTAAATCTGTTCTTATATATCAAACTCTCTAAAGGATATTTATTTACATATCACATTAACAAAGACGCCTTAAAGGTCTCCTTCACCTTAACAATATAATTTTTCGTCAGCTTGAAATAATCGTCAGAGAACACCAGTGGCCTTTGATAGGTCTGTCCCTTCTATTACTTGGCTCACTATCTGCCCTGTTAGAGTCTTTAGTCCCGTTTTAGAGCCATCTGTATGTATAAAGGACAATATATGTGTGTGTGTGTGTGTGTGTGTGTGTGTGTGTGTGTGTGTGTGTGTGTGTGTGCGCGCGCTCGCAATTTGTGAACCCCCCCAGAAGTATCCCACATGTGGAATGTTGGGTTGGGCCCCGTCCCCACTCCCCAAAAAACACAACTAAATTGGGGAATAACCCCCCCCCCCCACACCCACCTAAAAGTAGTGTAGATGACAGTGTAGAGAGGGGGGGGGGGATGGCCATGAAGGGACATGATATAAATGGACGTTTGGAAGGGGACTGAGAGGAGGAGGGAAGCGAGGAGCAGAAGACGAGAGAGAGAGGAGAGGTAGAACACAGAGGGGTGGGGGGACACCACCATGTTAACACTGTCAACAAGCACCACACACAGGGACACCTCCTGACTGATGTTATTAATTCATATCAAATTCTCTGAGAAATAAATAATTACTTTTAAGGAATAATATTACCGTCAAGGTTTCATATAATTTTCAGTATTAATGTTATTCACCAGAAGAAAACGGTATTTGCATTAAAATTAAGCTTAAGGGAGGGAAAATATTTCACCGGTTTATCAACGTCATATACAAAATAAATGCATTTCAGGATAAAGCATTTCTCCACACTGATGCAAATGTGAGCGAGCAGCGCCTGGGATATTAATGTGACGACCGCCGTGTGCTGGTGCCGAGCTGGTACGAAAAATGTTCCTCTTGCCACAGTACCTGTCATTATCCCCTCAACACCTGGCTGTGAGTCCTCAACACTACAACACCTGGCTGTGAGTCCTCAACACTACAACACCTGGCATGCGAGTCTCTATAATGCCAAGCTATAGTATATACAGTTGGTAGAACAATGATCCTTTGTATTTCCAGCGTTGTCTTTAAACTGAGTCATCATCTGTAAGTATAAACTATTGACTCATGAACAAATATTATGGCCAGTAAGCGATGGTGTAGCTTATTAGCCATTCTTACTCTTGTTCTCACAGGTACGAGGAACCAGGTAAATCATTTCATTTAATTTCCTCTTGTTTCATCCAGGTGAGTTGGCTGTTAAGTGAGGGAGTATTGTTTGTCTTGGAGAAAGTTGGTCATTCATAAAATCAAGTCATATTTCTCCTCAGGCTGAGACTAAGTGTGTGTGTTGATGAGCAAGTTTCTGGTTAATCTGTTTACCCACGATTCTTGAGGAGTTAATATGGTGGACAGACGATACATCATCTCTTGATCTGGAGTAAGTTAGGGAATTAAATCACCCACACAGGCGTCAATGTCACATATCGTCAGCTGTTTTGTGTTAGTCTTAAGGATTTTTGTGGTACATCTCAAAGACTTCTCTGTTGTTGTTGTTGTTTTTCCCCAACTCCGGAAGTGACTAAATCCCTCACACCCCATCTTGACTGTTTTCAATATTAATTAAAAAAGAGATCCAATCCTGGGAAAACTGTGGTGTCTGATATCTGAATGTACTGTAATCATATGCAAAATCTGATATCTTCACCCAAAATCCCGCTATTATTTTCTACTCTCTTCACCTGACTCCTCTCCTCCAGTTAAACAACATTATACGATAAACATTATAACCAGAGGCCCTAAAACGGACACCTTAAATTGATAGTGGCATTACTGTCTCCACTAATGGAGCAGTTAATTACCAAGAACATTATTAAGACACCAACAAGAGAATGAGGAAGTGCACTAAACCTGGTGCTGCTCTCTCCTCCCTCTATGTCTTCCTTTATTAAGGCTTCTTAAAGTTACCTGTCACTGTTGTTCTTTGTCAACAATACCTTAATATTAACTTTACTTCATTCCCTCAAACATAAGTCACTTGCTGTAATAAACTGGGAATAACTAATGACCAGAAACTTGAGTGTTATCACATTACTCTTGTTGTCTTACACGTTATACAGTAAAGACTTATTATGTGTTCTTTATAAACTCTCTTGGTCCAGGTCGCCCAGAACTACATAGTTTTATTTTTAGATAAACTTGGTGTAGTCTATTTCGTTCTGAGATGTGAGACATTATTTACTAATAGTTACAAAAAGAAAGAAAACAGAATTAATGGAAACTGTATTCTGAAACCACAACAGTTAAATTCAACACATATTTAGAGTATTTAAATTACCCCCTTTAGTACCATGACTTAACCCATGGAGTATGATAGCACCGTATCAAGGGGTTAATTCATCATGCTTAAGAGTTAAACAAGAAAATCAGGTTCAACTATAATTACACCAAACACCCAGGCAAAGGGAGTAAACTGGTCGAGTTCTGTCTGTCCTATAAATGACGTAACACTAATGGCTTATGTTATACTGAAGGAATATAACACAGTTTGTTTCTCGTTTACACCCGCCATTCCCACTAGTTTCTCCATTTCACTAACTAACTCTGTATTAAGAGTCGAAGCCTTCCAGTAATCCTCACTCAGGCTTTACCCATATCATCAGGCCACAACCCTGTGGTACAAATCTTGTACTGCTACGACAACAACCTTCGTTGCTCAGGAACAAATGTCATAACATTGGTGTGAGTGAGTGTGAAGCCTCAACTAAGTATAGGCTGATTAGTGACTGTCCTTACAATAAACCTGTACAACTTTTTATATATTTCCATATAATTTTCGGATCCATTCACAATAAACGTAATTTTGAGTTTATAAAATTAAGAGAAAATGGTCATATACAAATTATAAACTATATAAAAGTTGACGGTACAAAAGAGCAAAAGAGACGAACGAGTCCTCATGACCAACTCACTCCTGGTAACCCGTCACCGAGTATTGCACAGCAGCAGTAACCCGGGACGCTGCTGCAATACTCACATAACTGCTCCAATATAATACAGATTGGTAATTACCCGCTGCATCCTGGTATTATTGGGACTTAAAAACAATGTAGAGAAATTAATTACATGTGGTTAATGACAGTTTATTACTGTATAATAGCCTTTATGAATCATTAAATGAGATTGAGAGAATATTACAGCACAACTAATTGCAGTATATACTGGATATGCGTTTATGTCGTTCTTTAATGGGCCTATGTATGGTTCTTTCATGTGTCTATGTATGGTTCTTTCATGTGTCTATGTATGGTTCTTTCATGTGTCTATGTATGGTTCTTTCATGTGTCTATGTATGGTTCTTTCATGTGTCTATGTATGGTTCTTTCATGTGTCTATGTATGGTTCTTTCATGTGTCTATGTATGGTTCTTTCATGTGTCTATGTATGGTTCTTTCATGTGTCTATGTATGGTTCTTTCATGTGTCTATGTATGGTTCTTTCATGTGTCTATGTATGGTTCTTTCATGTGTCTATGTATGGTTCTTTCATGTGTCTATGTATGGTTCTTTCATGTGTCTATGTATGGTTCTTTCATGTGTCTATGTATGGTTCTTTCATGTGTCTATGTATGTTACTTTCATGTGTCTATGTATGGTTCTTTCATGTGTCTATGTATGGTTCTTTCATGTGTCTATGTATGTTACTTTCATGTGTCTATGTATGGTTCTTTCATGTGTCTATGTATGGTTCTTTCATGTGTCTATGTATGGTTCTTTCATGTGTCTATGTATGGTTCTTTCATGTGTCTATGTATGGTTCTTTCATGTGTCTATGTATGGTTCTTTCATGTGTCTATGTATGGTTCTTTCATGTGTCTATGTATGGTTCTTTCATGTGTCTATGTATGGTTCTTTCATGTGTCTATGTATGGTTCTTTCATGTGTCAACCTCCCCCTTATCCTCCAGGAGAAACTATAAAATTCTACAATACACAAGTAAATACACATTCACTTACATACAAACAAAAACAGTCTTGTGTAAGAACGTCAAAACACAAACAAATATCACATATAAAACTGTACGTAAAAACAACCATAAGAATATTTTAGTAGACGGAACAAATTCTGTCCTTCACAAGTTTTAATTAAATAAAGAAGACACGTGTTAATTAGACCTTTATGTTGAGGAGATGTATAACTAGTCACGAATGATTGGTGGTAATATAATGTACACTGAAGATACTGTCCTCAGTGTTTTGTTCATGAGATGGATGACCCGTGTTACACTGAAGACATGGCTTTCACCTTCCCCTTCCTTCCCCCTTCCTCTTCCATCATCCCCCTTCTCTCCCTGCACCCTCCCTCCCGTCCTTCCCTTACCTCCCTTTTCCCTACTCCTCCCAATTCCCCACCGTCCAATCCCCCCTCCCTACCCATTCCCCTTCCTAACCACATTATGTTATAGCCTCTGGGATCCGCGAAATAAGATAAAAATGTCTTTAATTACAAAACGATTAACTGCAGAAGTGACACCAAAACCCTCAGTCTCAAGTCCTCAGGATGAATGGAACTGAGAGCTGCTCGGGCCTGTGGCAGCTCGGCTTTAAATGAATCAAATTCATCAAATTCCGGGAGACACGATGCTGGGGTAGAATGTCGGTCCACTAATTAACGATATATATCATTAAACGTATATTTGTCCGAAATGTCTCATCGACAATTTTTTTTTAACACGAGTATTGTATTTTTTTGTATTACGTTCATAACAGAAGCTTGAGATTAGTTTAATTTATTTTATAATAATGGAAATACATCGTCTTGCTGGTCAACGGTGGCTTGATAGCTGCCATAAATGTGGCTTAACAACATTACCCCACATTTAAGGGCAGGAGACAGATGCTTATAGTTGTTAGTGCTAGACAGTGTTAGTGCAGCCCCACGTGAACAACAGTAATGTTACAGATTCATGGCCACAAATAATTCCGGAAAGGTTTACTAAATACATATCACGTTAGGCATGATGACTGTGACAGGTGAGGCTCAGTCCACCTGATAGATTACCTAAAGGGTGTAACAATAAACGAGCTGCATCTCTGTGTAACACGAAGTGAGCTGTATCTATATGTAACACTAAGTGAAGTGTATTTATAGGTAACACTAAGCAGGTGCATCTTTATGTAACACTAAGTGAGCTGTATCTATATGTAACACTAAGTGAGCTGTATCTATATGTAACACTAAGTGAGCTGTATCTATATGTAACACTAAGTGAGCTGTATCTTTATGTAACACTAAGTGAGCTGTATCTATATGTAACACTAAGTGAGCTGTATCTATATGTAACACTAAGTGAGCTGTATCTATATGTAACACTAAGTGAGCTGTATCTATATGTAACACTAAGTGAAGTGTATTTATAGGTAACACTAAGCAGGTGCATCTTTATGTAACACTAAGTGAGCTGCATCCGTATGTAAAGAAACTCAGGTGAAGCAAATTACTAATCTCTGAATTATAATGAGCGAACAATGTCTTATAACCACCAGTGACCCACGATGGACCCCAACAGTCAACTTGTCGTGTAAAACAGGCAACTCTCTAGTATCACGAATCAACGATGTATATCATGTCTGGGTTCAAACACACAAAAAAGGTTCCATTTCTGGATGACAAATTATCCCGAACTGAACCCCATGGTCTTGAGTTGAGTATCACGTGATGGTAAACTGTAATAATCCTTGTACACGTTATAGGAAGGCTGATTACCTGCAGACCCGTGATAAACTACTCTAAGTACTTTACCTGGTCTTTGATAATCTATTTTGCGTATTATATTTTTAAACTCCAGCTCCTTCAGTTAACCGATATAATACTGTACACCATTTAACAACTTCCCATGTGTAATGAAGACACGAGGCAGAGGCAGTAACAACATGACTCTTGGTAACACAGTGTAAGTTGTGTCTGAGATACACTGTAAGTCATCACCGGCCGTGTGTTTAGGTTGAACGGCAGGTAAAGTCAACACATTGATTATAATACTACAACCTACTTCTTTTTGAAACAAACTTCACTTCCTTAAACAAATACAGGAATATAGTTATTACTACTTCTGTTTACATCAGCGTCAATATTAACCGTTTACCTGGGGCTAAATTACAGGTGATGCTTGACCGTGGCAGATAAACTAAGTAATGATAAATAATTGTTAAACATTGATAAACCGGACGATAATTATAACAACAGATCGCTTAATACGTGTTACAGTACCAGTATATATCGTTAGTACAGCGTCGAGTGTTGTCTTCAAGCACACACTTCACTACGTCAAGAATGTTAACATATTTTTCAAGTTCAACTTACCTTGTAACCCGTCCATTGTCTGTCCAGCGTCCCTGGTAAAAAGAAGACGAATTAACTAAAACTAAAAATCTCGAAAAAAATTAGTAACATACCTGTAGTTTATTTCCTTATTTAATAACATGTGTGGAGATTCTTTTATGGGGGCAGTAAATAATAGTTGTATGAACCATGGAATCCTGTGTCTTTCCCTTTAACCTTTGCTGTATAACAAACGTTTATCACACTTACAGTATGTCTGATGCTCTACTCACACCACCACAATGACATTTACTGCGTCACTGACAACACTTACACTTACCACTAAATCCTCAGAGTAAGTCATTGTGTTTATTTTTAATATTGTAACGTTTTTTGTGAACATTAATTTAAATATACAGAAATATGTTTTGTCTGATTAAATATTCTTATTACAGTGTCTTGTTACTTTTAGTTGTTGTCAAGGAAACAAATTTCTGTCAATCCCCCCCGCCCCCCCCCGCCCCCTTTTTTTTTTTTAGACGTCCATGCAATGCTGAAAGGTTGTGTTTACTCCTCGGTGTCTGACCTTGCCTAGTAATGTTCTTATTCCTGGGAGGTGAGGCGGCGGAGTCACCCTAAAGAGTCCATTATCGGCCTCATTTGTGATCAGGGTTGGTGGGTCCGGTTGTTGCCTCCTTAATGTGTTGGTTGGAAGGTGTTGTTGTAATAGAGGTGAGAACTTTTGGTAATTCTTACTTGAACAATCTCTGTCACGGTCAACAGTAAACCCAGGTATGTTATTCTCGAGTAGGAGGTTCGTTAGCACTACGTAATAACTGGCTGTGTTTGACCTGTTATCTAATAGAGCGTATGTCATCAGCTAAGCCGTCGTAATTTGCATTTGTTGCACAAGGTGTTGGTTGTTCCGCCTCGGGTGGTTGTTGATGAGTGCTTCTGTTTACTTTGTCAGTGCGAGTTCTGCTGGTGTTGAGGTTTACATACTCTGATTAGATGGCTGCTCTCATTACTTTATATCTCATGGCTGGCGGTGTGTACAGTAGGTCGTGGTAGTTGACATATTAACGTTGATCTGAGCTAGATGACTTCCTCTGGACACAAGGAACACTCTTCAGGTGATCTCGGACATTCTTCGGGTGTGTTGTTTGATTGCACAACAACTGTAGCAAAATGAAAGAGGAATTAACTGGCTTAATCTAACGAAGGTTTATATATATATATATATATATATATATATATATATATATATATATATATATATATATATATATATATATATATATATATATGTGGCAGATTATATTTACAAACTGTATTAAGTTGTTATCTGCCTCTGTTAAAGTACGCTATAGACACCAGGTAGAGAGGTGTCTGCTTCTGTCTTCATTTTGGTAGTTTTGTTTGGCGTTGCCTCAACTCCCACCTGTTTTCCCAAGTTACGCCCCAAACTAACCCTCTCCTGGACCTCGAGTCAAGACACAACCCTCTCACGTCATTGGACAACATCACTTGGCACTCTCCGGGGGCCAGACAGTCGACGGTGGTAAGATCAGTAAACGACACACAGACTTATATGTCCTTAAAATACATTACAGTTTCACTACCGCTGACCCCAACTATTAATTTTACCCAACTTTCATATATTATTATTATTATCATTATTATTGTCACCTTTTATTTATTTATTCTGTACTGTCATCAGGTGATAATAAAGAAGCCAGTATCCCGGGTCAGCTCAGGGCACCAACCGCAATGGACTAAGGCGGTGAGAGATGAAAGCGTCATTCAGTCTCAGGTAACACAGCCTCATGTAACACAGCCTCATGTAACACAGCCTCAGGTAACACAGCCTCATGTAACACAGCCTCATGTAACACAGCCTCATGTAACACAGCCTCAGGTAACACAGCCTCATGTAACACAGCCTCAGGTAACACAGCCTCAGGTAACACAGCCTCATGTAACACAGCCTCATGTAACACAGCCGCAGGTAACACAGCCTCAGGTAACACAGCCTCATGTAACACAGCCTCATATAACACAGCCTCAGGTAACACAGCCGCATGTAACACAGCCTCAGGTAACACAGCCGCATGTAACACAGCCTCAGGTAACACAGCCTCAGGTAACACAGCCTCAGGTAATACAGGTAATCATCTCTAACTTACTCTCTCAACTTAATATCGAATAATAAGCGAGACATAATAACACTTCATTAAAAAGAAAAAGAAATTATGTCATAACAATTCGTAAACATGTAACAGCACCTTTTGCATTATATAAATATTTGCCCAAATGTATGATACCAAATTATTCACCAAGTTATTCAACTGTGCCTCAGCTGTTGACATTATACATGGCTGAGGTTGTAGTTCCTTCAGGGAGTGAGCGAGGTCAGGCTGAGGTCAGCTCATGTTAGCACAACAGCATATCTGACGTGTTTTCTTTCCCACACTCTAGAGGTCAGACGAGGTCATCCAAGTCATAACAGGCCTAGCCTGCTCCCCATCTCTCTCTTGTCATAGAGACAGGAGAGAGGTCAGATTAGCCCACCCGGGCACAGGTCACTGACCCACATCGGGGCCGGGGGGCGAAAATATAATGATAATAATAATAATAATAATAATAATAATAATTATAATAATTATAATTATAATTATAATTATAATTATAATTATAATTATAATAATAATAATAATAATAATTCATTGTAATTATAATTTTAATAAATAATACAAAATTTAAAATAAAATAATGAAATAATAATAATATTAATAATAATAAAAAAACACTGCAATAATAATAATAATAATAATAATAATAATAATAATAATAATAATAATAATAATAATAAAGAACCATAAAGAAATACAAAAATGAAAAATAGATCAAAAGTGAGAAACACTATAAGTATGTTGTGTTGTCAATAGTAAGAGAAACAATTGACACCCTGCAATTGTGTGTAAATGAGGCAGAAAGTCAGATCAGCAAAGTGGGATTTGGTCACAATTTTCGTGATGCCATATGGCAGCAGGGTCTACAGTTAGAGGACTAACACAAACAAGACGCTAATTCATCAGAAGCTCTATAAGCAACTTACTGTAAAGTGGAAACATCAACGACGTTCACTCACGTCTACGTCAGTTAATAACTAATGATACAACTAGGAATTTGACCCCTGTTTACCTCTCATCTGTTCTAATATTTCCACTGCAACGTCCAGTTTTTCCTTCATGATTTTCGACTAATTTAAAACTAGATGACAATAAACGGATGTAGAATCTATTTACAAGTTATACTGTACAGGTCAAGGTCTAGGTTAGGGCCAAGCATTTTTTACGTCTCACTGAGGACCTTAACCGTGAAATCCCGGCCCAGACAAATCTTGTACTGGACAACTCGTCAAGATTCTCACCGAGTGTCATCCTGCGACAGCCATCCATTTTCGCTTCACTTATTTACAACGATACTCAATTATTATTCTTGTATAACATCAAGTAGTTAGAGGTCTTGTTTCTCTCTACACCAACATATCGTCTAATGTATTTAACCTAATCCTTTAAGTCTATGTTTACGTCTGGCTTATAAGATATTTTTGGGTCATATGAACGAGGACGAAAATACCTGAGAACTGTGTTAGTGGCGTGACAAAAGAGCCTCATAAACAATCTTGAGGTGATCACAGGAGCTGTCCACCACGGCTTCCTCACAACCTTACCAAAATATTCATAAATATAAGAACTTCCATCAGTATTTCTACGTCACCATACTATAGTAGCCTTTATCACGACAACAAGCTCTCTAATTTACGTGGCTATATTTGGGTCCTTGTGAGAATAACTTTATACAAGATCCAACGCTGTCTAACTTTTCTGTGCTAGCTATAAATATTTCTATAATTTATAATAACTTCTCATATAAAATTCAGGCAAAGGAATATATTCACCAAATGTGTTTGTTTACTTGATACATGTGATGCGGTGCGGGCTAAAAGTGGAGTCCCGAGTGCCAGCTATAGTGCCATTCAGGGTGCCAGGTGTATTACTGTTCAGAGTGCCAGGTATATTACTGCTCAGAGTGCCAGGTATATTACTGTACAGAGTGCCAGGTATATTACTGTTCAGAGTGCCAGGTATATTACTGTTCAGAGTGCCAGGTATATTACTGTTCAGAGTGCCAGGAATATTACTGTTCAGAGTGCCAGGTATATTACTGTTCAGAGTGCCAGGTATATTACTGTACAGAGTGCCAGGTATATTACTGTACAGAGTGCCAGGTATATTACTGTTCAGAGTGCCAGGTATATTACTGTTCAGAGTGCCAGGTATATTACTGTACAGAGTGCCAGGTATATTACTGTACAGAGTGCCAGGTATATTACTGTACAGAGTGCCAGGTATATTACTGTTCAGAGTGCCAGGTATATTACTGTTCAGAGTGCCAGGTATATTACTGTTCAGAGTGCCAGGTATATTACTGTACAGAGTGCCAGGTATATTACTGTTCAGAGTGCCAGGTATATTACTGTACAGAGTGCCAGGCATATTACTGTTCAGAGTGCCAGGTATATTACTGTTCAGAGTGCCAGGTATATTACTGTTCAGAGTGCCAGGTATATTACTGTTCAGAGTGCCAGGTATATTACTGTTCAGAGTGCCAGGTATATTACTGTACAGAGTGCCAAGTATATTGCTGCTCACTCCTCCAACAACAGGCGACGGAGACGCACATTAAGTATTCATGATCAAATATCCGACCTAAGAACTAGTCCATAATTTCCTCCACATTACAGTCTCAACATTTCTCTCCTTCTGTTCACTTCTATATATCATTCTGCCTTTACAACATATTCTTCTATAAAGGATAAAACAGTATACACTTCTGTCACCCTCGCCTCCACTTATCATCACTTCAAGATAACTTTCACTCTTCCTCCTCGTCTCACAGTCACTCTACGCCGGGGTAACGTCAGGTGTGTAAGATGTGATACTTCATAACTCATACGAAATACCTTTAGCAAGTATAACAATAACTCAGGCTTCTCTTCGCTGCGCTAACATTCCTTACCCCTTACGTCACTCACTATTTGGTAGGGATTAAACACAACTCACACTCACATTCTCCAACAGTCCTTAGAAAGAAATGCTTTCTTTTCCATTTGGTTTTTCTTCCCTTCCTTCCATCCGTTGAACTCTTACAAAAACTATGTGTGTGTGTGTGTGTGTGTGTGTGTGTGTGTGCGTGTGTGCGCGCGCAGCCACACAGAGGGTGGTGAAATGCATCCAGTGTGGCAGCATTATGTTAGTGTTAAGGGCCTACACTGTAATATAAACAAACACTCGACCAGTGCATCACCCATCACCAGCCTGAATAAGGACCTACACTGTAATATAAACAAACACTCGACCAGTCACCTGGTAAATATAACATTCAGAACTGCCCAGTCCTCATTACTGAGGTGTTGTGTCTGTGACTATAACAAGCGACCGAGCTGTCCGGACCACGTCTCCAGCACCACGTGTTCTGTCTTCAAGTTATATATATTACGGTAAAGAGGGATAATCGCCGACTAAGCTTTAAAAACATTATTATGGTCCAATTCTTTAAAGCTGTTGGAGGATTGTCTTGTACTGTGGGCTGCTGGCATCACTTATGCTTATAGAAATCGTTCAGTCTGCCAGTGATGGACTTAGCTTGTGATGTACTGGAGTGAATATAAAGAAGACTGCAGTAGTGTGTTTGATCTCCACCTTCGAGATGCCTTCAGAGAGAACAGATTATAAGAAATGTGTTCTAAAGGTTTATCTCAGGGTATTAAAGAAGACAACCCTCTTAATCCTCTCATAACACAATGCTCCATTAAAACAGCTTTATCATTAGCAGTGAAGATCTTCTCCATTAAAACCATTACTAAGTATGTTGTGTGTAGGTAAAAGTTTCTGAGTAAATCTTAGCAGAACGAACCAGAGGATAAGTAGCGCCCATTAAATTATTCTTAAATATACTACTTTGTTTCCTTAGTTTTCTGAGATAATCCCATACGAGTTGTGTTAACTGTCCAGGAGGAGATGAGCGAGTCAGCTGGGAACAGTTGCGTATATTAACCTTCAAGTCTTGGTGAGCCACTTATCAAGATGAATGTTATTGCCTCTTGAGAAATCTCATTTTTGTGGTGTTAGATAATACCACAGTTAGATGAGGAGATTACCGTGGCTGGCACTTTTATTCTCAGAAAGATAATTTGAATATATTATTTATTTTTATCCAGTCACAATTAATACTGGTAGGGAGAGAGTTTGGTTCACTCAACCCAAACTGTATGTCTTTTACTTCAACAATTCAATTAGTTACACTACATAATGGACAACATGTAAGATACAAACACTGGTCCATTTAGATTCGGTTCGTATGGTTTAATTTCTGATTAAACTGATAGAGATTTAAAGAAGGTGTTCCCTTTGTCGTTGATACACAACCCGGCTCTCAACAGCGGCTTTAAACCTGTTCGATGAATTGTGTGACATAATCTCTCTGTCTTGTAAGTAAATATTTCTACGTGATGTATGATATTCTTGGATGAGTTACTTTCCTTCACACTAACAAGTTGGGTTTTTCTTCAGGAATAATTTCTTGTGTTAGAATGGTGTGCATCCGTCTCAGCTTTACTGAATTTATTGTTCAGTGTCAAAGTTACCAGTGATACCTGTACTACTATCCTGTCAGCAGTTGATTGTTATTTGTTCCAATACATATCCGCTAGGGTGTGTCCGTTGCCCTCCAAAAATAAAAAAATGGTCCTACAATGCTTTTTCAAAGTTTTAGTGTTGTGTATTTCTCTAGGAAACACCCCTGTAAATTTTCTTGGAGATCGGTACATGTTTCAGCTAGCACCGTCGGCTTTACAAAATAACAAGGAATATTATTATCTCATGAACAAATTTAGTGGAATTTCTTTTATTAGACTTATAAGATATACTAACACCAAGAAAATGATAGATCATATCAATCTCAATACCCCTAAAACAATATTATAGGTTAGTACGAAATACAATAATCCCAATAATTGCATTTCTAGGTTTAAGACCCATCTCTCTCAACTGGCGTACAATGAAAAAAGGAAATACTACTACCCCGCAATGCCTGGAGTGTTTGAGGAGCGCCAGCAGGAGATGGCTGACTTCTTCCGTGAATCTCTAGCCCAACCATTTACACGTGGCGACTACAAGGAGCTGGTAGAACTTTGTCTGCTGCTTGTAGCTAAAGGATCCGAGCCAGTGAACTTCACGATGGTCTACCCCGGCGCACGTCACAAAACAAGGTGGATGGCTAAACTGCTCTATACCCTCAAGATTGTTCTTTTGTCAGGTCAGATCAAAGAGCAGTTTCCCAAAGCCGAGGTTGTGACTAAAAGTCAAATCAGCAAGTTAGAACGGTTTGCTATGTTCACAGTCGCTGTGTATGTCCCATGGTGGATTGTTTGCCCCGTTCCAGCAAGTGCGCCACTGATTGACTTGAATTTGGTCGAAACCTTGGCTGAATTTGCCCCATATGACGCCACAATAGTTGACAAAGCACGTGTGGCACTCGGTAGACACACTTGGTACCTAACTGAGGAGTTGGCCCCCACTGGCTTTGTTCTCGTCCCAAGTACAAGAAAGGACAAAAGAGGAGATGAGGAAGGCCCTTCTATGCCATGAAGGCACTGAAGTTACTAAGAGAGTGGGACTCAATCATGAGGGCTATGGAAAGCCATATCTTCCCCCTGTCCCAGAAAGTGGCACTGCCCTGTTGGATCTAATTGGGCCTGACTCAAGCCGGTTCTTCACCATTTTAGGCATGCCCTATCAGTTTCTCCACAGTCCAGCCAGTGAATGGGCGGATCATGACGACTACCTGAACATGAAACGGGTTGTAGTCAAGCTTCAGGTCGTCATGAGGCTGCAGAGCGTGGTGTAAAACCTTGCCATGACTTTCTTAATGTTGCCAGGGATGAGGAGCGCTTTCAAGAAGTCCTTCAAGTAGTTGAAAATGACAGACTCCGCGTTCCTAATCAGTGCTAACGATCATTTGTTTCCGAACAGAAATCATGGTTTCTTGCTCTAGAGAAATAATACCTTGTGAATATATGATAAAACTCCTTAATGTACCATGAGAGAATAAGAATGAATAACTTTTTTGTGTTAGTGATAACAGCTTTTAAATAAGACAGGCAAATGATTTGTGTTAGTATCCCTTATGATGGTTGTGTAATCTCATATATAGGCGCGTATGCTGTATAAGCAAAATCGCTATTTTTCAAATTGCTGGTACTCACTCAAATATGCATGAATCTTTAAAAACTTGCACGTTGGTATTTTTTATGTCAATATGCAACACAAAATTTTGAACAGCATTGTAGGACAAAGTTGGGGCAACTGTCACACTGTAATGTCCGCCCCAACTGCTGTGAATATGTCTTGGGGTTTAATCACAACAAACACACCAGCAAGGCAACACTAGCGAAGATCTGGTCATCGTCTGGAAACTTTCTCGTGTCCTCACCACCGCAGGTAATTCCTTCTACCAAAGATAACAAACAGTGGAAGGATAACTTGAACAGTATAAAGGTGAGGTCCAGTTCCCCTCTCATCCGGTTCTCCAGCGACGACTCCAGTTGCTTGCAGTTATCCCAATAGACGCAGGTAAGATAGCCTTCATGACCATCCACCCACAACAAACTTTCATTTGATCTCCATATTGCCAAGTTTCTTGATAAAATATGTGACAAAACAACATCGTCAATGAGCAAATATGGTGACAGTCTGTGACAGCTTCTGAAGTTGTTGCCAGGACCCCCTCAGCCGACTCACTATAATGGAACAGGCGGATTAAATAACTTTAATATTCTGTAATAAACAAAACAAAAACTATATAATTTATATATTTTTTACTTATTTTACCAGCATTTAATTTACTAAATTCGACTCGACAGTCTTCCAGCCGACTCATGCATTTTCCAGGTAATTTCGGGTCACTACAATACACCTATTGCAGTAACGTCACGTAACCAATGTTTACAACTCGCGCCAGCCATTGGTAGAGGAAACCAGCGGCGGACTCACACGCTCAACACAATGTTGGGTCCAAGTTGTTCACAATATTTCGGCGGCCTGAATGTAAGAGATAAAGTTAGTTATCTCAGACAATAATCACTGGCAAGCATAAAGGACAATCTACACACCAGGGAGCGGACACTCAACACACCTCGTATGTTACACACTCGGTGACCTTGTAACCAACTTACAGTATTCAAACTTACACTCAGTGATGGTGTAAGGTTATTGTAACTCGAATGTAGAAAAAGCCTTCCTGCGAGCCAGTCAGCGAGGAAGAAATATTTTCCTGACGAGAACTCACTTACAAAACTACTAAAAAGTTCAATGATTTATCTTTAATGTGCTTACTTAATATATGTCGCAAAAATTTTAGTGACGATGTACTGCCAGTGAAATCTGGCTCTATCCATTTTAAGTTTTATAGCCCAGAAAATCGCCCGTTCATATTTTCCAGACGAAAAAAACTCACAAAAACTACTGGAATGTTGAATAAATTTTCTTAAATGTGCTTATCTGACTAGTACTATCGTTTGTAAGATGAGATGACTCCAGCAGCTGAACGAGCATGTACTCGCCAGTAAAATAAAACACAAGTCTCTTGAAAATCTCATAATATTGGCTGTAAAAACATTGAAGAAAAAAAAAGTTTATAAACTTAGCATTATGTTTTTCTTTGTTCATTAATAGTTTTTACTGTAAATATGCAATAACACAAACAAACGAAGAGGGTAACGAAGATCATCTGGTAGCCATATCTACAAATTCCAATATAATTAGTTCGTTTTTCCGCCGCCCCTCTCCGTCGTGCGCTGCAGTGCGGGGTCCCTCGCGTATAAAACTATGGTTGTGGACACATCGACCCCCGTCAAGGGAAGAGGGTGATACTCCGGGCGTCACTCTCGTCAACATACACCTGTCAGTACTGGTTGGGGGCGAGAGGGTGTCTACCCCAATTTCCTTCATGATAATCAATTCCCACACATAATTAAATAATTACAATAGACGCATTGTATTACATGATAACTAATCACCACCACGCACCTACAGAGACAGCCTAACAGTATATATGATTGTTGTAATTGATAGTTAGACAGTGGGGGGATGTAATTACTTGGTAAAGTTAATGAACTAACTGTCCCTCGATCATTACGTAAAACTAATGCCTAGCCAATCACAGTGTGTGTTTTAACGAGGGGATGTAACGTGGGAGGGGGGATGTAACGTGGGAGGGGGATGTAACGTGGGAGGAGGGATGTAACGTGGGAGGAGGAGATGTAACGTGGGAGGAGGGGATGTAACGTGGGATGGGGGATGTAACGCGGGAGGAGGGGATGTAACGTGGGAGGAGGGGATGTAACGCGGGAGGGGGGGATGTAACGTGGGAGGAGGGGACGTAACGTGGGAGGGGGATGCAACATGGGAGGAGGGGATGTAACGCGGGAGGAGGGGGGATGTAACGCGGGAGGAGGGGATGTAACGCGGGAGGAGGGGATGTAACGTGGGAGGAGGGGATGTAACGCGGGAGGAGGGGATGTAACGTGGGAGGAGGGGATGTAACGTGGGAGCAGGGGATGTAACGCGGGAGGAGGGGATGTAACGTGGGAGGAGGGGACGCAACGTGGGAGGGGGATGTAACATGGGAGGAGGGGATGTAACGCGGGAGGAGGGGATGTAACGCGGGAGGAGGGGATGTAACGCGGGAGGAGGGGATGTAACGTGGGAGGGGGATGTAACGTGGGAGGAGGGGATGTAACGTGGGAGGGGGGATGTAACGTGGGAGGGGGGATGTAACGTGGGAGGAGGGGATGTAACGTGGGAGGAGGGGATGTAACGCGGGAGGAGGGGATGTAACGCGGGAGGAGGGGATGTAACGTGGGAGGGGGGATGTAACGTGGGAGGAGGGGATGTAACGTGGGAGGGGGGATGTAACGTGGGAGGAGGGATGTAACGTGGGAGAGGGGATGTAACGTGGGAGGAGGGATGTAACGTGGGAGGAGGGGATGTAACGCGGGAGGAGGGGATGTAACGCGGGAGGAGGGGATGTAACGTGGGAGGAGGGGATGTAACGTGGGAGGAGGGGATGTAACGTGGGAGGAGGGGATGTAACGTGGGAGGAGGGGATGTAACGCGGGAGGAGGGGATGTAACGTGGGAGGAGGGGATGTAACGTGGGAGGAGGGGATGTATCGGGGGAGGAGGGAATGTAACGTGGGAGGAGGGGATGTAACGTGGGAGGAGGGAATGCAACGTGGGAGGAGGGGATGTAACGTGGGAGGAGGGGATGTAACGCGGGAGGAGGGGATGTAACGCGGGAGGAGGGGATGTAACGTGGGAGGAGGGGATGTAACGTGGGAGGGGGATGTAACATGGGAGGAGGGGATGTAACGCGGGAGGAGGGGATGTAACGTGGGAGGAGGGGATGTAACGTGGGAGGAGGGGATGTAACGTGGGAGGAGGGGATGTAACGTGGGAGGAGGGGATGTAACGTGGGAGGAGGGGATGTAACGTGGGAGGAGGGGATGTAACGTGGGAGGAGGGGATGTAACGTGGGAGGAGGGGATGTAACGTGGGAGGGGGGATGTAACGTGGGAGGAGTGGATGTAACGTGGGAGGAGGAGATGTAACGCGGGAGGAGGGGATGTAGCGTGGGAGGAGGGGATGTAACGTGGGAGGAGGGATGTAACGTGGGAGGAGGGGATGTAACGTGGGAGGGGGGATGCAACGTGGGAGGAGGGGATGTAACGTGGGAGGGGGGATGTAACGTGGGAGGAGGGGATGTAACGTGGGAGGAGGGGATGTAGCGTGGGAGGAGGGGATGTAACGTGGGAGGGGGGATGTAACGTGGGAGGGGATGTAACGTGGGAGGGGGGATGCAACGTGGGAGGAGGGGATGTAACGTGGGAGGGGGGATGTAACGTGGGAAGAGGGGATGTAACGTGGGCGGAGGGGATGTAACGTGGGAGGAGGGGATGTAGCGTGGGAGGAGGGGATGTAACGTGGGAGGGGGATGTAACGTGGGAGGGGATGTAACGTGGGAGGGGGGATGTAGCGTGGGAGGAGAGGATGTAACGTGGGAGGAGGGATGTAACGTGGGAAGAGGGGATGTAACGTGGGAGGAGGGGATGTAACGTGGGAGGAGGGGATGTAACGCGGGAGGAGGGGATGTAACGCGGGAGGACGGGATGTAACGCGGGAGGAGGGGATGTAACGTGGGAGGAGGGGATGTAACGTGGGAGGAGGGGATGTAACGTGGGAGGAGGGGATGTAACGTGGGAGGAGGGGATGTAACGCGGGAGGAGGGGATGTAACGCGGGAGGAGGGGATGTAACGTGGGAGGAGGGGATGTAACGTGGGAGGAGGGGATGTATCGGGGGAGGAGGGGATGTAACGTGGGAGGAGGGGATGTAACGTGGGAGGAGGGGATGTAACGTGGGATGAGGGGATGTAACGTGGGAGGAGGGGATGTAACGCGGGAGGAGGGGATGTAACGCGGGAGGAGGGGATGTAACGTGGGAGGAGGGGATGTAACGTGGGAGGGGGATGTAACATGGGAGGAGGGGATGTAACGCGGGAGGAGGGGATGTAACGTGGGAGGAGGGGATGTAACGTGGGAGGAGGGGATGTAACGTGGGAGGGGGGATGTAACGTGGGAGGGGGGATGTAACGCGGGAGGGGGATGTAACATGGGAGGAGGGGATGTAACGTGGGAGGAGGGGATGTAACGTGGGAGGGGGATGTAACGTGGGGGGAGTGGATGTAACGTGGGAGGAGGGATGTAACGTGGGAGGAGGAGATGTAACGCGGGAGGAGGGGATGTAGCGTGGGAGGAGGGGATGTAGCGTGGGAGGAGGGGATGTAACGTGGGAGGAGGGGATGTAACGTGGGAGGCGGGGATGCAACGTGGGAGGAGGGGATGTAACGTGGGAGGGGGGATGTAACGTGGGAGGAGGGGATGTAACGTGGGAGGAGGGGATGTAACGTGGGAGGAGGGGATGTAACGTGGGAGGAGGGATGTAACGTGGGAGGAGGGGATGTAACGTGGGAGGAGGGGATGTAACGTGGGAGGAGGGATGTAACGTGGGAGGAGGGATGTAACGTGGGAGGAGGGATGTAACGTGGGAGGAGGGGATGTAACGTGGGAGGAGGGGATGTAACGTGGGAGGAGGGGATGTAACGTGGGAGGAGGGGATGTAACGTGGGAGGGGGGATGTAACGTGGGAGGGGGGATGTAACGTGGGAGGGGGGATGTAACGTGGGAGGAGGGGATGCAACGTGGGAGGAGGGGATGCAACGTGGGAGGAGGGGATGTAACGTGGGAGGGGGGTTGTAACGTGGGAGGAGGGGATGGAACGTGGGAGGAGGGGATGTAACGTGGGAGGAGGGGATGTAGCGTGGGAGGAGGGGATGTAACGTGGGAGGGGGGATGTAACGTAGGAGGGGATGTAACGTGGGAGGGGGGATGTTGCGTGGGAGGAGAGGATGTAACATGGGAGGAGGGGATGTAACGTGGGAGGAGGGGATGTAACGTGGCAGGAGGGATGTAACGTGGGAGGAGGGGATGCAACGTGGGAGGGGGGATGTAACGTGGGAGGAGGGATGTAACGTGGGAGGGGGGATGTAACGTGGGAGGGGATGTAACGTGGGAGGGGGGATGTAGCGTGGGAGGAGGGGATGTAACGTGGGAGGGGGGATGTAACGTGGGAGGGGATGTAACGTGGGAGGGGGGATGTAGCGTGGGAGGAGGGGTGTAACGTGGGAGAAGGGGATGTAACGTGGGAGGAGGGGATGTAACGTGGGAGGAGGGGATGTAACGTGGGAGGGGGCATGTAACGTGGGAGGGGATGTAACGTGGGAGGGGGGATGTAACGTGGGAGGGGGGAATTAACGTGGGAGGAGGGGATGTAGCGTGGGAGGAGGGGATGTAACGCGGGAGGAGGGGATGTAACGTGGGAGGAGGGGATGTAACGTGGGAGGGGGGATGTAACGTGGGAGGAGGGGATGTAACGTGGGAGGGGGGATGTAACGTGGGAGGAGGATGTAACGAGAGGAGGGGATGTAACGTGGGAGGAGGGGATGTAACGTGGGAGGAGGGGATGTAACGCGGGAGGAGGGGATGTAACGCGGGAGGAGGGGATGTAACGCGGGAGGAGGGGATGTAACGTGGGAGGAGGGGATGTAACGTGGGAGGGGATGTAACGTGGGAGGGGGATGTAACGTGGGAGGAGGGATGTAACGCGGGAGGAGGTGATGTAACGCGGGAGGAGGGGATGTAACGTGGGAGGAGGGGTGTATCGTGGGAGGAGGGGATGTAACGTGGGAGGAGGGGATGTAACGTGGGAGGAGGGATGTAACGTGGGAGGAGGGGATGTAACGTGGGAGGAGGGGATGTAACGTGGGAGGCGGGGATGTAACGTGGGAGGAGGGGATGTAACGTGGGAGGGGGGATGTAACGTGGGAGGAGGGGATGTAACGTGGGAGGAGGGGATGTAACGTGGGAGGAGGGGATGTAACGTGGGAGGAGGGGATGTAACGTGGGAGGAGGGGATGTAACGTGGGAGGAGGGGATGTAACGTGGGAGGAGGGATGTAACGTGGAGGAGGGGATGTAACGTGGGAGGAGGGATGTAACGTGGGAGGAGGGGATGTAACGTGGGAGGGGGGATGTAACGTGGGAGGAGGGGATGTAACGTGGGAGGAGGGGATGTAGCGTGGGAGGAGGGGATGTAATGTGGGAGGGGGGATGTAACGTGGGAGGGGATGTAACGTGGGAGGGGGGATGCAACGTGGGAGGAGGGGATGCAACGTGGGAGGAGGGATGTAACGTGGGAGGGGGTTGTAACGTGGGAGGAGGGGATGTAACGTGGGAGGAGGGGATGTAACGTGGGAGGAGGGGATGTAGCGTGGGAGGAGGGGATGTAACGTGGGAGGGGGGATGTAACGTAGGAGGGGATGTAACGTGGGAGGGGGGATGTAGCGTGGGAGGAGAGGATGTAACGTGGGAGGAGGGGATGTAACGTGGGAGGAGGGGATGTAACGTGGGAGGAGGGGATGTAACGTGGGAGGAGGGATGTAACGTGGGAGGAGGGGATGTAACGTGGGAGGAGGGGATGTAACGTGGAGGTGGGATGTAACGTGGAGGAGGGATGTACGTGGGAGGAGGGATGTAACGTGGGAGGAGGGGATGTAACGTGGGAGGAGGGGATGTAACGTGGGAGGAGGGGATGTAACGTGGGAGGGGGGATGTAACGTGGGAGGGGGGATGTAACGTGGGAGGGGGGATGTAACGTGGGAGGAGGGGATGTAACGTGGGAGGAGGGGATGTAACGTGGGAGGAGGGATGTAACGTGGGAGGAGGGGATGTAACGTGGGAGGAGGGGATGTAACGTGGGAGGAGGGGATGTAACGTGTGATGAGGGGATGTAACGTGGAGGAGGGATGTAACGTGGGAGGAGGGATGTAACGTGGGAGGAGGGGATGTAACGTGGGAGGGGGGATGTAACGTGGGAGGAGGGGATGTAACGTGGGAGGAGGGGATGTAGCGTGGGAGGAGGGGATGTAATGTGGGAGGGGGGATGTAACGTGGGAGGGGATGTAACGTGGGAGGGGGGATGCAACGTGGGAGGAGGGGATGCAACGTGGGAGGAGGGGATGTAACGTGGGAGGGGGGTGTAACGTGGGAGGAGGGGATGTAACGTGGGAGGAGGGGATGTAACGTGGGAGGAGGGGATGTAGCGTGGGAGGAGGGGATGTAACGTGGGAGGGGGGATGTAACGTAGGAGGGGATGTAACGTGGGAGGGGGGATGTAGCGTGGGAGGAGGGATGTAACGTGGGAGGAGGGATGTAACGTGGGAGGAGGGGATGTAACGTGGGAGGAGGGGATGTAACGTGGCAGGAGGGATGTAACGTGGGAGGAGGGGATGCAACGTGGGAGGGGGGATGTAACGTGGGAGGAGGGGATGTAACGTGGGAGGGGGGATGTAACGTGGGAGGGGATGTAACGTGGGAGGGGGGATGTAGCGTGGGAGGAGGGGATGTAACGTGGGAGGGGGGATGTAACGTGGGAGGGGATGTAACGTGGGAGGGGGGATGTAGCGTGGGAGGAGGGGTGTAACGTGGGAGAAGGGGATGTAACGTGGGAGGAGGGGATGTAACGTGGGAGGAGGGGATGTAACGTGGGAGGGGGCATGTAACGTGGGAGGGGATGTAACGTGGGAGGGGGGATGTAACGTGGGAGGGGGGATGAAACGTGGGAGGAGGGGATGTAGCGTGGGAGGAGGGGATGTAACGCGGGAGGAGGGGATGTAACGTGGGAGGAGGGGATGTAACGTGGGAGGGGGGATGTAACGTGGGAGGAGGGATGTAACGTGGGAGGGGGGATGTAACGTGGGAGGAGAGATGTAACGTAGGAGGAGGGGATGTAACGTGGGAGGAGGGGATGTAACGTGGGAGGAGGGGATGTAACGCGGGAGGAGGGGATGTAACGCGGGAGGAGGGGATGTAACGCGGGAGGAGGGGATGTAACGTGGGAGGAGGGGATGTAACGTGGGAGGAGGGGATGTAACGTGGGAGGAGGGGATGTAACGCGGGAGGAGGTGATGTAACGCGGGAGGAGGGGATGTAACGTGGGAGGAGGGGGTGTATCGTGGGAGGAGGGGATGTAACGTGGGAGGAGGGATGTAACGTGGGAGGAGGGGATGTAACGTGGGAGGAGGGGATGTAACGTGGGAGGAGGGGATGTAACGTGGGAGGAGGGGATGTAACGTGGGAGGGGGGATGTAACGTGGGAGGAGGGGATGTAACGTGGGAGGAGGGGATGTAACGTGGGAGGAGGGGATGTAACGTGGGAGGAGGGATGTAACGTGGGAGGAGGGGATGTAACGTGGGAGGAGGGGATGTAACGTGAGAGGAGGGATGTAACGTAAGAGGAGGGATGTAACGTGGGAGGAGGGATGTAACGTGGGAGGAGGGGATGTAACGTGGGAGGGGGATGTAACGTGGGAGGAGGGGATGTAGCGTGGGAGGAGGGGATGTAGCGTGGGAGGAGGGATGTAACGTGGGAGGAGGGGATGTAACGTGGGAGGGGATGTAACGTGGGAGGGGGGATGTAACGTGGGAGGGGGATGTAACGTGGGAGGGGGGATGTAACGTGGGAGGAGGGGATGTAACGTGGGAGGAGGGGATGTAACGTGGGAGGGGGTGTAACGTGGGAGGAGGGGATGTAACGTGGGAGGAGGGGATGTAACGTGGGAGGGGGGATGTAGCGTGGGAGGAGGGGATGTAACGTGGGAGGGGGATGTAACGTAGGAGGGGATGTAACGTGGGAGGGGGGATGTAGCGTGGGAGGAGGGGATGTAACGTGGGAGGAGGGATGTAACGTGGGAGGAGGGGATGTAACGTGGGAGGAGGGGATGTAACGTGGAGGGGGGATGTAACGTGGGAGGAGGGGATGTAACGTGGGAGGGGGGATGTAACGTGGGAGGAGGGGATGTAACGTGGGAGGGGGGATGTAACGTGGGAGGGGATGTAACGTGGGAGGGGGGATGTAGCGTGGGAGGAGGGGATGTAACGTGGGAGGGGGGATGTAACGTGGGAGGGGATGTAACGTGGGAGGGGGGATGTAGCGTGGGAGGAGGGGATGTAACGTGGGAGAGGGGATGTAACGTGGGAGGAGGGGATGTAACGTGGGAGGAGGGGATGTAACGTGGGAGGGGGGATGTAACGTGGGAGGGGATGTAACGTGGGAGGGGGGATGTAACGTGGGAGGGGGGATGTAACGTGGGAGGAGGGGATGTAGCGTGGGAGGAGGGGATGTAACGCGGGAGGAGGGGATGTAACGTGGGAGGAGGGGATGTAACGTGGGAGGAGGGGATGTAACGTGGGAGGGGGGATGTAACGTGGGAGGAGGGATGTAACGTGGGAGGAGGGGATGTAACGTGGGAGGAGGGGATGTAACGTGGGAGGAGGGGATGTAACGCGGGAGGAGGGGATGTAACGCGGGAGGAGGGGATGTAACGCGGGAGGAGGGGATGTAACGCGGGAGGAGGGGATGTAACGTGGGAGGAGGGATGTAACGTGGGAGGAGGGGATGTAACGCGGGAGGAGGGGATGTAACGTGGGAGGAGGGGATGTAACGTGGGAGGAGGGGATGTAACGTGGGAGGAGGGGATGTAACGTGGGAGGAGGGGATGTATCGTGGGAGGAGGGGATGTAACGTGGGAGGAGGGGATGTAACGTGGGAGGAGGGGATGTAACGTGGGAGGAGGGATGTAACGTGGGAGGAGGGGATGTAACGTGGGAGGAGGGGATGTAACGTGGGAGGAGGGGATGTAACGTGGGAGGAGGGGATGTAACGTGGGAGGAGGGGATGTAACGTGGGAGGAGGGGATGTAACGTGGGAGGGGGATGTAACGTGGGAGGAGGGGATGTAACGTGGGAGGAGGGGATGTAACGTGGGAGGAGGGGATGTAGCGTGGGAGGAGGGGATGTAGCGTGGGAGGAGGGGATGTAACGTGGGAGGAGGGGATGTAACGTGGGAGGAGGGGATGCAACGTGGGAGGAGGGGATGTAACGTGGGAGGGGGGATGTAACGTGGGAGGAGGGGATGTAACGTGGGAGGAGGGGATGTAACGTGGGAGGAGGGGATGTAGCGTGGGAGGAGGGATGTAACGTGGGAGGAGGGATGTAACGTGGGAGGAGGGGATGTAACGTGGGAGGAGGGGATGTAACGTGGGAGGAGGGATGTAACGTGGGAGGAGGGGATGTAACGTGGGAGGAGGGGATGTAACGTGGGAGGAGGGATGTAACGTGGGAGGGGGATATAACGTGGGAGGGGATGTAACGTGGGAGGAGGGGATGTAGCGTGGGAGGAGGGGATGTAACGTGGGAGGGGGGATGTAACGTGGGAGGGGATGTAACGTGGGAGGGGGGATGTAACGTGGGAGGAGGGGATGTAACGTGGGAGGGGGGATGTAACGTGGGAGGAGGGGATGTAACGTGGGAGGAGGGGATGTAACGTGGGAGGAGGGGATGTAACGTGGGAGGAGGGGATGTAACGTGGGAGGAGGGATGTAACGTGGGAGGGGATGTAACGTGGGAGGGGGGATGTAGCGTGGGAGGAGGGATGTAACGTGGGAGGGGGGATGTAACGTGGGAGGAGGGGATGTAACGTGGGAGGAGGGGATGTAACGTGGGAGGAGGGGATGTAACGTGGGAGGGGGGATGTAACGTGGGAGGAGGGATGTAACGTGGGAGGGGGATGTAGCGTGGGAGGAGGGGATGTAACGTGGGAGGAGGGGATGTAACGTGGGAGGAGGGGATGTAACGTGGGAGGGGGATGTAACGTGGGAGGGGATGTAACGTGGGAGGGGGGATGTAACGTGGGAGGGGGGATGTAACGTGGGAGGAGGGGATGTAACGTGGGAGGAGGGGATGTAACGTGGGAGGAGGGGATGTAACGTGGGAGGAGGGGATGTAACGTGGGAGGAGGGGATGTAACGTGGGAGGGGGGATGTAACGTGGGAGGGGATGTAACGTGGGAGGGGGATGTAACGTGGGAGGGGGGATGTAACGTGGGAGGAGGGATGTAACGTGGGAGGAGGGGATGTAACGTGGGAGGAGGGGATGTAACGTGGGAGGAGGGGATGTAACGTGGGAGGAGGGGATGTAACGTGGGAGGAGGGGATGTAACGTGGGAGGAGGGATGTAACGTGGGAGGAGGGGATGTAACGTGGGAGGAGGGGATGTAACGTGGGAGGAGGGGATGTAACGTGGGAGGAGGGGATGTAACGTGGGAGGAGGGGATGTAACGTGGGAGGAGGGGATGTAACGTGGGAGGAGGGGATGTAACGTGGGAGGAGGGGATGTAACGTGGGAGGAGGGGATGTAACGTGGGAGGAGGGGATGTAACGTGGGAGGAGGGGATGTAACGTGGGAGGAGGGGATGTAACGTGGGAGGAGGGGATGTAACGTGGGAGGAGGGGATGTAACGTGGAGGAGGGGATGTAACGTGGGAGGGGGATGTAACGTGGGAGGAGGGATGTAACGTGGGAGGAGGGGATGTAACGTGGGAGGAGGGGATGTAACGTGGGAGGGGGATGTAACGTGGGAGGAGGGGATGTAACGTGGGAGGAGGGGATGTAACGTGGGAGGAGGGGATGTAACGTGGGAGGAGGGGATGTAACGTGGGAGGAGGGGATGTAACGTGGGAGGAGGGGATGTAACGTGGGAGGAGGGATGTAACGTGGGAGGAGGGGATGTAACGTGGGAGGGGGATGTAACGTGGGAGGAGGGGATGTAACGTGGGAGGAGGGGATGTAACGTGGGAGGAGGGGATGTAACGTGGAGGAGGGGATGTAACGAGGGAGGGGGATGTAACGTGGGTGGAGGGGATGTAACGTGGGAGGAGGGGATGTAACGTGGGAGGGGGATGTAACGTGGGAGGAGGGGATGTAACGTGGGAGGAGGGGATGTAACGTGGGAGGAGGGATGTAACGTGGGAGGAGGGGATGTAACGTGGGAGGAGGGGATGTAACGTGGGAGGAGGGGATGTAACGTGGGAGGGGGATGCATCGTGGGAGGGGATGTAACGTGGGAGGAGGGGATGTAACGTGGGAGGAGGGGATGTAACGTGGGAGGGGGATGTAACGTGGGAGGAGGGGATGTAACGTGGGAGGAGGGGATGTAACGTGGGAGGAGGGGATGTAACGTGGGAGGAGGGATGTAACGTGGGAGGAGGGGATGTAACGTGGGAGGGGATGTACGGGGAGGGGGATGTAACGTGGGAGGAGGGGATGTAACGTGGGAGGAGGGGATGTAACGTGGGAGGAGGGGATGTAACGTGGGAGGGGGCATGTAACGTGGGAGGAGTGGATGTAACGTGGGAGGAGGAGATGTAACGCGGGAGGAGGGGATGTAGCGTGGGAGGAGGGGATGTAGCGTGGGAGGAGGGGATGTAACGTGGGAGGAGGGGATGTAACGTGGGAGGCGGGGATGCAACGTGGGAGGAGGGATGTAACGTGGGAGGGGGATGTAACGTGGGAGGAGGGGATGTAACGTGGGAGGAGGGGATGTAACGTGGGAGGAGGGGATGTAGCGTGGGAGGAGGGATGTAACGTGGGAGGAGGGGATGTAACGTGGGAGGGGGGATGTAACGTGGGAGGAGGGGATGTAACGTGGGAGGAGGGATGTAACGTGGGAGGAGGGGATGTAACGTGGGAGGGGGGATGTAACGTGGGAGGGGGATGTAACGTGGGAGGGGGGATGTAACGTGGGAGGAGGGGATGTAACGTGGGAGGAGGGGATGTAACGTGGGAGGGGGGATGTAACGTGGGAGGAGGGGATGTAACGTGGGAGGGGGGATGTAACGTGAGGAGGGGATGTAACGTGGGAGGGGGGATGTAGCGTGGGAGGAGGGATGTAACGTGGGAGGAGGGATGTAACGTGGGAGGAGGGGATGTAACGTGGGAGGAGGGGATGTAACGTGGGAGGAGGGGATGTAACGTGGGAGGAGGGATGTAACGTGGGAGGAGGGGATGTAACGTGGGAGGGGGATGTAACGTGGGAGGAGGGGATGTAACGTGGGAGGGGGATGTAACGTGGGAGGGGATGTAACGTGGGAGGAGGGGATGTAACGTGGGAGGAGGGGATGTAACGTGGGAGGGGGGATGTAACGTGGGAGGGGATGTAACGTGGGAGGGGGGATGTAGCGTGGGAGGAGGGGATGTAACGTGGGAGGAGGGGATGTAACGTGGGAGGAGGGGATGTAACGTGGGAGGAGGGGATGTAACGTGGGAGGGGGCATGTAACGTGGGAGGGGATGTAACGTGGGAGGGGGGATGTAACGTGGGAGGGGGGATGTAACGTGGGAGGAGGGGATGTAACGTGGGAGGAGGGGATGTAACGTGGGAGGAGGGGATGTAACGTGGGAGGAGGGGATGTAACGTGGGAGGAGGGGATGTAACGTGGGAGGAGGGGATGTAACGTGGGAGGAGGGGATGTAACGTGGGAGGAGGGGATGTAACGTGGGAGGAGGGGATGTAACGTGGGAGGAGGGGATGTAACGTGGGAGGAGGGGATGTAACGCGGGAGGAGGGGATGTAACGCGGGAGGAGGGATGTAACGTGGGAGGAGGGGATGTAACGTGGGAGGAGGGGATGTAACGTGGGAGGAGGGGATGTAACGCGGGAGGAGGGGATGTAACGTGGGAGGAGGGGATGTAACGTGGGAGGAGGGGATGTAACGTGGGAGGAGGGGATGTAACGTGGGAGGAGGGGATGTAACGTGGGAGGAGGGGATGTAACGTGGGAGGAGGGGATGTAACGTGGGAGGAGGGGATGTAACGTGGGAGGAGGGGATGTAACGTGGGAGGAGGGGATGTAACGTGGGAGGAGGGATGTAACGTGGGAGGAGGGGATGTAACGTGGGAGGAGGGGATGTAACGCGGGAGGAGGGGATGTAACGTGGGAGGAGGGGATGTAACGTGGGAGGGGGATGTAACGTGGGAGGAGGGGATGTAACGCGGGAGGAGGGGATGTAACGTGGGAGGAGGGGATGTAGCGCGGGAGGAGGGGATGTAACGTGGGAGGAGGGGATGTAACGTGGGAGGGGGGATGTAACGTGGGAGGGGGATGTAACGTGGGAGGAGGGGATGTAACGTGGGAGGAGGGGATGTAACGTGGGAGGAGGGATGTAGCGTGGGAGGAGGGGATGTAACGTGGGAGGAGGGGATGTAACGTGGGAGGAGGGATGTAACGTGGGAGGAGGGGATGTAACGTGGGAGGGGGGATGTAACGTGGGAGGAGGGGATGTAACGTGGGAGGAGGGGATGTAACGTGGGAGGAGGGGATGTACCGTGGGAGGAGGGATGTAACGTGGGAGGAGGGGATGTAACGTGGGAGGAGGGGATGTAACGTGGGAGGAGGGGATGTAACGTGGGAGGAGGGGATGTAACGTGGGAGGAGGGATGTAACGTGGGAGGAGGGGATGTAACGTGGGAGGAGGGATGTAACGTGGGAGGAGGGGATGTAACGTGGGAGGGGGGATGTAACGTGGGAGGAGGGGATGTAACGTGGGAGGAGGGGATGTAACGTGGGAGGAGGGGATGTAACGTGGGAGGGGGGATGTAACGTGGGAGGGGATGTAACGTGGGAGGAGGGGATGTAACGTGGGAGGAGGGGATGTAACGTGGGAGGAGGGGATGTAACGTGGGAGGAGGGGATGTAGCGTGGGAGGAGGGGATGTAACGTGGGAGGGGGATGTAACGTGGGAGGGGATGTAACGTGGGAGGGGGGATGTAACGTGGGAGGAGGGATGTAACGTGGGAGGGGGGATGTAACGTGGGAGGAGGGGATGTAACGTGGGAGGAGGGGATGTAGCGTGGGAGGAGGGGATGTAACGTGGGAGGGGGGATGTAACGTGGGAGGGGATGTAACGTGGGAGGGGGGATGTAACGTGGGAGGAGGGGATGTAACGTGGGAGGAGTGGATGTAACGTGGGAGGAGGGATGTAACGTGGGAGGGGGATGTAACGCGGGAGGGGGATGTAACGTGGGAGGGGGGATGTAACGTGGGAGGGGGGATGTAACGTGGGAGGAGGGGATGTAACGTGGGAGGAGGGGATGTAACGTGGGAGGAGGGGATGTAACGTGGGAGGAGGGGATGTAACGTGGGAGGAGGGGATGTAACGTGGGAGGAGGGGATGTAACGTGGGAGGGGGGATGTAACGTGGGAGGAGGGGATGTAACGTGGGAGGGGGGATGTAACGTGGGAGGAGGGATGTAACGTGGGAGGAGGGGATGTAACGTGGGAGGAGGGGATGTAACGTGGGAGGAGGGGATGTAACGCGGGAGGAGGGGATGTAACGCGGGAGGAGGAGATGTAACGTGGGAGGAGGGGATGTAACGTGGGAGGAGGGGATGTAACGCGGGAGGAGGGGATGTAACGTGGGAGGAGGGGATGTAACGTGGGAGGAGGGGATGTAACGTGGGAGGAGGGGATGTAACGTGGGAGGAGGGGATGTAACGTGGGAGGAGGGGATGTAACGTGGGAGGGGGGATGTAACGTGGGAGGGGGGATGTAACGTGGGAGGGGATGTACGTGGAGGTGGGATGTAACGTGGGAGGAGGGGATGTAACGCGGGAGGAGGGGATGTAACGTGGGAGGAGGGGATGTAACGTGGGAGGAGGGGATGTAACGTGGGAGGAGGGGATGTAACGTGGGAGGAGGGGATGTAACGTGGGAGGAGGGGATGTAACGTGGGAGGAGGGGATGTAACGTGGGAGGAGGGGATGTAACGTGGGAGGAGGGGATGTAGCGTGGGAGGAGGGATGTTACGTGGGAGGAGGGGATGTAACGTGGGAGGAGGGGATGTAACGTGGGAGGAGGGATGTAACGTGGGAGGAGGGGATGTAACGTGGGAGGGGGGATGTAACGTGGGAGGAGGGGATGTAACGTGGGAGGAGGGGATGTAACGTGGGAGGAGGGATGTAACGTGGGAGGGGATGTAACGTGGGAGGGGGGATGTAACGTGGGAGGGGGGATGTAACGTGGGAGGAGGGGATGTAGCGTGGGAGGAGGGATGTAACGTGGGAGGGGGGATGTAACGTGGGAGGGGGATGTAACGTGGGAGGGGGATGTAACGTGGGAGGGGGGATGTAACGTGGGAGGAGGGGATGTAACGTGGGAGGAGGGGATGTAACGTGGGAGGAGGGGATGTAACGTGGGAGGAGGGGATGTAACGTGGGAGGAGGGGATGTAACGTGGGAGGAGGGGATGTAGCGTGGGAGGGGGATGTAACGTGGGAGGAGGGGATGTAACGTGGGAGGGGGGATGTAACGTGGGAGGAGGGGATGTAACGTGGGAGGAGGGGATGTAACGTGGGAGGAGGGGATGTAACGTGGGAGGAGGGATGTAACGTGGGAGGAGGGGATGTAACGTGGGAGGGGGGATGTAACGTGGGAGGAGGGGATGTAACGTGGGAGGAGGGGATGTAACGTGGGAGGAGGGGATGTAACGTGGGAGGAGGGGATGTAACGCGGGAGGAGGGGATGTAACGTGGGAGGAGGGGATGTAACGTGGGAGGGGGATGTAACGTGGGAGGAGGGATGTAACGTGGGAGGAGGGGATGTAACGTGGGAGGAGGGGATGTAACGTGGGAGGAGGGGATGTAGCGTGGGAGGAGGGGATGTAACGTGGGAGGAGGGGATGTAACGTGGGAGGAGGGGATGTAACGTGGGAGGAGGGGATGTAACGTGGGAGGAGGGGATGTAACGTGGGAGGGGGGATGTAACGTGGGAGGAGGGGATGTAACGTGGGAGGAGGGGATGTAACGTGGGAGGAGGGGATGTAACGTGGGAGGAGGGGATGTACGTGGGAGGAGGGGATGTAACGTGGGAGGAGGGGATGTAACGTGGGAGGAGGGATGTAACGTGGGAGGAGGGGATGTAACGTGGGAGGGGGATGTAACGTGGGAGGAGGGGATGTAACGTGGGAGGAGGGGATGTAACGTGGGAGGAGGGGATGTAACGTGGGAGGAGGGGATGTAACGTGGGAGGGGGATGTAACGTGGGAGGGGGGATGTAACGTGGGAGGAGGGATGTAACGTGGGAGGGGGGATGTAACGTGGGAGGAGGGGATGTAACGTGGGAGGGGATGTAACGTGGGAGGGGGGATGTAACGTGGGAGGAGGGGATGTAACGTGGGAGGAGGGGATGTAACGTGGGAGGAGGGGATGTAACGTGGGAGGGGGGATGTAACGTGGGAGGGGGGATGTAACGTGGGAGGGGGATGTAACGTGGGAGGGGGATGTAACGTGGGAGGAGGGGATGTAACGTGGGAGGAGGGGATGTAACGTGGGAGGAGGGGATGTAACGTGGGAGGAGGGATGTAACGTGGGAGGAGGGGATGTAACGTGGGAGGAGGGATGTAACGTGGGAGGAGGGGATGTAACGTGGGAGGAGGGGATGTAACGTGGGAGGAGGGGATGTAACGTGGGAGGAGGGGATGTAACGTGGGAGGAGGGATGTAACGTGGGAGGAGGGGATGTAACGTGGGAGGAGGGGATGTAACGTGGGAGGGGGATGTAACGTGGGAGGAGGGGATGTAACGTGGGAGGAGGGGATGTAACGTGGGAGGAGGGATGTAACGTGGGAGGAGGGGATGTAACGTGGGAGGAGGGATGTAACGTGGGAGGAGGGATGTAACGTGGGAGGAGGGATGTAACGTGGGAGGAGGGGATGTAACGTGGGAGGAGGGGATGTAACGTGGGAGGAGGGGATGTAACGTGGGAGGAGGGGATGTAACGTGGAGGAGGGGATGTAACGTGGGAGGGGGGATGTAACGTGGGAGGAGGGGATGTAACGTGGGAGGAGGGATGTAACGTGGGAGGAGGGGATGTAACGTGGGAGGAGGGGATGTAACGTGGGAGGAGGGATGTAACGTGGGAGGAGGGGATGTAACGTGGGAGGGGGATGTAACGTGGGAGGAGGGGATGTAACGTGGGAGGAGGGGATGTAACGTGGGAGGAGGGGATGTAACGTGGGAGGAGGGGATGTAACGTGGGAGGAGGGGATGTAACGTGGGAGGAGGGGATGTAACGTGGGAGGGGGATGTAACGTGGGAGGGGGGATGTAACGTGGGAGGAGGGGATGTAACGTGGGAGGAGGGGATGTAACGTGGGAGGAGGGATGTAACGTGGGAGGAGGGGATGTAACGTGGGAGGGGGATGTAACGTGGGAGGAGGGATGTAACGTGGGAGGAGGGGATGTAACGTGGGAGGGGGATGTAACGTGGGAGGAGGGGATGTAACGTGGGAGGAGGGGATGTAACGTGGGAGGAGGGGATGTAACGTGGGAGGAGGGGATGTAACGTGGGAGGAGGGGATGTAACGTGGGAGGAGGGGATGTAACGTGGGAGGAGGGGATGTAACGTGGGAGGAGGGGATGTAACGTGGGAGGAGGGGATGTAACGTGGGAGGAGGGATGTAACGTGGGAGGAGGGGATGTAACGTGGGAGGAGGGGATGTAACGTGGGAGGAGGGGATGTAACGTGGGAGGAGGGGATGTAACGTGGGAGGAGGGGATGTAACGTGGGAGGAGGGATGTAACGTGGGAGGAGGGGATGTAACGTGGGAGGAGGGGATGTAACGTGGGAGGAGGGGATGTAACGTGGGAGGAGGGGATGTAACGTGGGAGGAGGGGATGTAACGTGGGAGGAGGGGATGTAACGTGGGAGGAGGGGATGTAACGTGGGAGGAGGGGATGTAACGTGGGAGGAGGGGATGTAACGTGGGAGGAGGGGATGTAACGTGGGAGGAGGGATGTAACGTGGGAGGAGGGGATGTAACGTGGGAGGAGGGGATGTAACGTGGGAGGAGGGGATGTAACGTGGGAGGAGGGGATGTAACGTGGGAGGAGGGGATGTAACGTGGGAGGAGGGGATGTAACGTGGGAGGAGGGGATGTAACGTGGGAGGAGGGGATGTAACGTGGGAGGAGGGGATGTAACGTGGGAGGAGGGGATGTAACGTGGGAGGAGGGGATGTAACGTGGGAGGAGGGGATGTAACGTGGGAGGAGGGGATGTAACGTGGGAGGAGGGGATGTAACGTGGGAGGAGGGGATGTAACGTGGGAGGAGGGATGTAACGTGGGAGGAGGGGATGTAACGTGGGAGGAGGGGATGTAACGTGGGAGGAGGGATGTAACGTGGGAGGAGGGGATGTAACGTGGGAGGAGGGATGTAACGTGGGAGGAGGGGATGTAACGTGGGAGGAGGGGATGTAACGTGGGAGGAGGGGATGTAACGTGGGAGGAGGGGATGTAACGTGGGAGGGGATGTAACGTGGGAGGGGGATGTAACGGTGGAGGAGGGGATGTAACGTGGGAGGAGGGGATGTAACGTGGGAGGAGGGGATGTAACGTGGGAGGAGGGGATGTAACGTGGGAGGAGGGATGTAACGTGGGAGGGGGATGTAACGTGGGAGGAGGGGATGTAACGTGGGAGGGGGGATGTAACGTGGGAGGAGGGGATGTAACGTGGGAGGAGGGGATGTAACGTGGGAGGAGGGGATGTAACGTGGGAGGAGGGGATGTAACGTGGGAGGAGGGGATGTAACGTGGGAGGGGGGATGTAACGTGGGAGGAGGGGATGTAACGTGGGAGGAGGGGATGTAACGTGGGAGGAGGGATGTAACGTGGGAGGAGGGGATGTAACGTGGGAGGAGGGATGTAACGTGGGAGGGGGATGTAACGTGGGAGGTGGGGATGTAACGTGGGAGGGGGGATGTAACGTGGGAGGAGGGGATGTAACGTGGGAGGAGGGGATGTAACGTGGGAGGAGGGGATGTAACGTGGGAGGAGGGATGTAACGTGGGAGGAGGGGATGTAACGTGGGAGGAGGGGATGTAACGTGGGAGGAGGGGATGTAACGTGGGAGGAGGGGATGTAACGTGGGAGGGGATGTAACGTGGGAGGAGGGGATGTAACGTGGGAGGAGGGGATGTAACGTGGGAGGAGGGGATGTAACGTGGGAGGAGGGGATGTAACGTGGGAGGAGGGGATGTAACGTGGGAGGAGGGGATGTAACGTGGGAGGAGGGGATGTAACGTGGGAGGAGGGGATGTAACGTGGGAGGAGGGGATGTAACGTGGGAGGAGGGGATGTAACGTGGGAGGAGGGGATGTAACGTGGGAGGAGGGGATGTAACGTGGGAGGAGGGGATGTAACGTGGGAGGAGGGGATGTAACGTGGGAGGAGGGGATGTAACGTGGGAGGAGGGGATGTAACGTGGGAGGAGGGGATGTAACGTGGGAGGAGGGGATGTAACGTGGGAGGAGGGGATGTAACGTGGGAGGAGGGGATGTAACGTGGGAGGGGATGTAACGTGGGAGGGGATGTAACGTGGGAGGAGGGGATGTAACGTGGGAGGAGGGGATGTAACGTGGGAGGAGGGTTGTAACGTGGGAGGAGGGGATGTAACGTGGGAGGAGGGATGTACGTGGAGGGGGATGTAACGTGGGAGGTGGGGATGTAACGTGGGAGGAGGGGATGTAACGTGGGAGGAGGGGATGTAACGTGGGAGGAGGGGATGTAACGTGGGAGGAGGGATGTAACGTGGGAGGAGGGGATGTAACGTGGGAGGAGGGATGTAACGTGGGAGGGGGATGTAACGTGGGAGGAGGGGATGTAACGTGGGAGGAGGGGATGTAACGTGGGAGGAGGGGATGTAACGTGGGAGGAGGGATGTAACGTGGGAGGAGGGATGTAACGTGGGAGGAGGGATGTAACGTGGGAGGGGGGATGTAACGTGGGAGGAGGGGATGTAACGTGGGAGGAGGGGATGTAACGTGGGAGGGGGATGTAACGTGGGAGGAGGGGATGTAACGTGGGAGGAGGGGATGTAGCGTGGGAGGGGGATGTAACGTGGGAGGGGGATGTAACGTGGGAGGAGGGGATGTAACGTGGGAGGAGGGGATGTAACGTGGGAGGAGGGATGTAACGTGGGAGGAGGGGATGTAACGTGGGAGGAGGGGATGTAACGTGGGAGGGGGATGTAACGTGGGAGGAGGGGATGTAACGTGGGAGGGGGATGTAACGTGGGAGGAGAGATGTAACGTGGGAGGAGGGGATGTAACGTGGGAGGAGGGGATGTAACGTGGGAGGAGGGGATGTAACGTGGGAGGAGGGATGTAACGTGGGAGGAGGGGATGTAACGTGGGAGGGGATGTAACGTGGGAGGTGGGGATGTAACGTGGGAGGAGGGGATGTAACGTGGAGGAGGGATGTAACGTGGGTGGGGGATGTAACGTGGGAGGAGGGGATGTAACGTGGGAGGAGGGGATGTAACGTGGGAGGAGGGGATGTAACGTGGGAGGAGGGGATGTAACGTGGGAGGAGGGATGTAACGTGGGAGGAGGGGATGTAACGTGGGAGGAGGGGATGTAACGTGGGAGGAGGGGATGTAACGTGGGAGGAGGGGATGTAACGTGGGAGGGGGATGTAACGTGGGAGGAGGGGATGTAACGTGGGAGGAGGGGATGTAACGTGGGAGGAGGGGATGTAACGTGGGAGGAGGGGATGTAACGTGGGAGGAGGGGATGTAACGTGGGAGGAGGGATGTAACGTGGGAGGAGGGATGTAACGTGGGAGGAGGGATGTAACGTGGGAGGAGGGGATGTAACGTGGGAGGAGGGGATGTAACGTGGGAGGAGGGGATGTAACGTGGGAGGAGGGGATGTAACGTGGGAGGGGGATGTAACGTGGGAGGGGATGTAACGTGGGAGGAGGGATGTAACGTGGGAGGAGGGGATGTAACGTGGGAGGAGGGGATGTAACGTGGGAGGAGGGGATGTAACGTGGGAGGGGGGATGTAACGTGGGAGGAGGGGATGTAACGTGGGAGGAGGGGATGTAACGTGGGAGGAGGGGATGTAGCGTGGGAGGAGGGGATGTAACGTGGGAGGGGGGATGTAACGTGGGAGGAGGGGATGTAACGTGGGAGGAGGGGATGTAGCGTGGGAGGAGGGATGTTACGTGGGAGGAGGGGATGTAACGTGGGAGGAGGGGATGTAACGTGGGAGGAGGGATGTAACGTGGGAGGAGGGGATGTAACGTGGGAGGGGGATGTAACGTGGGAGGAGGGGATGTAACGTGGGAGGGGGGATGTAACGTGGGAGGGGGATGTAACGTGGGAGGGGGGATGTAACGTGGGAGGAGGGGATGTAACGTGGGAGGGGGGATGTAACGTGGGAGGGGATGTAACGTGGGAGGGGGGATGTAACGTGGGAGGAGGGGATGTAACGTGGGAGAGGGGATGTAACGGGGGAGGAGGGGATGTAACGTGGGAGGAGGGGATGTAACGTGGGAGGGGGATGTAACGTGGGAGGGGGATGTAACGTGGGAGGGGGGATGTAACGTGGGAGGGGGGATGTAACGTGGGAGGAGGGGATGTAACGTGGGAGGAGGGGATGTAACGTGGGAGGAGGGATGTAACGTGGGAGGAGGGGATGTAACGTGGGAGGGGGGATGTAACGTGGGAGGAGGGGATGTAACGTGGGAGGAGGGGATGTAACGTGGGAGGAGGGATGTAACGTGGGAGGAGGGGATGTAACGTGGGAGGAGGGGATGTAACGTGGGAGGAGGGGATGTAACGTGGGAGGAGGGGATGTAACGCGGGAGGAGGGGATGTAACGTGGGAGGAGGGATGTAACGTGGGAGGAGGGGATGTAACGTGGGAGGAGGGGATGTAACGTGGGAGGAGGGGATGTAACGTGGGAGGAGGGGATGTAACGTGGGAGGAGGGGATGTAACGTGGGAGGAGGGGATGTAACGTGGGAGGAGGGGATGTAACGTGGGAGGAGGGATGTAACGTGGGAGGAGGGGATGTAACGTGGGAGGAGGGGATGTAACGTGGGAGGAGGGGATGTAACGTGGGAGGAGGGGATGTAACGTGGGAGGAGGGGATGTAACGTGGGAGGAGGGGATGTAACGTGGGAGGAGGGGATGTAACGTGGGAGGAGGGGATGTAACGTGGGAGGAGGGGATGTAACGTGGGAGGAGGGGATGTAACGTGGGAGGAGGGGATGTAACGTGGGAGGAGGGGATGTAACGTGGGAGGAGGGATGTAACGTGGGAGGAGGGATGTAACGTGGGAGGAGGGATGTAACGTGGGAGGAGGGGATGTAACGTGGGAGGGGGGATGTAACGTGGGAGGAGGGGATGTAACGTGGGAGGAGGGGATGTAACGTGGGAGGAGGGGATGTAACGTGGGAGGGGGATGTAACGTGGGAGGGGATGTAACGTGGGAGGGGGGATGTAACGTGGGAGGAGGGGATGTAACGTGGGAGGAGGGGATGTAACGTGGGAGGGGGATGTAACGTGGGAGGAGGGGATGTAACGTGGGAGGAGGGGATGTAACGTGGGAGGAGGGGATGTAACGTGGGAGGAGGGGATGTAACGTGGGAGGGGGGATGTAACGTGGGAGGAGGGGATGTAACGTGGGAGGGGGGATGTAGCGTGGGAGGAGGGGATGTAACGTGGGAGGAGGGATGTAACGTGGGAGGAGGGGATGTAACGTGGGAGGAGGGGATGTAACGTGGGAGGAGGGATGTAACGTGGGAGGAGGGGATGTAACGTGGGAGGGGGGATGTAACGTGGGAGGAGGGGATGTAACGTGGGAGGAGGGGATGTAACGTGGGAGGGGATGTAACGTGGGAGGGGGGATGTAACGTGGGAGGAGGGGATGTAACGTGGGAGGAGGGGATGTAACGTGGGAGGAGGGATGTAACGTGGGAGGGGATGTAACGTGGGAGGGGGGATGTAACGTGGGAGGAGGGATGTAACGTGGGAGGAGGGGATGTAACGTGGGAGGAGGGGATGTAACGTGGGAGGAGGGGATGTAACGTGGGAGGGGGATGTAACGTGGGAGGGGATGTAACGTGGGAGGGGGGATGTAACGTGGGAGGAGGGGATGTAACGTGGGAGGAGGGGATGTAACGTGGGAGGAGGGGATGTAACGTGGGAGGAGGGGATGTAACGTGGGAGGAGGGGATGTAACGTGGGAGGAGGGGATGTAACGTGGGAGGAGGGGATGTAACGTGGGAGGAGGGGATGTAACGTGGGAGGAGGGATGTAACGTGGGAGGAGGGGATGTAACGTGGGAGGAGGGGATGTAACGTGGGAGGAGGGGATGTAACGTGGGAGGAGGGGATGTAACGTGGGAGGAGGGGATGTAACGTGGGAGGAGGGGATGTAACGTGGGAGGAGGGGATGTAACGTGGGAGGAGGGGATGTAACGTGGGAGGAGGGGATGTAACGTGGGAGGAGGGGATGTAACGTGGGAGGAGGGGATGTAACGTGGGAGGAGGGGATGTAACGTGGGAGGAGGGGATGTAACGTGGGAGGAGGGGATGTAACGTGGGAGGAGGGGATGTAACGTGGGAGGAGGGGATGTAACGTGGGAGGAGGGATGTAACGTGGGAGGAGGGATGTAACGTGGGAGGAGGGATGTAACGTGGGAGGAGGGGATGTAACGTGGGAGGAGGGGATGTAACGTGGGAGGAGGGGATGTAACGTGGGAGGAGGGGATGTAACGTGGGAGGAGGGGATGTAACGTGGGAGGAGGGGATGTAACGTGGGAGGAGGGGATGTAACGTGGGAGGAGGGGATGTAACGTGGGAGGAGGGGATGTAACGTGGGAGGAGGGGATGTAACGTGGGAGGAGGGGATGTAACGTGGGAGGAGGGGATGTAACGTGGGAGGAGGGGATGTAACGTGGGAGGAGGGGATGTAACGTGGGAGGAGGGATGTAACGTGGGAGGAGGGGATGTAACGTGGGAGGGGGATGTAACGTGGGAGGAGGGGATGTAACGTGGGAGGAGGGGATGTAACGTGGGAGGAGGGGATGTAACGTGGGAGGAGGGGATGTAACGTGGGAGGAGGGGATGTAACGTGGGAGGAGGGGATGTAACGTGGGAGGGGGATGTAACGTGGGAGGAGAGATGTAACGTGGGAGGAGGGGATGTAACGTGGGAGGAGGGGATGTAACGTGGGAGGAGGGGATGTAACGTGGGAGGAGGGGATGTAACGTGGGAGGAGGGGATGTAACGTGGGAGGAGGGATGTAACGTGGGAGGAGGGGATGTAACGTGGGAGGAGGGGATGTAACGTGGGAGGAGGGGATGTAACGTGGGAGGAGGGGATGTAACGTGGGAGGGGATGTAACGTGGGAGGAGGGAAGTAACGGGGGAGGAGGGGAGTAAACGGGGTAGGTGGGATGTAACGTGGGAGGGGGATGTAACGTGGGAGGAGGGGATGTAACGTGGGAGGAGGGGATGTAACGTGGGAGGAGGGGATGTAACGTGGGAGGAGGGGATGTAACGTGGGAGGAGGGGATGTAACGTGGGAGGAGGGGATGTAACGTGGGAGGAGGGGATGTAACGTGGGAGGAGGGATGTAACGTGGGAGGAGGGGATGTAACGTGGGAGGAGGGGATGTAACGTGGGAGGAGGGGATGTAACGTGGGAGGGGATGTACGTGGAGGGGATGTAACGTGGGAGGAGGGGATGTAACGTGGGAGGAGGGGATGTAACGTGGGAGGAGGGATGTAACGTGGGAGGAGGGGATGTAACGTGGGAGGAGGGGATGTAACGTGGGAGGGGGATGTAACGTGGGAGGGGATGTAACGTGGGAGGGGGATGTAACGTGGGAGGAGGGGATGTAACGTGGGAGGGGGGATGTAACGTGGGAGGAGGGATGTAACGTGGGAGGAGGGGATGTAACGTGGGAGGGGGATGTAACGTGGGAGGGGGATGTAACGTGGGAGGAGGGGATGTAACGTGGGAGGGGGATGTAACGTGGGAGGAGGGATGTAACGCGGGAGGGGGATGTAACAGTGGAGGAGGGGATGTAACGTGGGAGGGGGGATGTAACGTGGGAGGAGGGATGTAACGTGGGAGGAGGGATGTAACGTGGGAGGAGGGGATGTAACGTGGGAGGAGGGGATGTAACGTGGGAGGAGGGATGTAACGTGGGAGGAGGGGATGTAACGTGGGAGGGGGGATGTAACGTGGGAGGGGGATGTAACGGGGAGGGGGATGTAACGTGGGAGGAGGGATGTAACGTGGGAGGAGGGGATGTAACGTGGGAGGAGGGATGTAACGTGGGAGGGGGGATGTAACGTGGGAGGGGATGTAACGTGGGAGGGGGGATGTAACGTGGGAGGAGGGGATGTAACGTGGGAGGAGGGGATGTAACGTGGGAGGAGGGGATGTAACGTGGGAGGAGGGGATGTAACGTGGGAGGGGGATGTAACGTGGGAGGGGATGTAACGTGGGAGGGGGATGTAACGTGGGAGGGGGATGTAACGTGGGAGGAGGGGATGTAACGTGGGAGGAGGGGATGTAACGTGGGAGGAGGGGATGTAACGTGGGAGGAGGGGATGTAACGTGGGAGGAGGGGATGTAACGTGGGAGGGGGATGTAACGTGGGAGGAGAGATGTAACGTGGGAGGAGGGGATGTAACGTGGGAGGAGGGGATGTAACGTGGGAGGAGGGGATGTAACGTGGGAGGAGGGGATGTAACGTGGGAGGAGGGATGTAACGTGGGAGGGGGGATGTAACGTGGGAGGAGGGGATGTAACGTGGGAGGAGGGGATGTAACGTGGGAGGAGGGGATGTAACGTGGGAGGAGGGGATGTAACGTGGGAGGGGGATGTACGGGAGGGGGATGTAACGTGGGAGGAGGGGTTGTAACGTGGGAGGAGGGGATGTAACGTGGGAGGAGGGGATGTAACGTGGGAGGAGGGGATGTAACGTGGGAGGAGGGGATGTAACGTGGGAGGAGGGATGTACCGGGGGGGGGGGATGTAACGTGGGAGGAGGGGATGTAACGTGGGAGGAGGGGATGTAACGTGGGAGGAGGGATGTAACGTGGGAGGAGGGGATGTAACGTGGGAGGAGGGGATGTAACGTGGGAGGGGATGTACGTGGGAGGGGATGTAACGTGGGAGGAGGGGATGTAACGTGGGAGGAGGGGATGTAACGTGGGAGGAGGGGATGTAACGTGGGAGGAGGGGATGTAACGTGGGAGGAGGGGATGTAACGTGGGAGGAGGGATGTAACGTGGGAGGAGGGGATGTAACGTGGGAGGGGGGATGTAACGTGGGAGGAGGGATGTAACGTGGGAGGAGGGGATGTAACGTGGGAGGAGGGGATGTAACGTGGGAGGAGGGGATGTAACGTGGGAGGAGGGGATGTAACGTGGGAGGAGGGGATGTAACGTGGGAGGAGGGGATGTAACGTGGGAGGAGGGATGTAACGTGGGAGGAGGGGATGTAACGTGGGAGGAGGGGATGTAACGTGGGAGGAGGGATGTAACGTGGGAGGAGGGGATGTAACGTGGGAGGAGGGATGTAACGTGGGAGGAGGGGATGTAGCGTGGGAGGAGGGGATGTAACGTGGGAGGGGGGATGTAACGTGGGAGGGGGATGTAACGTGGGAGGGGGGATGTAACGTGGGAGGAGGGATGTACGTGGGAGGGGGTTGTAACGTGGGTGGTGGGATGTAACGTGGGAGGAGGGGATGTAACGTGGGAGGAGGGGATGTAACGTGGGAGGAGGGGATGTAACGTGGGAGGGGATGTAACGTGGGAGGGGATGTAACGTGGGAGGGGGGATGTAACGTGGGAGGAGGGATGTAACGTGGGAGGGGGATGTATCGTGGGAGGAGGGGATGTAACGTGGGAGGAGGGGATGTAACGTGGGAGGAGGGATGTAACGTGGGAGGAGGGGATGTAACGTGGGAGGGGATGTAACGTGGGAGGGGGATGTAACATGGGAGGAGGGGATGTAACGTGGGAGGAGGGATGTAACGTGGGAGGAGGGGATGTAACGTGGGAAGGGGGATGTAACGTGGGAGGGGGATGTAACGTGGGAGGGGGGATGTAACGTGGGAGGGGGATGTAACGTGGGAGGGGGATGTAACGTGGGAGGAGGGGATGTAACGTGGGAGGAGGGGATGTAACGTGGGAGGGGGGATGTAACGTGGGAGGAGGGGATGTAACGTGGGAGGGGGGATGTAACGTGGGAGGGGGATGTAACGCGGGAGGGGGATGTAACGTGGGAGGGGGGATGTAACGCGGGAGGGGGGATGTAACGTAGGAGGGGGATGTAACGCGGGAGGAGGGGATGTAACGTGGGAGGGGGATGTAACGTGGGAGGGGGGATGGAACGTGGCAGGGGGATGTAACGTGGGAGGGGGGATGTAACGTGGGAGGAGGGATGTAACGTGGGAGGGGGGATGTAACGTGGGAGGGGGATGTAACGTGGGAGGGGGGATGTAACGTGGGAGGGGGGATGTAACGTGGGAGGGGGGATGTAACGTGGGAGGGGGATGTAACGTGGGAGGAGGGGATGTAACGTGGGAGGAGGGGATGTAACGTGGGAGGGGGATGTAACGTGGGAGGGGGGATGTAACGTGGGAGGGGGATGTAACGCGGGAGGGGGGATGTAACGTGGGAGGGGGATGTAACGTGGGAGGGGGGATGTAACGTGGGAGGGGGGATGTAACGTGGGAGGGGGGATGTAACGTGGGAGGAGGGGATGTAACGTGGGAGGAGGGGATGTAACGTGGGAGGGGGGATGTAACGTGGGAGGGGGGATGTAACGTGGGAGGGGGGATGTAACGTGGGAGGGGGGATGTAACTTGGGAGGGGGGATGTAACGTGGGAGGGGTACTGTAACGCGGGAGGGGGATGTAACGTGGGAGGGGGGATGTAACGCGGGAGGGGGGATGTAACGTAGGAGGGGGATGTAACGCGGGAGGGGGGATGTAACGTTGAACCGTTGTCCATCACTGTATTTACAGTATTTACAGTGATGGATCATTGGCACTACAAAACACACTACAACATTCCTCAGTGATGGATCATTGGCACTACAAGACACACTACAACATTCCTCAGTGATGGATCAGTGGCACTACAGGACACACTACAACATTCCTCCGTGATGGATGAGTGGCACTACAAGACGTGGCACTACAACATTCCTCAGTGATGGATCAGTGGCACTACAACATTCATCAGTGATGGATCAGTGGCACTACAAGACGTGGCACTACAACATTCCTCCGTGATGGATCATTGGCACTACAAGACGTGGCACTACAACATTCCTCAGTGATGGATCATTGGCACTACAAGACGTGGCACTACAACATTCCTCAGTGATGGATCATTGGCACTACAAGACACACTACAACATTCCTCAGTGATGGATCATTGGCACTACAAGACACACTACAACATTCCTCAGTGATGGATCATTGGCACTACAAGACACACTACAACATTCCTCAGTGATGGATCATTGGCACTACAAGACACACTACAACATTCCTCAGTGATGGATCAGTGGCACTATAAGACGTGGCACTACAACGTTCCCCAGTGATGGATCATTGGCACTACAAGACACACTACAACATTCCTCAGTGATGGATCATTGGCACTACAAGACACACTACAACATTCCTCAGTGATGGATCATTGGCACTACAAGACACACTACAACATTCCTCAGTGATGGATCAGTGGCACTACAACATTCCTCAGTGATGGATCAGTGGCACTACAAGACCACACAAATCCCTCTATCATGATAATATTCCAATCCCGATGTTTGGGTTAAATATTTTTGCAGGAAGGCGGACATCATATATTGCGGTAAAGGTATTGCAGGGTGAACCAATCCTCCCAGCTCTCAGATTGATAAGATAAATATGGTAAAATATGCTCCCCCGAGCCTCTTACACCGCCATGCCTGTCACTCCAGCAGACGGTGGACGCCATGCTTTATTTTATTCAGTCATGGGGCCGAGCTTGTGATCCTAGATGGGGGGGAAGCGTCTTTACCTTATCCTGAGTCGGAGACGTTCATGAATGGAAGGAGAGATCCATTATTATGCCCTGATACCTGATATAAGGCTGTGTGCGTCACCCGAGACAGATGGAAGGGTAGAATGTTAAAAAAAATACGCCATAGGTACTTCAACAACAACTAATGTACATCCCTGTAATTGGGTTGACTGAACATGGACAAATTGATCAACTGTCTTACTCTAGCAACAGTAAAAGCTTCACTAGTGTTCTCTGCCTCACGGTGGTCTAGTGCCCACAATAGACACACTCACCTGGAAACATCATCTTCTCAGGGAATCAACTCCTCAAACAAAGGATCTGAACACGTTAATAATTCCCAGTTGTTACTTTGTATTTGTATGTTATTGTTGTTGTTGATAGGGGTCTTAAATATACACGATACGATACGTTTTCGTAATAAAAGTAAAGTTTAAGATTTCCTTATACATATACGAGTGTGTGTGTGTGTGTGTGTGTTATGTTTATTGTTTTAGATCAAACTAGGGAGAGGTCAGCACTATTTGTTTCTCATTATTCTACGAAAAACCATCAAATTCTTCACATATTTCAACAACACAATATATCATCGGTAATATTCCTCTCTCAGACGGTGACAGGTGGCTTGACTGTTATTGTAGTTTTTATAGTTTTCCCTCATCTTATAGTCACGTTCATAAAGACAGGTCAATCTTGGTGCTATTCTTAGATACTGGCGTGTGAGACGCACTCCTGGGCCGCCCGCCCACGACGAAGGGCGTGGAGACGATAAGCGGCTCCTGAGGGTGCTCTTGTAGGAGGTATGGGGCAAGTTAAGCGTCCATGTTGACTTTACTGTAGGAAGATGGGAAGACTGTAATAGGACTTATACTTGTGTGTGATAATCATATTTTTTATTATGTTTTCCTTTTTATTTCCTCTTTACTTCTAGCGTTCATTTTGTTGCTTCTTTCTTTCCTCCTCTTCCTTTTCCTCTACTATGTTTCTTGATAATTTCTTGTCTCTATTTTTTCTCCTTTCCTGCTTTTCTTGTTCTGTATCTCTCTCTTCTTTTTCTTCCCTTTCCTCTAATTCTCTTCCTCCTTCTTCCCTTTCCTCCCCCACTGCTTCTCCCTTACTAATTATCTTCCTCCTATCGTTCTCACTCCATTTTCTCCTTCCTTCCCTCCTAATTATCCATCTTTCCCCTCAGTCTACCTTACCTTCCCATCCCCTCTGTCCTCTCTCATTACCCCTCACTCTCTCACTCCTCTCCGTCCCCATAACAGAGTACCGTCACCCGTCAAAAAATTACTCAAATTACAGAAGACTTTACACAGAGGGCGAGGTTGATCTTGAAGTAGTCAGAGCTGAGACAACACACGAGGAAGATGGACAACTGGTTATTTTACCGGAGTTATGAGAGAATAAACTTCTTGTACAGTTAGTTTCATTGATACGTTTTAGAAGTCTGTGAAAAGCTATACTGTATATCTATCTGGCGGTAGAAATATGTGAATAGCTATATATCTATATTTGAGTGTAGAAATACATATAAATGATAGGTTATATAATCTATCTGGCTATAAATATTTATATGCAAAACTGTATTGTATACATCTGGTTATGTGTAAAAAAAATGTACCTAAAAAGTTATATTTATTTATGTAAAAAAAATACATAATAAATATACCTGTAAAAAGCTTTCCCTGTAAAAATATCCATTTATTGCGATTTGTAGAAAGCCGGTGTATATATCCACCTGCTTGTGATCAGTCATGTCTCAGTATCCAGAAGGTTATATATGTACAGTATGTATCCAATATCCAGGTGAGGGGTGTCCTTCAGGCGTCTCCATCCATTATCCATCCACTCCTTTGTGTGAATTAAATCTGAGCGTGAACAACGGGTAGTTACTGTGTACTCAACCTGTGAGCGGGGGCGTAGAAATGATTACAGAACTGTGGTTACTGTGTGTGTGTGTGTGTGTGTGTGTAAAGACTTTATTACACGACCAAATTACACCCAGGAAGCGGAGCTCTTTAAATAAACTCGGGAGCCCAACCAGCCATCACCACCTACCATCACAGTTCATTACCTCACTCACTACTACATCATCACCCTCAGACAACACCCCGACACAGTCAACTACTTATAAACGCCACATTAAATACCATCATACAGGAGCTAATTCATCATATGCTTAGCCTTCATCAGTGGCTCCAACTGTGAAGAAAAACTCATTTAACTGCACCAAAAAGTAGTTACATAATCGGTTACAGTTGACGATACAGTTACATTACCTAATACAACCTACAGGGTCATTAGATACAGATATTTCATGTTCCCCCTAAAACGACTTTCCTCGGTGGATTCACCCTTCTGCCTCTCCCTATATAGTATATGGGGTGATGGGGGAATTGTGATGCGAGAGCGTTGTGTGTGTGTGTGTGTGTGTGTGTGTGTGTGTGTGAAATTAGCTCTCGTTACCTGTACACCCTTTAGTGCTTCATCTTGTTCTGTGTCTTCAACTCAGTATGTAAATACACAAGAGCGTTTGGGATGTAGGTTTGTTATTCTTCACTATGTTCACCTGTAACATGAGAGATGCCGAGGTCGTGTGGATACAGTGTCTGCCTCCTGTCCTGAGAGTCGTCGGTTACCGCCCAGTCGCCCAGCTGTGAATGGGTACCTAACATTACAGTTGAAGACGTGAAGGTGGTTTAGTGCAGTGCCGGCTATGCTGCCTCCTTGTGTACCGGAGGCTTAGTGTAGTGTGTTGTATTGGTGCTTAGTGTAGTGTGTTGTATTGGTGCTTAGTGTAGTGTGTTGTATTGGTGCTTAGTGTAGTGTGTTGTATTGATGCTTAGTTTAGTGTGTTGTATTAGTGATCAGTATAGTGTGTTGTGTTGGGGCTTAGTATAGTGTGCTGTATTGGGGCTTAGTATAGTGTGTTGTATTGGGGCTCAGTATAGTGTGTTGTATTGGGGCTTAATATAGTGTGTTGTATTGGGGCTTAATATAGTGTGTTGTATTGGGGCTTAGTATAGTGTGTTGTATTGGGGCTTAGTATAGTGTGTTGTATTGGGGCTTAGTACAGTGTGTTGTATTGGGGCTTAGTATAGTGTGTTGTATTGGGGCTTAGTATAGTGTGTTGTATTGGTATCACCCCTAACTATCCGGCTGACCTATGAGGCCCACCTTCACCCCCACCTCACATAAAGAGTCACCCCCCTAGTGAGATATTAGACTGTCAGTTTGCTATAAAAGGTTACATGAATCGATAACTTTTCTCCCGTCACTTAACGAGGACTGTTATGGAAACCGCTGTGTTAGACGCTGAGATATAACACAGTCCTTTAAACTAGCCCTTTTTTTTTGTTGCCCCTCGTGTACGAGGATGGCTGTCCTAGGTGTGAATTTGTTGAAGGTGTATAAGCTGTTTATCAATACAACAACCACACCATGAGTTAACGAGTTGCACGACCCAGTGCCAAGGAATAGTCCGAGAAGACCGGACAACTCGCCAACTGCACTCTGCACTGTCGAACCATCACCCCGGAATACGATCCGCAAATCGATTAAAATCCAGGTCCCCAATTACTGCTGGGTAGACAGAGGCAAATGGCGTAAAGAAACTTGAACATAGATTCACCCTGCCCGGGGATCGAACCCGGGTCCGCTCGCTTATGAAGCGAGCATGCTGACAATTACACAACAGGTCGCCATACACCTTCCTTTAACCTCTCCACCATGGAAGGAAATATACCTGTGTAATGTTTACTGTATGTATCTATCTACAGTATACGAGTACTTGCACTTTGGTGTATATATATATATATATATATATTATATATATATATATATATATATATATATATATATATATATATATATATATGCAAGTAAATCACTGTAGGTGCGCGTGATCCAGGTATATGCTGATAACCACAAGGAAAGAAGAAAACACGAAGTTCCCAAGCGCTTTCGTGTAATTCACATCTTCAGGGGTGAGTACAGTCTGTACTCACCCCTGAAGATGTGAATTACACGAAAGCGCTTGGGAACTTCGTGTTTTCTTCTTTCCTTGTGGTTATCAGCATATATATATATATATATATATATATATATATATATATATATATATATATATATATATATATATATATATATATATATATATATATATATTACCCTTCCAAGCCTTTTCCTATTGAGTGAAGGTGGCGGAAACACACACACACACACACACACACACACACTACATCCTTGACCACCGAAGGGTCAAGACATACCTGGCGCTCCTCTCGGAGCAGCCAGGTCAACTGTTAAGCTGGCCCATACCAACCCCCTCCCCTGAACCCTCCTCCCAACCGGAATATCAACAAGTTCTCGCCAGAAGTTACAATTTCATTTAGGAAAGGAACGGAACCAGTGTTAAACAGAGGTGAACAGTGGTGAACAGTGCTTAAGTCAGTGAGAACAACTCAACTGTAACAGTCGTGCCCAAGTTAACCTTCACACAGTGAGGTCCCAGGTACCCAGTGATAACGGCCCGTGAGACTCAACAACAACCAGCGATGTGTTAATCCGTCTACGATAGGAAGGCCTGGGACCACACCTCACTCATACAACACCATCTGTGAGGGAATTACTACACCACATGTCCCTCATAACACCATATGTGAGGGAATTACTACACCACGTCAAGTCCCTCATCACACCATCTGTAAGGGAATTGCTACACCACGTGAGGTCCCTCATAACACCATCTGTGAGGGAGTTACTACACCACGTGAGGCCCCTCATAACACCATCTGTGAGGTAATTACTACACCACATGAGGTCCCTCATAACACCACCTGTGAGGTAATTACTACACCACGTGAGGTCCCTCATATCACCATCTGTGAGGGAATTACTACACCACGTGAGGCCCCTCATAACACCATCTGCGAGGGAATTACTACACCACGCCAGGTCCCTCATAACACCATCTGAGGGAACTACTACACCACGTGAGTTCCTCCTAACACCATCTGGGAGGGAGTTACTACACTACGAGTTTGCTGTTCAACACCTACATTAATCTGTATGTTCACTGTATGTTCCCTTACCTTTTTCTAATGAAGGCTTTTGTTAAACCACCAAAGTATGTAATAAGTCATTTATGTCCAATGTATATTTTCAGCCTTCGGGCTGCAGAATTTTTTCAATAAACCGTTAATTATTATTATTATTATTATTTTTTATTCTTACTGCTGTAGTGGATGTGGTCCGCTGTGGTGCTCCCTTCCCCTCCATTTCCTGGTTTGTCTTTACGTACAACTGGCGCCCACATGACGTCTTCTCCTTAATGAATACAGCCAGCCTCTCATCCCTTACATCTTAGCATGACGGTCACATAAATCACTGTTCATTATGATTTATATTCATTGTTTTTTACCATTCCGGGTCTGTCTGTCTGTAATCAGGAGTGTATTCAACTCAACTCGCCCTCCAGTTGTGAACAGACTTGTATACAAATCTTGGACGGTTTCCACAGACATCAACATGGCGACTATCACAAGAGTTGGGGATCTTACGTACAAGTTTAATGAGAATAACACATCAAGACCTAAAACTACTCCAGAAACAAAGACAACAGAGACACCAGACTGAGATATACCTGAGAAACAACAACGAGGATTGAAAATGATGTAAACTTTTTGGATAATGTGAGGACAGAAGCGTCTCACTTGCCGGGAAAATCTTCAACCAAATTGGATCATAGTTTCACGAACACTTCTGGAGAGGATCATAAAGAGATGTGGTGTGGGTAATCCTGGTACAAGTAATAGTTGGCGTCTGGTCCCCGTAAAGGACTGATGTAAAGGTGTGGTGACGGCAGCACTTTATGATCACCAGCTTGTGTTCAGGTAAACTCCACATATTATGATATATATTCTAGTTAAAGGTGGTGGGGGGAGGAGGTATCATCCATTACCCATGGTTTACTGTTAACCTCAGCTAGGAATATAAACAAGATGTCTCCCAATGAGAATTCTGGGTCTCGATTCACACATTGCAGCATATATCACCAGAATGTTCCTTCATTACCCATATCCCCATCCTTCTGCCCCTCCACCTAGTGCACAACAACTCTCCTGGGACGCACAACCACCAACACACATTATCTGGTTCAAGACACCCGAGACACCAAGTCATGTTATGTTACTTCCGGTGTAGCGTGACGGCTGAGGGCTGTGACGTACAAGACATAACACACAATGTACCAGTGACAGTGAGAGGATGTGGCAGTGATGGCAGTGACGAGGGAGACGTGTCACAGCCAGGAGTCAACCACTAGCTCACTGCCACCAACTGACACAAGGTTATCACGTGTCAATCTGACTTTTATTTTCCTAAAGGATCAGAAGCTTTTACGGGTAACGATCTGTCATTAGTTGAAGAGATCATTTCCCGAAAAATATTGAAGTATAACAAGACTGTATTTTATAGTTGACATCCGGGACAGGAGCAACTTTTGTCATGTAATAATTTCTTTACGATGTATTTATTACACCAACATTGTGTTAAAATTTTATTTTATGGGTCTTACATATACGACTTTTATACAACTAATGCCAGACGATTTTATTCAGCAGAGAGAAGACCCCGTACACAAGGGGTTAATGGACTGTCTCTCCCAAATACAGAAAGCAGAATGTATACAGAAGCTCTCCATAATGACAACCTTTCTTCCCTGATCCTTATCGAGCACAACATCCTATACAGATCAATACATGAAGCTGCTGCTCCTGCTCTGTACTTCACTCCGGGTTTAAACTATATTATGTGATATTTAGTTCTTTGATATATAATACTTGATCAAAGGTAAACTCCAGTATACCCCAATATGGTCAACCACGACAGTCATCAACCTTGAGCATGAGTCCTAACCATAGGAGTCCATAACAGTACTCAACCACTTGGTCCTAACTCGAGGCTTTAGTCATGGTTCTCGTCCCTCACGGTTTACATAATGTTTATAGTGGTTCAACTTGGTGGTTTTTAGGATGATCTATGCGGAACTTTTATGTGACTCCCGGAAACATCAAGACCTTGGCTAAATGTTCCACCTTGGGATAAACTCCTTGTGTCCTCCTCTGGTCTCTACACAAGTGCTTTAAGTACCGTACTGGTGGATCAGCCAAGTCACCCCCAGTATTTAAATTTCAAACAAATATAAAAAGAACAAGCCTAAAAAAGTTTAATTCTTAACTATTGTACGACTAAATTCTCACAAATGCGATACGTTTGTTAAGATGGTAAACTGTTCCAACTTATATACATTAATTTGTGCATGCTATTTTTAAAGATATTTGTAATTGTTTGGTGTACCAATAAATTCATCACTAATGACATTTCTTTCATTCAGCAAACTTTTGGATAGGAAGATGAAGCCCACTGGTACATAGAGGGCTACCACACTGCTGCCACGTAACAGAGTAGGCTACCACACTGCTGCCACGTAACATAGTAGGCTACTACACTCCTGCCACGTAACATAGTAGGCTACCACACTGCTGCCACGTAACATAGTAGGCTACCACACTGCTGCCACGTAACATAGAAGGCTACCACACTGCTGCCACGTAACATAAAAGGCTACCACACTGCTGCCATGTAACATAGTAGGCTACCACACTACTGTCACGTAACATAGTAGGCTACCACACTGCTGCCACGTAGCATACTAGGCTACCACACTGCTACCACATAACATAGAAGGCTACCACACTGCTGCCACGTAACATGGTAGGCTACCACACTGCTGTCACGTAACATAGTAGGCTACCACACTGCTGTCACAAAACATAGTAGGCTACCACACGGTTGCCACGTAACACAGTAGGCGACCACACTGCTGTCACGTAACACAGTAGGCGACCACACTGCTGTCACGTAACATAGTAGGCTACCACACTGTTGTCACGTAACATAGTAGGCTACCACACTGCTGCCACGTAACATAGTAGGCTACCACACTGCTGTCACGTAACATAGTAGGGTACCACACTGCTGCCACGTAACATAGTAGGCTACCACATTGTTGTCACGTAACATAGTAGGCTACCACACTGCTGCCACGTAACATAGTAGGCTACCACACTGCTGTCACGTAACATAGTAGGCTAGCACACTGTTGTCACGTAACCTAGTAGACTACCACACTGCTGCCACGTAACATAGAAAGCTACCACACTCCTGCCACGTAACATTGAAGGCTACCACACTGCTGCCACGTAACATAGTAGGCTACCACACTCCTGCCACGTAACATAGTAGGCTACCACACTGTTGCCACGTAACATAGACGACTACCACACTGCTGCCACGTAACATATTAGGCTACCACACCGCTGCCACGTAACATAGTAGGCTACCACACTGCTGTCACGTAACATAGAAGGCTACCACACTGCTGTCACGTAACATAGAAGGCTACCACACTGCTGCCAAGTAACATAGTAGGCTACCACACTGCTGTCACGTAACATAGAAGGCTACCACACTGCTGTCACGTAACATAGTAGGCTACCACACTGCTGTCACGTAACATAGAAGGCTACCACACTGCTGTCACGTAACATAGAAGGCTACCACACTGCTGCCACGTAACATAGTAGGCTACCACACTGCTGTCACGTAACATAGTAGGCTACCACACTGCAGTCACATAACATAGTAGGCTACCACACTGTTGTCACGTAACATAGTAGGCTACCACACTGCTGCCACGCAACATAGTAGGCGATCACACTGCTGCCATGTAACACAGTAGGCGACCGCACTGCTGTCACGTAGTATAGTAGGCTACCACACTGCTGTCACGTAACATAGTAGGGTACCACACTGTTGTCACGTAACATAGTAGGCTACCACACTGCTGCCACGCAACATAGTTGGCGACCACACTGCTGCCACGCAGCATAGTAGGCTACCACACTGCTGTCACGTACCATAGTAGGCTACCACACTGCTCTCACGTAACATAGTAGGCTACCACACTGCTGCCACGCAACATAGTAGGCTACCACACTGCTGTCACGTACCATAGTAGGCTACCACACTGCTCTCACGTAACATAGTAGGCTACCACACTGTTGTCATTTAACAAAATACATGTATCTCGCTCTAAAATTTATCTTTACGATTTTGTATGAGACAATATGACACAACGGACGAAGAATTTTGACAACCCTACCGAGACAACAGGAGTCGCAGTGTTCATTTTGAAAATCATACTTTTTTAGCGTTGTACATTATAACCTGTGTGCTGTCTCGCGGCCTGCACGGTGATTTACGGCGATGGTTCATATTTGTGTACACTTTAAACACTGACAAGGACGCGACATGAAACTAGGAAGACTCCCAGCTCTGAGGACCTCAACCGTGACCCCCTTCCCTCTGTGTCCTGGCGTTGTTTCCACTCTAAGGACTGCACACAGGGAGGGGGAGTCTCTTTGGTGAGATCCTTTCCCTCTCATCACTGTGGAGGGGATATCTTTTTGTATAGCAATATTCGTGTCTGTCTCTTTATCTGTGTTTATTTAATTAGTGTATTTTGACACACACACACACACACACACACACACACACACACACACACACACACACACTTGTATATCATTTGTAAGCCAAGAGACCCATTCCCCAATTATGTAATTGTATATTTTCAGCCTTCCTGCTGCCATGCTCATTCAATAAACCGTTAATTATTTTTAATACCCGCACACACACACACACACACACACACACACACGATGCATCATACGTGGTGTGTAGTGGTGGCCAGCGTGTAAATCTTCCCTACCTCAGGACTGTACCAAGTGGTGGGCGTGTAGGACAATAGAATATATGCTAGTAAGTCATATGTCAGTGATATATTATGCTTGTGTGATCATTTATGTTTGCTGAGGCATTACTGTCATGAAAAGGAAAGTTATGGCTATATTACCTTCTGGATAAGAGCCTGTTAGAGCTAAATTTACCCCTGGAATATACTACTGTTGATATATAAATATTTGTTGAATTCCCAAACCTCTTTTAGTATTTCATTTTTCTATGGGCGAGTTTTACCCAAGTTGAAGTGTGATCCATGAGTCCATTGTGTATCTGTATTAACAAATAAAAATACATATACGGAATAATATAAATAATATTGACTTTAAAGGTATATTTACTTTTATTATGGATATATTGAACTTTATCTCGCCTTGGACTTCCCCGGCCATCACAAGATCAAGCGAACCCAGCCACACCCCCAGCCAGTCCAACCCGAGTGTCGTCCCTCGTTCATGGTTGAGGGGTGCGGCGAGCCCTTTGAGTTTCTTCTACACACTGCCCTTTTCCTTTGTCCGCCATAAACCCTGCTTACCCTACACCCTGCCTACCCTAGTACACCATGCTTGTCCTACACCCTAATTGTCCTACACCGTACCTACGTTACCTGCCCTACATCATATCTGCTCTACACCCTACCTGCTCTACACTTTCAACATCTTCCAGTATAGTCACAACACCTTTCAGTACACTCACAACACCTGCCAGTACTTCCTCAACACCTACTACAGTATCGCAGTCACGACCCCTTGTGACATATCGCCATACAAGACTTTACATTACAATACCGTGACAACGGGACTATACTCACGACAGGTCACTTATACAGTTCTCTGCTAAACCAACACTTATTGCAGGGTATCGTATCGACTTTACATCACCACCTCCTCTTACACACTCACTCAACATTCACGTACTGGGCTAAATCTGAGACAATCCTGTACAGTTCCTCCCAGCACTTAATAACAACACCTATTATCTCTCCTCGTCTTTTCCTTCAGTTCTAGAGCCATGGACACTTACCAGTACATAACAACACATGCTAGTACATCACAACACCTGCTAGAACATCACAACACCTGCCAGTACATCACAACACCTGCCAGTACAACACAACACCTGCCAGTACAACACAACACCTGCCAGTACATCACAACACCTGCCAGTACATCACAACACCTGCCAGTACACCACAACACCTGCCAGTACGTCACAACACCTGCCAGTACATCACAACACCTGCCAGTACAACACAACACCTGCCAGTACATCACAACACCTACCATTACATCACAACACCTGCCCCAACTATTCTCTTCCCCTGAGCCTTTGTTGTACAGGTATGAAACAATTAATCACTGCCAACACAGGTAAACAGTTTCCAGGTGAATCGATGCTTTACACTAGCGAGAGACGAGCCGTAGTCCCCAGCCCTTATCATTATCTGTTGTTGTTGTTGACTCATAAACAAAGTTATATATGACAACTAATGCAGCATGAGAGAGTTGATTGTATATTTGTAAGTGTATGACGACTGAGGTGTAGTGGGGACAACAACAAAAACAGTAACTACAACAACAACAACAACAATAATAATAATAGTAATAATAATAGTAATAATTAGGTTAGATGAAGATAATGAAGATAAAAATAACAAAGATATTATGAGGATACTAAGAAAGAATAGATGACTGATATTAATGAGAAGGATGAAATAACAGGACAAAAAAGGTAAAGACGAAAAAGAAAGGAGATAAAAGATAAAGCCGAAGAAAACAGGGAATTAAATACGAAGCAAAAATTAAAGAACAGAGAGAAATAGAACATAAGAAGAACAAAGAACACAAAAGAGAATAAATATAACGCAAAAGAAGAGAAAAGTTTATAAATCAACACGAAAAACAACATCAACACCTGGACAATAATATTCAACGCTGAAGTAAACAACAATTATAATATTTCAGATCACGTTAAACAGGTGATATAATAATAACAACAGAGGGTAGTGATAAGAGCCGCCGGGAGTGATAAATGATGCTTGTGTTGGGTGGTGGACGACAAGAGACGACGATAATAGCCAACTGTGTTATGATGAAAACAAATCTATAATAATTCTTAGGAAAATAGAAAATATAGATGGATACAATAAGGTGATTATGTACTACGTCAAAAGTTCACCACTAAATAGTGTTCAAAATATCGTAAGAAAACAACAGTAAGACCCGAGTATAAGAACATTAATGTAGGCTAAACAACATCGAAGAAATAATCATATTAAAAAAAATAAACAAACAAAATTACACAATATATGAAATTTAGACCAACAGTGATAAAATTGATGGTGACAACACTAATGGTGGTAATAATAACAACACTGATGGCACAAGCAGCAATGACAACAATAACGACGATGACAACAACAACAACAACAACATACTGTGTCGTCATACTCTATCGTTTTACTAACGAAACATCTTTCCTATACAACCTTTTATCTCTTTTATGTAACCCAGAAATAATAATCCATCCATCACTATTTCTAAGTATACCGCGTCATGAAACAAGACATTACTGTACCTTGGCTACACACGTAACATATTGGACTACAGTGTAGGGTTTGTGCTGGACCAATAGTGAGATATTTTATTGAAATTCCGATAACAGAAGAAGATTAAGGGTAAGATGTGGGAGGGAGGGAGGGAGGGAAAGAAAGAGAGAGAGAGAGAGGTAGGTGGGGAGGGGAGGTTGGGGGAAGAGTGGTGGGGAAAGAAACATCATAAGTGAACGAGGATAGGAGGAGGTAGAGAAAGGGTTTGGGAAGAAAGAATTGAACAGTAGAAACGGAGGAAAATAAAACAGAGATGAACCAAATGGAAGATAGAAAGAAGAAGAGCAATTGATGGATAGAAAAAGTAGAAAAAGAAACAACTGAATAAAGAGAAAAGAAGAGCAGAAGAGACTAAGTTACGTAGGAAGAGAGAGAGAGAGAGAGTGATAAGAGAATAACGACGAAAGGAACAAAAGAGACAGAAAGCAATGGGAAAGAGATAAGGCAAACATATAGGGAGAAGGAAAGACAAGTGAAGACAGAATGAAGAAGGAGGAGGAAACAATGCGACAAGAGAATGAAGAAAAAGGTGGAAAACTGGTCGAGAACAAATGTGTAGGGAAAATGGCGATGACAAATAGAAGAAACAGACAGAAGTAGTGAGGAGGACAGAGGAGTGAAGAAGAAGGAGCTGAAAGAAACACAATGAAATTGATGTAGGAAAGAGAGAGACGAGGAAGGACAGAATAAGAGATAATTAGTTTAAAAGAGAAAGAGTAGCGAGAGATTGAAAGAGTGTGGTGTCGTCTAGGCTCCAGTATGGCAAAGGACAAGTAGTGACGGCTTATATCTCCCAGAGGATAGTCCACAACTGTCAACATCCCTCAGTGTTGTGTATCAGCGGTTGTCAGGACGAGTAACAGAAAATGTGGAGCCGCTGAGGAGTGAAAACCTTCTTATCCAACTGAATGATATTTATTGGTATGAGTTGGCGAGGTGGACCAACAGTGACATGTGGCTGAGTAGTGTGGTGGTGCAGTGATTCTGGGGTGGGTGGTGTGGTGGTGGTGGTAGTGCAGTGATTATGGGGTGGGTAGTGTGGTAGTGGTGCAGTGATTCAGGGGTGGGTGTTGTGGTGGTGGTGGTGGTGCAGTGATTCTGGTTAATTTAATTTTACTTTTGCCACCCCACACTCATCCTGTGAGCTGTAGCGCAACAGGATTACAGACTAGAGTTCACAAAGGGTCTTTATAACTAACCCCCGTGGTCAGGATTTTATGGCATTGTATGTTACAGAATATTTCAAATAAATTCTTTGTTTAGTTTTACACATAGAGAGGGTAACTCATTCAAAATTGCGTGAGTACAGGAGTGTGAAACAGTATGTCTGGCCGCACACTTTGTTATTCACATTTACGTGTGTTTGGTTCCATACATGGGAACTGATACAGCTACTAAGTGCAAAAAAGTGGATAAAATCTTAATATGTCGTCTATCTTGCCCTTAGTGATGAAGTTTTGTGCCATTTCACACACAGTGTGCTTGGACCTGTTCCTAAAAGGTTCTATCTTCACACAGTCAAGGACGGAGTGTTCGAGTGTGTGGTCATATATCTGGCCAGATTCTGGGTGGTGGTGGTGGTGGTGGTGGTGGTTGGTGGAGGTGGTGGTGGTGGTGCGCCACAACAGTACACATATATATAGACCGGGTCCCACTTCTTCAGTATTATTATTAGGTTAGTTTAGGTTAGGTTAGGTTTATGTTTTGCTGTCAGATTGAGAATTGTTCTTTTATATATCAATAATTTCTGACTAAGGAAAAAATAAATTGCCGGCAATCATTAATGTCCATATATGACGTGCTTACACACACAGTACAAACAAAGCCTGTCTGTCTGTCTATCCATGGTGTAATGGTCAGCGTGCCCGCCTTGCAAGCGAGCAGACCCAGGTTCGATCCCCGGGCAGGGTGAAACTATGGGCAAGTTTTTTTTTACGCCATTTGCCTCTGTCTACCCAGCAGTAATTGGGAACCTGGATGTTAATCGATTTGCGGATCATATTTCGGGGTAATAGTTAACCAGTGTAGTTGGCGAGCTGTCTGGTCTTCTTGGACTATTCCTTAACAATGGGTCATGCATCTCGTTAACTTAGGGTGTGGTTGTTGTGTTGGTCTTAAACAAATTCACGCCTAGGTGGCTCTAGGGCCGGCCAGCCTCGTTACACAAGGGGCAACCATTATGTATGTATGTATGTATGTATGTATGTATAGCTCGAGAAGAGAGAGAACAGCCTTGCTCACACTTTACATATATACTCACCAGTATAACCCACACAGCTGCTCAAAGGAAGGAACGAATTCGGGAAAGAAACTGAAGATTCCATGAATATGTTTTTTATATTGTCGTTGTTATGTTATTTATAAGAGAGTTTTAGTTGTGGCTGGTGTTAGAATATTAATATGGGAGGAAAATGTAATAAAGGTGTTGTTGGATGAAAATATTCGGTACAATATATTGATATGTCAACAAAAGATGCCATGATGAACAGAACCCAGAGACTGTAATACTAATGATAAAGTAAACACTATTGGATCTATTTACAACTACGTCTAAACTATGGATGGGAAGGAAGGAAGGAAGGAAGGAAGGAAGGAAGGAAGGTGTATGGGAATCAGGGAGGCTAGATGAAGGATCTTTTCAAGATCCTGACACCAAACTGTGTGGTATATGTGGGAACTAGGAAGGAAAGGATTCACTAAGATTAACAAAAACAGAGACAAAATTGAGAAGGAACACATTGAGGGATCTGTTGCTAGACTTTGTGATATAGTACACTCAACTTCTTCTCAACATACACAATAACATGTGAACTAAATGAAAATGAATGGGAAGGGTAAGTTAGACGCTTTCGAAATAGAAGAAGAAAATTTCAGTCATGTAGAGATAACAAGAGTAGTCATTGTTCTGGTGTTTTGGTGTGACGATGGAGGAAGATTCTTCCTACCCTTCCTACCCTTAAGTGTGGCTTCTATTTATATATACCTTCTGAATTTTTAGTCCTGAGCTCCATTTATCCTTACAACTAAAGCAATGATTAAATAACAGGAAATTCTGCCACTTTGCATCAGGAGGAGTAAACAAATGTATCTTTTGAGGAAAATATATCAATGTTACACTAAATCACATTGGCTTCAGTCCGTCATTAGCGATCACACAAGACCAGTTTTGCCCCACAGCACAACACATTATCCTGTAGTCCAGGGAACAATCTTACTCCAATCATGAGTACAAGAGGCCAGGGGGAAATGATGCCAACTTTATGGGGCCGAGTAACTCAGCCAAGACTTGACTAAAGGAATATAGGAGGAACAACCGAGTGTTTCATTACAGACATTGACCAGGAGTATCAGATACAGTAACAGGTTAAAAGATTATGTGTAATTAAACGATGTTCCTTTAGGTTTATAGAAGAGACTGAGGAACTGTTCTTATATTTCAAACAACGATTATCTGGTTAAACATAAGGAATGTCTTTTGAAAGATAAGTCATTAACAACCGAGTGTGTGTTTCACGATATGAAAGGAAAAACCACAAACAAGAAAAAATATAAAAATAGATTCTTACATATACGAAACAAGACCTTATGAGAGACTGATGCAGCAGTAAAACAAGACCTACAGAGACACTGGTGCAGCAGTAAAACAAGACCTACAGAGAGACTGGTGCAGCAGTGAAACAAGACCTACAGAGAGACTGGTGCAGCAGTGAAACAAGACCTTCAGAGAGACTGGTGCAGCAGTGAAACAAGACCTTCAGAGAGACTGGTGCAGCAGTAAAACAAGACCTTCAGAGAGACTGGTGCAGCAGTAAAACAAGACCTTCAGAGAGACTGGTGCAGCAGTGAAACAAGACCTTCAGAGAGACTGGTGTAGCAGTAAAACAAGACCTTCAGAGACGTGCAGCAGTAAACAAGACCTTCAGAGAGACTGGTGTAGCAGTAAAACAAGACCTTCAGAGAGACTGGTGTAGCAGTGAAACAAGACCTTCAGAGAGACTGGTGCAGCAGTAAAACAAGACCTTCAGAGAGACTGGTGCAGCAGTAAAACAAGACCTTCAGAGAGACTGGTGCAGCAGTAAAACAAGACCTTCAGAGAGACTGGTGTAGCAGTAAAACAAGACCTTCAGAGAGACTGGTGCAGCAGTAAAACAAGACCTTCAGAGAGACTGGTGCAGCAGTAAAACAAGACCTTCAGAGAGACTAGTGCAGCAGTAAAACAAGACCTTCAGAGAGACTAGTGCAGCAGTAAAACAAGACCTTCAGAGAGACTGGTGCAGCAGTAAAACAAGACCTTCAGAGAGACTGGTGCAGCAGTAAAACAAGACCTTCAGAGAGACTAGTGCAGCAGTAAAACAAGACCTTCAGAGAGACTGGTGCAGCAGTAAAACAAGACCTTCAGAGAGACTGGTGCAGCAGTAAAACAAGACCTTCAGAGAGACTGGTGCAGCAGTAAAACAAGACCTTCAGAGAGACTGGTGCAGCAGTGAAACAAGACCTTCAGAGAGACTGGTGCAGCAGTGAAACAAGACCTTCAGAGAGACTGGTGCAGCAGTAAAACAAGACCTTCAGAGAGACTGGTGCAGCAGTAAAACAAGACCTTCAGAGAGACTGGTGTAGCAGTAAAACAAGACCTTCAGAGAGACTGGTGCAGCAGTAAAACAAGACCTTCAGAGAGACTGGTGCAGCAGTAAAACAAGACCTTCAGAGAGACTGGTGTAGCAGTAAAACATCTCTTATCTGGAATTCCAAGCAAAATTTTACCCAAGAGAAACGAACATACTGGCTAATGAAGACGAAGTGACGTCATCTTAGAAGTGAAGAATGTGCTGTTACTATGATGGGATACCTTTCATGTTTAGCTTGAATACCTGAGACAACATAACAACACGTACTGTACTGTCCTCTGTGAAAAGTGTTCCGTGTTATAGCGAACAATAGTGTCAGGTAGTGTAAGCAGTCGGGATGGTGAAACATTTAGTGTTATGGATGTAAGTGAGACACAGTGAAGTAAGTCTGCCAGGACACATTAAGGCAGGTGGGATATTGGGCACTGTTGATAATACGTCATGGTTCTAAGCGGCCTCAATGGTCTGTATAAAGTTGTGGCCAATTGTTTGTGTAACTGTAATGTGGCGATACTTGTGTGTGATATTGAGGCAATTTACAGTTTATTCCTGGTAGAATTAAAAGCTGTGACATATATATTTAAAGTCGCACTAACATCAGAAGGAAGAGTTAAAAAGAAACACTTTAGAAGATTATCGTTTATAAATGTATAGTGTCAACGACTCTGGCCAAGACACGAAAAAATATAGTAACTTCTCTTTTAAATCCGTATGAAACGCGCGCGCGCATACATGTGTGTGTGTGTGTGTGTGTGTGTGTGTGTGTAAGGATGATGGTTGCATAAACATCTTTTCAACATTCCTCTTCATTCATATTTTCCACCGAGTCATCTTATTAAAACTTTTTGCCATCTCCGCCTTACAACATGTTACATGTATGCTAAGAGATATAAACTATGTCAATAATACCATAACTTCGGCAGCTGAGACTCCTCACACAACATCGAAAAATATCTTAACACTGTGAGGGAGACTTGACGCAGTGTAGCCCATTTAAGGTTACTGCCCTGCACCTGACCAGATATAGTCACAGTATAATCTGCCAAGTTTAAAAACTAAGAGTATATTTGTTTCTTTGACGATACACTCTCCCAATTGTCATATCAACAACAGAAAAAAGTTCAAACTAAGAATATTCATTATGTTTGGCAAAGATCATTGTCTCTGTTCTGTACAAACTTTAGCTTTCTAGCTCAAAAAGTCCCTGAGACATCTCCCGGAACTACAAGCATGACACTAACCAAACAAACAAATTATCAACTGGAGAAACCACCGAGTACCTTACTGTCACACGAAGTATGGGATCTCACAGCAAATATGTTGAAGGAAATCTGCCGTGATGTCAGGGTAGAACCGACCCTCCTTCCATTGGACGGTGAGAATTTCCAACATAGGACTTCAAACACATCCATCGAAGCCCGTGTTGACGTCAGTGCTCGAGGATTCTGGACGCGGGGACAGCGAGCCTTCTTCGACATCAGGACTTTTGATCCCATGGCCGCATGTCACCGTAACTTAGCTCTCGATGCTGCACACAGGAGGAACGAAAACGACCAGATCATGGCATAGGGAAGAGAATTCAGAACTTTGATCAAGGCAGGTTCACTCCTGTAGTGTTCACAACCTCTGGTGGAATGGGACCAAGTGCAAGATTCTTCTACGCCAGACTCGCGGAGGTGCTGTCCGAACAAAAGCAGCAGCCCAGAAGTTATGTTACAGCCTGGATGAGATGTCGACTGTCCTTCTCTCTCCTTAGGTCGGCTTTGCTCTGCCTCAGGGGAACGAGTGCATCGGCCCCAAAGCCGACAACAGTTGTAGATATTAACTATGAGGCAACAATCACTAAATGCCACAAAGATGTGCGGCTCAACTAACTCAACACAGCTAGGATAGCTACTTATGTATTAGGATATTTAATTTTAAGGTAATAAAATGGTGGCGAAGGTATGGCTATAAGGGGAGGTTGGAGGCCATAAAGTAATAAAAAAAAAGTAGTAGTAGTAGTAGTAGTATGACTTTGTGAAAAAACTTAAGAAGGTTTACGTTTCAAAAGTTGTTCCAAACTCTAGTGATTAAAGATAATCAATATGCGGTGAACAACAATGTGAGGGAACCTTTAAGTACAAACACAACCTGCTGATGTAAGTCATCTGTTTGTACTCAGTGGACCCGAGGCCCTCCAAACTGCTCACAGGGGAGTTTGTTGACATCACACAGGTGAGGGGAGGGGAACACACCTGGGGCTGATGGCGTCACGCATGTGAGGAGAGGGGAACACACCTAGGGCTGCTGGCGTCATACAGGTAAGGGGAGGGGAACACACCTGGGGCTGCTGGTGTCACACAGGTGAGAGGAGGGGAACACACCTGGGGCTGCTGTCGTCACACAGGTAAGGGGAGGGGAACACGCCTGGGGCTGCTGGCGTCACACAGATGAGGGGAGGGGAACACACCTGGGGCTACTGGCGTCACATAGATGAGGATAGGGGAACACACCTGGGGCAGCTGGCGTCACACAGGTGAGGGGAGGGGAACACACCTGGGGCAGCTGGCGTCACACAGGTGAGGGGAGGGGAACACACCTGGGGCTGCTGGCGTCACATGATCACAGAGAAAATATAGATCAGAACTTTCAGTAATTGTTGTCCAGAATAATAACTGACTTAGTGAACATGTTTTAAGATCTTTGTTGCCGAAAGAAACATGTAATATAACAAGACACTATGGGAGGCTCTAGTGCTCCTTCTCTCGCTCTGTCTGTCTGTCTCTCTGTCTATATGTCTGCCTTAATATATCCCTGGAAGGAAAATCGGGCTTTACATAACCTTATCACAAAGTTAATGAAATAGCAATTCATATCAATACGATAAAAATATTAACTTAAATTTATTGACAGGATATATATTGAATCTAAAAGCCATTCAGGTGAAGCAGTCAGTCTGAATTGGTGAAATAATTTCCGAAACATTAATAAGATTCTTGATCAAAGGAAAACTCTGGCGTTAATTAATATTTCCTGATAATTATTTCGTAAGTCATTAACGTGGTAAAAATACTTAATGCTTGAGTCTAATAATATTTTAAGGCCGAGGTGAGGAGGGTTAGGAGGGTCAGGAGGGTCAGGTGAGTATGGAGGGTCAGGCGAGTCAGGTGGGTCGGGTGGGACAGGTGGGTCGGGTGGGTCAGGTGGTCAGGAGGGTCAGGTGGGTCAGGTGAGTAAGGAGGGTAGGTGAGTAAGGAGGGTAGGTGAGTAAGGAGGGTCAGGTGGATCAGGAGGGTCAGGTGAGTAAGGAGGGTCAGGTGGATCAGGTGGGTCGGGTGGGACAGGTGGGTCAGGTGGTCAGGAGGGTCAGGTGGGTCAGGTGAGTAAGGAGGGTAGGTGAGTAAGGAGGGTCAGGTGGATCAGGAGGGTCAGGTGAGTTAGGAGGGTCAGGTGGATCAGGAGGGTCAGGTGGGTCAGGAGGGTCAGGAAGGTCAGGTGGGTCAGGTGAGTAAGGAGGGTCAGGTGGGTGAGGAGGGTCAGGTGGATCAGGAGGGTCAGGTGGGTCAGGAGGGAAAGGAGGGTCAGGTGGGTCAGGTGAGTAAGGAGGGTAAGGTGAGTCAGGTGGGTCGGGTGAGACAGGTGGGTCGGGTGGGTCAGGAGGGTCAGGTGGGTCAGGTGAGTCGGGTGGGTCGGGTGGGACAGGTGGGTCGGGAGGGTCGGGTGGGTCAGTTGGTCAGGAGGGTCAGGTGGGTCAGGTGAGTCAGGAGGGTCAGGAGGGTTTGGTGGGTCAGGAGGGCCAGGTGAGTAAGGAGGGTCAGGTGAGTCAGGTGGGTCGGGTGGGACAGGTGGGTCGGGTGGGACAGGTGGGTCGGGTGGGTCAGGTGGTCAGGAGGGTCAGGTGGGTCAGGTGAGTAAGGAGGGTCAGGTGAGTAAGGAGGGTCAGGTGGATCAGGAGGGTCAGGTGGGTCAGGAGGGTCAGGAGGGTCATGTGGGTCAGGTGAGTAAGGAGGGTAAGGTGAGTCAGGAGGGTCAGGTGGGTCAGGAGGGTCAGGTGAGTCAGGTGGCTCAGGTGGGTCAGGTGGGTCGGGTGGGCCGGGTGGGTTGGGTGGGTCAGGTGGGCCGGGTGGGTTGGGTGGGTCGGGTGGGTTGGGTGGGTCGGGGTGGGTGGGTGGGTGGGGGGTGGGTCGGGTGGGTGGGGTGGGTCGGGTGGGTGGGGTGTCGGGTGGGTCGGGTAGGTCAGGAGGGTCGGTTGGGTCAGGTGGGTCAGGTGGTCTCTTTTTCAGTTAACTTTCAGGTCTGGTAAAGATTTGTTGATGGGGTTGACGACCAAGGAACAACAGGTCCTGAGAGAGGCAGTGACGTGATACCTGGTGTACAGTAGGTTGTCTCAGACCCTACCTGGACACATGTAGGGCGAGGGGAGGGGAGGTGTAGGCAGGTGAGGGGAGGTGTAGGTGAGGGAGGAGGGGGAAAGTACTGGAGGAGATGGCAGCGGGGGAAGGGGAAGCATGGGGGGAGGTGGAGGGGGAGGGGAGGAGCAGAAGAGGGTGGGAAGCAAGAGGAGGTGAGGAAGCAGAGGGGAGGAGGCAGGGCAAAGGAAGCATGGAGAGGAGGAAGCAAGGGGGGAGCAAGGGGAGGAGGCAGGGGGGGAGGAGGCAGGGGGGAGGTAAGGGGGGAGGAAGCAGGAGAGGGGGAGGAGTCAGGGTGCTAAACGATGATACAGGATTCAGAACTAAAGACTATTCCACCCACATCGTGTCAACACACCGTCTACCCTTATTCAATTTACAATAATTTAGGTAATTTATGAACGAAAAAATCACCGTATGAGCGTTAACATATGAAAGATATTATTAGGAATAATTTTCTATATTTTCCATTTTTACATATGAATTGAGTCGTGTCTTTTGATTTCGTTTTGGAGCGTCACTTTAATTTTTTTCTCTTCCTTTCATGTTGGTTCACAACATCTTTACTACACTATAAAAAAATTATCATCATAGTCTTGTTTTGTTTTGTGTTCTATTATGTGAAATGTTGCCAGAAGACGCAAAGAGAATTGTGTATTGAATGACATATTTTGGCAACATTAAGACACACAATATTTGTCTGCCTGTCTGTCCTGTTTTGTCTGTGTTGTCTTTTTGTCTTGTTTTGCCTGTCTTGTCAACCTGTCTCGTCTGTCTGACTTGTTTTGTATGTCATATTTTGTTTATCCTGTCTTTATGCCTTGTTTTGTCTGTCTGTTTGTCTGTCTGTCTTGTTCTGTCTGACTATCTTAAATTGGGCGTTGTTAGTGATCTCTGCACGCTGATGGCAGAGGCAATGAAATTCAATCTTTACGGGAAGCTTTCGCTTTCCTGAGTAAAGAGAAAGCCAATTGGAAGAAGGTCAGTACTTCATGGATCTTGCAACATGACCCAGGCACCTAAGTTTGCTCTGGCTGGACACACAAGGTTCGAGAATATGTGACACTTGATATATTTCTTGAACCATTTGACGCCATCGTATTGTTGACCAAGTAAGTGAGAGATCATCAAAGGTTTTTTCTTTAGCTCCAAAACTTCCTACAAGGTAAAGCTAAGACCACGACCAGCACACATCCTCTCAACTCCATTTTGTAAACATCACATTCTGAGACTAATGATTGTGACAGAAACAAATTACTGATGCGCTATGTAAAAGGAAATGCTGGTGAGAAGGTCAAGTTAATAAAGAATGAATCAATATTACTTTTCTACACGACTAAAACAAATAATGCTATCCTTTCAACATTATTTATTTACAATATTTCCATACGTATACCTATAAAGTTATTTGTCTATCTGTCTGAAAATGTATAGTAGTGGTTTTAGAATATAAGCGTCAGAGGCCGTGGTATATGAGTAACCAAAAGTGATAACCTTCCTACAGTCTCTCTATTCCAACTGTGACTACATCACCACTCTCAGATGTAACCAATATTCTTCACATTAACTTTAACACACTTTACTTTCCTCCTTAATCACTTCTCCTCGACTGTCTGTCTCACTTTATTATCTAATCCTTCACTGTGTTGTGTTCCCTGGCTCTGTAGCTCGCCTGCCTCATGGTACGGGGACCTGACCCTTATGGCAGCATACATAGAGAGACTCCAATCAACAGGCGATCAAGTGAATAATCCCAGGATAATATTAATACCAGTTGGCGATAGATGAGTTATTGCAGCTCTCTGTGGGGGAGGGGGGGTTGAGGTCAATGCCACAAGCAGACTCTCATCCATCGTCCCTGTTCACCTAGCAGCACAGTAGGTACCTGCTGTAAATCGAAAGTTGCGAATTCGTATTCAGGGACAAGTTGTTGGAGCTTCCAATAACTTGGTTAGACATAAACCAATGACTTCAGGCTTCTACGCCCTTGACTCTTCAGGCTTCTACGCCCTTAACTCATGAGACATAAGGCAAGCATGCTTCCCTGTTGGGCGCTGTAAGCGCTTTTGCGCTTCACCTTAAAAAAGGATGGGGGGGGGGGGGAGCAAAATAAATATTTTTCAACACATGAACTTAAAAATGACATTTATATACAGGGTGCCCATAAATGATTACCCTAAAAACAGTGGTAGACCATTCTTTAATCAGGGTAATCATTTATGGACACCCTGTAAAAATGTATATATATATATATATATATATAATCAACGACCTCACCAGCAAGGAATCGAACCCTCGACCTAGCCGGTAAGCGCTCCCTAGTCACACCCAGTAGGTCGAGGGTTCGATTCCTTGCTGGTGAGGTCGTTGATTGTATGTTCAAAGTCCGCGTGTTAAATGGACTAAAAATGAAGTATATATATATATATATATATATATATTATATATATATATATATATATATATATATATATATATATATATATATATATATATATATGCAAGTAAATCACTGTAGGTGCGCGTGATCTAGGTATATGCTGATAACCACCAGGAAAGAAGAAAACACGAAGTTCCCAAGCGCTTTCGTGTAATTCACATCTTCAGGGGTGAGTACAGGCTAGATAGAGTAATGCAAAACAAGATGAATATATACAGAGGAGGGTGAGACCAGGTCCACAATGGTCAGGTAATGACCCTACTAATCTTTAAATGGCACACAACGGTTGGTGGTTGGGTCAGATGGGACAGTGACCCGCCCTCTCACCTGATCACAAATCTTCTTAATTACAAAGTTGTCCAGCTTGTACATGCCGTTACTCAAATTCATGTTGAATGCTTCGGTATGTTTAATAAGACTAGATTCTATGATGTTCCTACTATCAATTGAATTACATGGTAATATTGAGGAGGCATTATCCCAGTCAATGCAATGCTTGTTATCCCTCAAATGAACAAACAGAGCATTGGATTCCTGGCCTGTCCTGACACTGTATTTGTGTTGTTTAATTCTAGTTACAAGATCTTTACCTGTCTGGCCTAAGTAAAACATATTACATTCCTTGCAAGGAACTTTATAAATGCAACCAATTGTGTTGTTGGGGGAGTTCTTGATTAACATTTGTTTAACAGTGCATGAGTTTTTAAATGCCACATTGACGTTCCAAGATTTTAGCTGTGCCGGAATGTGTGAGAAATTTTTGTGAAATGGTAATATTAAGATATTCTTATGGTCATGGGTGGGCTTGGGATCAGTTCTATAAAAAGTTTTCTTAGTAATGTTTAAGCATTTGTCTATGAAAGATCTAGGGTATTTAAGGTTTGAGCCAATATTATATATATATTTGTATTCCTCATCGATGAATTCCGGACTGCAAATTCTCAAGGCACGTAAAAACATTGTTGTAAATACTGACTGTTTGACTTTATTATGGTGGGCAGAATAATAATGAATGTATGAACACACATTGGTTGGTTTTCTATAAATACTGAACTTAAAAGTGTTACCTATTCTGTGTATCAGACAGTCTAGGAATGGCAATTTACAGTCTTGCTCTAATTCCACAGTGAATTTGATCGAGGGGGCTAAGTTGTTAAGTTGTGGTAGGAAAACTTTTAGGTCCTCATTACATGGCCAGAGACATAATACATCATCAACATATCTAAACCAGACTGCTGAGGGTGGTAAAATATTACTTAATAGTTTCTTTTCAAAGAATTCCATATATAGGTTGCTTAATACAGGTGAGAGTGGATTACCCATTGCCATACCAAATTTTTGAGCATAATATTCCCCATTGAATTCGAATTTGCAATCCTTAATACATAGTTTGATGAGTTCGATGAAGTCGTCTTTCGAGACGGGCAGTGAAATGTTATCCAGGGAATCTATGAGGAACTCTAGTAAATCATCAACTGGGACCTTTGTAAAAAGTGACGTTACATCAAAGCTGACCAGTTTAAAATCATGATTAATGTGCAAGTTATTGAGTTTATCAACCAGATCCATATTATTCTTGATATTGGAGTTAGAAATGTTGCCAACTAGGGGGTTTAGTAAGGAAACTAACCATTTAGATAGTTTATAAGAGATTGACCCAACTGAGCTAATGATGGGTCTTGCTGGGTTATTGGGTTTGTGGGTCTTGATTAAACCGTACATGTAAGGCAGTGGAGGGGACGTTGAAGTAAGATGTTTAATGAGAGTAGCTTTGCCTCTCAATAGGGACTTAAGTTTTTTGTTGAACTGGGTGTTGACAGTGTTGAGAGGATTATTTATGAGTTTAGAATATGTTGTATATATTCATCTTGTTTTGCATTACTCTATCTAGTCTGTACTCACCCCTGAAGATGTGAATTACACGAAAGCGCTTGGGAACTTCGTGTTTTCTTCTTTCCTTGTGGTTATCAGCATATATATATATATATATATATATATATATATATATATATATATATATATATAGTATATATATATAGATATATATATATATATATATATATATATATAGAGAGAGAGAGAGAGAGAGAGAGAGAGAGAGAGAGAGAGAGAGAGAGAGGAATTCATTATAGCTAAGAATCCTTTTTGGCCATCCTGCTAAAATCCTCAGCCACCTTCAACTTTCTTATTTCAGGTTTATAATACGCGGGGCATCCAGACTAATGTAAGTCTTAGCCTTTTCATCTTCAGTCATTATGTCACCCTATTCTCCGTCTTACACAAACTCTGGTTATGCAGCCATCTAACCTGATCCCTAATTATATATTTATTCCAGTTCTCCTTTGTCAAGGAAAGATCACGTGTCCATTCATGTGTTAAAGCCATCCCTCCCCCCATCAACCACCGCGTCCCTGGCTTATACTTACACTTCCAGAAGCTCACATTATTTTGTCTCTTACATTCATTGCTCCACCAATCTCGATACTATCTTACACTTCTTTACATAAGCGTCAGATAGAATTATTTCCATAATGTTTAATGTTAAGCCGTTGGTCTAGCGGATTTATGCACAACTAAATGATGAGCAAGTATGAAGGTTTAGAAAATTTTACGTTGTTTTAAAATCTGGTAAAGAAAGATGTGAAAATTAAAGAACATTTTTTTTACAGTAATTAGTGAGCGGGAAGTTGTGACTGTGTCTTGCCAGCTGTTCCCTCCCTCTGAGTTGGTGTTAGGAAGCTCTCCAGCCGTAAAACTTTGCCCCAACACGCCTGACGACAAACCGGGTCAACAGAGCTGTGCCCATCCCTAGGTCTGTGCTGCATTATCTTGGCTGCCTGTACAGAGGTACGGGTGAGCGTTTTACAAGAGTCATTTGTACTGGTGATTCCGTTTTTCGTCACAGATAATATTATCCAACGTTTTCCTCAAGGCTTAGTGAACTAGTAAACACGTTTCAAAAACAAAGTGACTCGAGTCGGTACGAAATTTATCAAAACAATTATATTTCTTACACTTTGAATCTTGGAACAAATTGGTCGTTCAAATATGTGATTTTCTTTCAGTCTCATATATTTTTAGGGAGAATGGTAGTCGGGCAGAGATGAGCAGAGATGAATTACAGGTGAACAATTACAGCGTACAGGGAGATCTGTAACAGGAGGGAGTTTCATGGTAGTGAGGTGTAGGAATAAATTATAAGAGGGGAGAGATATGTTTGTGTACTGTACATGGCGCTTCAATATTGGTGTCATGTAAGGCAGCGACGAAAAGAGTGACCGAGTTCAAATAGTCATTGTTATTTTAGAGGGATTTTGTGAGGGGCCTCGGTAAATGAGTCTATACCGTCCCCAGGTGCACACAGGCAGAACATTGACACTACCAAAAGTGAAAACACTGAAAGATAGACACAGAAGGGAGTGAGAGGCGACTTGTTGAGGTGATCTGAGAGGGACTGATAAACTCCTCCCTTACTGTGACAGCCACATAGGATGTCTGTAACTGAGACCAAGATAGACATAAAGACAGACAAACGAGACACAGTATTACAAATGGAGGGCATTAGGAACCTTGAGTACTGAGACAGGTTAAAGCATCTTAATTTGTACTCCCTTGAGAGACGTAGAATGAGGGGCGATATGATAGAGGTGTATAAATGGAAGCCAGGGCTGAACAACGGGACATTACAAAGGTACTCAAACTATACAACCAGGAGCGAACTCGTAACAGTGGTTTAAAATAAGACAAATATAGATTTAGGCGCAAAATAGGTAAACATTGGTTTGGAAATAGAGTAGTGGACGAGTAGAACATTATTAGTAGAACATCATTAACTCGAATACGCTGGGTAGCTTCAAACATAGGTTGGATGGATATATGAGCAATAGGGGTTGGGTGTAAATGGGACTGCCCAGTATGGGTCAAAAGGCCCGCTGCAGTTTCCTCCATTCTTATGTTCTTAAAGTTTTACAGGTTAAGGAACATTGTTGCTGGTCCTGTGATACTAATCTGACGAGAACAAGTTATTAAGGAAGGGTTCAGAGGAGGAGGGGAACTGATTACTTACAAAATGAACACAGCGACTCCTCTTGTCTCGGTAGGGTTCTCAAATGCCTTCGTCCCTTGTGTCATATTGTCAAATACAATATTGTAAAGATATTTTTGATTGAGTGTAAACATTCCTCCAAACTTTGTAACAAGGTTGACTGCCATCAATGGTGGACAGGCCTCCGCCATGCCAAGGTTAATATTGACATTGATTCTTTTAGATAAGATAGGGAGAAAATAATGTGTTGAAGAGTTAGAGATAAATGTAACTAAAGTGTTAAGGTATAACGTATCTTGGCTCAACCAGATCTCTGCATGATGTATTCTGACGTCATAGTATTATATGTAGTGATGATGGATAGTGTTATATGTAGTGATGATGGAGAGTGTTATATGTAGTGATGATGGATGGTGTTATATGTAGTGATGATGGATGGTGTTATATGTAGTGATGATGGATGGTGTTATATGTAGTGATGATGGATGGTGTTATATGTAGTGATGATGGATGGTGTTATATGTAGTGATGATGGATGGTGTTATATGTAGTGATGATGCATTTAAGGCGTTTTTATTTACTTTCACTGTGGACTTTCATCAATTCCCTGGGTGTTATTTTTTCGGATCACCTGAAGAATCTCCACCCAATGTTATTTCACCTAAAGATTAACCACCCTAACACTATTTGAGGGGGAGACGTTTGGTTAGGTTAGGGTCTGGTTGGCGTTAGGGCGGTTAGTCTTTAGGTGAAATACGCTGCGGTGAAGATTCTTCAGCTGATCAGTTTTTTCTTCATTATATTTGTAAATTTCAGCTCTTTAGGAATATATCTGTGCACTGCACCTTAAACTAACCTGACCTGACCTTGTGTAATTTAGATCAAGTTTAGTTATGTTCAGATGACAAATGATGTCTTGAATAAAAGAGTCAGGAAGCGAACACTGGGAAGTGATATTGTTGAGGCGGGCGTCATCTGCCGTACAGTATTGTGTACAGAACAACTAATGAAAACCTTAGACGTAATATCCTGAATTACTTATGATTTAAACAACTCTAATTTCATGTTGTAATACTTAATATACCAAGTAACACTAACTAGATGTTCATCAATATGTCATTACTTTCCGAGAATAAATTATGAGGCCAATTGTCGAAATATAAATTCCATAATATATCGTCTATGAGCTCCAGTGTTGTGTCTTACTTTTGGACGACTGTCAATTAAAATAATAATTAATAAAAATATAACTTTAGTAGTTTGTAATTTTCGGTAAAATAAATGACCTTCATTATAGCCACCAGCATCATCATGTTATTTTAATATATCTTTAACTTTCCCCCAATAAACTTTACTCTTCTGTGTGGACATTTTCCCAATACTTCCATTATAGCATCGATGGATTATCTTGCCTCAACTCCTCCCCCACCAAGAGGTTTTCATAGTCTTTAAGGTACAGCGTCCCGTAGTGAAGGGTTAGTAGAGATAGCGAAAATAATACCTTAAAGCCACATTTTTATTCTAAATTATTCTAAAATTATGTGAAAAAAATTACTCTTCAAAATTCATATAATTATCACATAAACATCATAACAACAACGACCACTGCAGCCCCGACCCCTGTCCTTCAGGTGTACACAAAGAGAACTGTAGCGCATAGATCAAGACAGGAAGAAAGAAACAACAAGTGTTAGAAAGGTTCATATTGGAGGTTATAGACCCTGACAGTTGAAGCACCACAACAACAATACATCACCATAATACACTGCTTTAAACTGTGAAGGTACAGTTGTTCCTGGTGTGATGAACATATATTCTCAAGACTAAGACCAGGTGGGCGACGCGTTCCAATACTATCTGTTGGTATGAACATTTGTCTTTCATAATATATGATAGTCTTTAGCGGTAAAGTTTAAACCTTCAGCGAAATATTTTTTGCTAAATGCGAACGAAATTTCGAATAAATAGGACAATTTATATATGCAAATGTCAATTGTTTCACCCAAGAGAATGTTAGTAAATAAGTTAGATACACCAAAAGACGCCACAGTTCATGAGGACATAAGAGTTGGAAAAATTCTTTGACAAATTGAAGGAGTTTTTCACGGCAGAGAGACTCAAGGCCAAGAGACACAGTAGGTGCCAGTCTGGACACACTGTCGACCTGAGAATGATAGACGTTGTGGAGTTTTAAGTGAGTCAAAACAATGTCAACAAAATAATAACAATAACCTTACATACAGAACATCTTGGAGTATATTAATCATTCATTTAAGTCATTATCTTGTAATGTTTCCTTAATGGTAACTCGGTCTTAATGACTCTTGAGTCAGTGTTCCACCCAAGATTATGACAATTATAATTACTATATTTTTTTCACATTACTAGTTATAGGAAGATATATTTGAATAATTTTAAAATTCAGATCAATATTTTCATAATTATCTTCTTGAGAGTTGCCTAAATGGCTGGTGGTGGATGCTGTTAAGGCTGTGATCACTGGACCTGGCTTCCTTTACCTCCTCATTATGGGTAAAGTTTTATTCTCCGCCATAACTGCAGGTGTAGGAGGCAGCTTTCTGCACAAATATCAACACTGAGTTCCTGAAGACCGCCGCATTGTGCAGGATTTCTCTCACTTGATAGAGATGAAAGTAAGTTCCTTGTTTATCTTGATTTGTTTATTGATTAATTTGTTCCTTTTTATCGTGTTATATATTATGATGATGATGATGGTATTTAATAATGATGATGATGATTAATAATGCTAATGGTGACTGAGAATGATGGTGATGATGATGATTATGATGATGATGACTGGAGGATGACGATTAAATTATTTTATGCCTCACGAATTATCGTCTACATATACAGGTTTGTTAACACATGACCAGGTATACCTACGTGATATACCGCTGCTCACTAATTAGTATACGAGGCGGCGGAAACATACATTATAATAAACTTATATCACAATAAATATAAATATGTACAGGTGATATTTGTGCAGGTGTATTAGGGCTTAATTACCTAAAATTCAAAACTCAAAAAGCAGACAAAAAGTTTCAAAAAATTACTATGTAAATACTTTTCAAAACAAACAAAAGGTTAATTGCAATATTCAGACACTCACCAATCGGACCCATTTTTAGCATCAAAAAAACAAAATACCTGCAGCGTTCTCGTCCTGCAGTCAATGTTCTTCATAGCAATTTTTTGAAACTAACTAATAATGTTGAAAATAAAGTTTTACATGTCCAGGAGCGGTAATATAGTGTGTGTGTGTGTGTGTGTGTGTACTGTAGGCAGTCAGTGGGAGGTTAAGGTAAGTATGGTGGTAGTGGTGTAGAGTGGTGGTGTTGGTGGTAGCGGTGTAGAGTGGTGGTGTTGGTGGTAGCGGTGTAGAGTGGTGGTGTTGGTGGTAGTGGTGTAGAGTGATGGTGTTGGTGGTAGTGGTGTAGAGTGGTGGTGTTGGTGGTAGTGGTGTAGAGTGGTGGTGTTGGTGGTAGTGAGTAGAGTGGTGGTAGTGGTGTAGAGCGGTGGTGTTAGTGGTAGTGGTGTAGAGTGGTGGTGTTGGTGGTAGTGGTGTAGAGTGGTGGTGGTGGTGTTGGTGGTAGTGGTGTAGAGTGGTGGTAGTGGTGTAGAGTGGTGGTGTTGGTGGTAGTGAGTAGAGTGGTGGTGTTGGTGGTAGTGAGTAGAGTGGTGGTAGTGGTGTAGAGTGGTGGTGTTGGTGGTAGTGGTGTAGAGTGGTGGTAGTGGTGTAGATTGGTGGTGTTGGTGGTAGTGAGTAGAGTGGTGGTGTTGGTGGTAGTGGTGTAGAGTGGTGGTGTTGGTGGTAGTGAGTAGAGTGGTGGTGTTGGTGGTAGTGAGTAGAGTGGTGGTGTTTGTGGTAGTGGTGTAGAGTGGTGGTGTTGGTGGTAGTGAGTAGAGTGGTGGTGTTTGTGGTAGTGGTGTAGAGTGGTGGTGTTGGTGGTAGTGAGTAGAGTGGTGGTAGTGGTGTAGAGTGGTGGTGTTGGTGGTAGTGGTGGTGGTGTTAGTGGTAGCGGAGTGAGTGGTGGTGTTGGTGGTAGTGGAGTGAGTGGTGGTGTTGGTGGTAGTGGAGTTAGTGGTGGTGATGGTGGTAGCGGAGTTAGTGGTGGTGTTGGTGGTAGTGGATTTAGTGGTGGTGTTGGTGGTAGTGGAGTGAGTGGTGGTGTTAGTGGTAGTGGAGTGAGTGGTGGTGTTGGTGGTAGTGGAGTGAGTGGTGGTGTTGGTGGTAGTGGAGTGAGTGGTGGTGTTGGTGGTAGCGGAGTTAGTGGTGGTGTTGGTGGTAGTGGATTTAGTGGTGGTGTTGGTGGTAGTGGAGTTAGTGATGGTGTTGGTGGCAGCGGAGTTTGTGGTGGTGTTGGTGGTAGTGGAGTTAGTGGTGGTGTTGGTGGTAGTGGAGTTAGTGGTGGTGTTGGTGGTAGCGGAGTTAGTGGTGGTGTTGGTGGTAGTGGAGTGAGTGGTGGTGTTGGTGGTAGCGGAGTTAGTGGTGGTGTTGGTGGAAGTGGAGTGAGTGGTGGTGTTGGTGGTAGCGGAGTTTGTGGTGGTGTTGGTGGTAGTGGAGTGAGTGGTGGTGTTGGTGGTAGCGGAGTTAGTGGTGGTGTTGGTGGTAGTGGAGTGAGTGGTGGTGTTGGTGGTAGCGGAGTTAGTGGTGGTGTTGGTGGTAGTGGAGTTAGTGGTGGTGTTGGTGGTAGCGGAGTTAGTGGTGGTGTTGGTGGTAGCGGAGTTAGTGGTGGTGTTGGTGGTAGTGGAGTTAGTGGTGGTGTTGGTGGTAGCGGAGTGAGTGGTGGTGTTGGTGGTAGCGGAGTGAGTGGTGGTGTTGGTGGTAGCGGAGTGAGTGGTGGTGTTGGTGGTAGCGGAGTTAGTGGTGGTGTTGGTGGTAGTGGAGTGAGTGGTGGTGTTGGTGGTAGTGGAGTTAGTGGTGGTGTTGGTGGTAGTGGAGTTAGTGGTGGTGTTGGTGGTAGTGGTGTAGAGTGGTGGTGTTGGTGGTAGTGGTGTAGAGTGGTGGTGTTGGTGGTAGTGGTGTAGAGTGGTGGTGTTGGTAGTATTGGAGTTAGTGGTGGTGTTGGTGGTAGTGGAGTGAGTGGTGGTGTTGGTGGTAGCGGAGTTAGTGGTGGTGTTGGTGGTAGTGGTGTAGAGTGGTGGTGTTGGTGGTAGTGGTGTAGAGTGGTGGTGTTGGTGGTAGCGGAGTGAGTGGTGGTGTTGGTGGTAGTGGTGTAGAGTGGTGGTGTTGGTGGTAGTGGTGTAGAGTGGTGGTGTTGGTGGTAGCGGAGTTAGTGGTGGTGTTGGTGGTAGTGGAGTTAGTGGTGGTGTTGGTGGTAGTGGAGTGAGTGGTGGTGTTGGTGGTAGCGGAGTTAGTGGTGGTGTTGGTGGTGGTGGTGAAGTTATCAGTTATCAAGTGGGGAGATACTGGTGGTAAAAATGACGTTGTTGCTTCAAGGATGTAATTAGTAACATTGCCTGCAGAATTGTACTCAAGAGTCGCCACAGTTCGCTGTAATAGTTGATTCTTTTTATTTTCGGGAGAATTTAGTTTAACTTCTAGATTTAAATTGTCTTATCCCTACTCTATCCTTCACTATATATCACCTATAATCTCGTATATGCTTGTATATACATAACTTATGTCAAATATACACACAGCACTAAATAAAAGGTGAATTAACCATAAATATGTTATATGGAACATAAATACAACTTCCAAACTTACCCTCATGTGCCGCCTCACCGTGGCCTGACGAGCTATACGTACGATGAAGTTCTGTTGGGCCTCAGGTCGAGGCACACCGGAGCGGCTCAGCCTCGGAGTGGTCCACCTTGCTTGGCCACTCGTTTCCAGGCCAGTCCTGGCGGGGAGGCCTCAGGTGGCCCACTCCTTGGCTAGCCGCTTCCACAAGTAATAATAATACTAATAAATAATGGAATTAAAATAAAGATAATAAAATTAATAAAAATAATAATAAAATGATAAATGATAAAAATAATAGGAATAATAATAATAATAATAATAATAAATAATAGGAAAAATAATAATAATAAAAGATAAAATAATAATAAAAAAGATAAATAATAAAAATTATAAAAATAAAAATAATAATAATAATAATAATAATAATAATACGAATAATAATAATGAAAAATAATAAAAAATATTAAAAATAATAAAATAGAAATACAATAAAAATTATAGGAATAATATTTATAATTAAAATCAACAAAAACAATAAAAAAATCATAATAAATTTAACACAAGTTAACATATCTTTAACCCAACCCTGAACGATAAGTAAACCAGACTTATGACCTCAGCAAGAAAATTCGATCCACTAAGAGTTACTCAATATTGGTAAGTAATTTGCATATTATTTAAAGCAAGTTAGTGTTGATGTTCACCTTCCTACCAATTTACCTGCGATAGTTTGTTTTCAGCGTCACCTGCCTGAGCCTTTGTGACTCACCTGATCTATGTTCATTACAGCCAATCTCTGAGGTGGTGGAGGGGGAGGGAGAGTTAGATATCGTTGAGAGGGGAGGAGAAGGGAGGGGAAAGTAATGTAGTATGGGTGGAAGGTAGAGTTGTTTTGGTGTGTGTGTGTGCGTGTGCGTGTGTGTGTGTGTGTGGGGTGTGTGTGTGTGTGTGTGTGTGTGTGTGTGTGCGTGTGTGTGTGTGGTGTGTGTGTGTGTGTGTGTGTTCATGGTTAATTTCTAAATGTATACATTTATCTGGTTTCTTTTACCCTACCCTTTCATGTGTTAAATATGTTGAAAAATAACACCAATTTACCAAAATTCCCTGAAAAAGGGACATAAATTAACCTATATGAATAAACAACCAAATGTAACTCAAGTTGCTATTCAGGAAATAATTTCCTAATGGCGGCAGCAGTTTATGAGCCCCAGTGATATTTTACCTGTTGACCCAGGGAACTTCGTGTTTTCTTCTTTCCTGGTGGTTATCAGCATATATATATACCCTGTATATGCTGATAACCACAGGGAAAGAAGAAAACACGAAGTTCCCAAGCGCTTTCGTGTAATTCACATCTTCAGGGGTGAGTACAGACTAAGGAGAACTACATAACAAGGTATATATATACAGAGGGTGAGATCAAGTCCACAATGGTCAGGTATTTGGTAATGATCGTACTAATCTTCAAAAAGCACCGCAGCAGTCGGTAGTCAGTTCAGAGGGTAAGCTGACCCAACCTTCTCACCTGGTTACAAATCTTCTTAATTACGAAATTATCCAGTTTGTACATACCATTACTCAAATTCATGTTGACGGATTCTGTATGTTTAATGAGACTAGATTCTATAATGTTCCTATTGTCAATTGAATTACAATATTGAGGAGGCATTATCCCAGTCAATGCAATGCTTATTATCCCTCAAATGAACAAACAGAGCATTGGATTCCTGGCCTGTCCTAACACTATATTTATGTTGTTTAAGTTTAGTTACAAGATCTTTACCTGTCTGGCCTAAGTAAAACATATTACATTCCTTGCAAGGAACCTTATAAATGCAGCCACCTGTATTGTTGGGCGAGTTCTTGATTAACATTTGTTTAACAGTGCATGAGTTTTTAAATGCCACATTGACGTTCCAGGTTTTTAGTTGCAGAGGAATTTGAGAGAAATTTTTGTGGAATGGTAATACTAAGAGATTTTTATGGTCATGGGTGGGCTTGGGATCGGTTCTATAAAAAGATTTCTTAGTAATGTTCAGGCATTAATGAAATACCTAGGGTGTTTAAGGTTCAAGCTAATATTATAGATATATTTTTTATTCCTCATCAATGAACAATCGCCTCGCTCCCCGCCGAGGTCCAATTAAGCAGTAGCCGATCATCCCGGCCGCTGCTCGGCACATTACAAATCTCCATTATGGCACAGTGCAAACACACACTGGACAAAATAATATGATAAGAGTCTGGTTGTCTTTAAACCATCGAAAAAATGCTTATTTATGTATACTAAAGGTGAGTTGCATTAAGAACATAAGAACATAAGGAGTCTGCAATAGGCCGGTTGGCCTGTGCATGGCAACTCCTGTCGAGAGTTACTACCACTCTCTATCATCCATGAATCCATCTAGCCTCCTTTTGAAACTTTCCAGAGTTCCCGCACTTACTACAAAGTTGCCAAGCTTGTTCCACTCGTTCACCACCCTATTTGTGAACCAGTTTCTTCCTATCTCCCTCCTAAACCTAAACTTATCCAACTTGAATCCGTTGCTCCGAGTCCTATCCTGCTCGGATATTATAAGAACTTTATCTATATCCCCTTTATTGATTCCTTTCACCCACTTAAATACTTCTATCATATCTCCCCGCACTCTTCGTCTTTCTAGGGAATGCAAGTTAAGTTTCTTTAGCCTATCCTGATATGGAAGGTTTCTAAGTCCCGGAATCATTTTTGTCATTCTTCGCTGCACCGACTCTAGTGAATTTATATCCATTCTATAATAGGGGCACCAGAACTGAACCGCATAATCGAGGTGTGGCCTGACTCGCGCAAGATATAGTTGCAATAAGACCTCTGCACTCTTGTTACTTACACTTCTAGATATAAGACCCAATACTCTGTTTGCCTTATTTCGAATATTAACGCACTGTTTTCTAGGCCGTAGGTCCGGGATTACAAGTACCCCTAGGTCTCTTTCACAAGTCGACTTCTCTAGGTTGATGTTGTTAAGGCTGTATACATTGTCAGTATTTGTTCTTCCAATATTAAGTACGCTGCACTTGCTGGTGATGAATTTCATTTGCCATTTTTCAGACCACCCCTGCAGTATATTTAGATCCTTCTGCAATGCATTTGCATCCTGCCCAGAATTAATTTGCCACCCTATTTTGGTGTCATCCGCAAACTTGCTTATGTCACTGCTGATCCCAGTATCTAGATCGTTTATGTTGATTATGAACAAGAGTGGGCCTAGTACTGACCCCTGGGGAACCCCACTGGTTACACGGCCCCACTCAGATTTAACATCATCTACGCTGACCCTTTTGCGTTCTATCGGTGAGCCATGATTTTATCCAATTTAAAACTTTCCCCCTCGATACCATGAGCCTTAATTTTTCTCAGAAGCCTCTGATGCGGTACTCTGTCAAATGCTATGCTACAGTCTAAGTAAATAACATCGTATCTAAGTAAATAACATCGTAAAAGTAAATAACATCGTAACTAAGTAACTAAGTAACTATTCATTTTACAATAAACATATTACGAGTAATTAACGAACAAAAATCATGACGTACTGTACACTCCTTACAGAAAAATCTAAAGCATTTCTGAAGACGTGAGGTTTATTAAAAATTGTAATGTGTGGGTTTGTGTGTTGTGGTTCATAACATTGAACACTTAAGATGCAAAGCTTCAGTGGATAAGAATAGTACAAATTCAGAGGCATTCTCGGAATGTTTACTTATGTATTATGTTAAAGTTTACGAAAACAACGAAAGAAGACTATGGACGCTACCTGGAGAACCGGACCATGAAGAAACTTGCAAGACGTGTCCTTTAAGACTGTGGATCAGTCATGGTCCGGGCTGGTCTGGGCAAGACACGACACTACATAACGTAATGCTGAGTGTAAAGAGGCACAGTACAGGGGTAACACATTGTCTGTGATGAAACCCGTCACCGTGTGTCATCCTGCGGGTGCGGAAAGATTAAAATAATTCTTGCAATGTATATAAATTTTGCTTCTATGTTTATGACCTTTTAACTTTGTGTAAGATTACATTAACTGTTCTTTTAATTAGTACAGTGTTCATGTCAAAATGCACAAGGTCATTGCTGTAAAGATAATTATTGTATTGTTATAACATTTATAACTTTTTGAAAGCCCCAGAAGGAGGTGGCAAAGGTGAGGGTGAGAACAGTATACTACCCTGTCCTTTTGATGTAATTGTTTTTTATTGTCAAGAAAATATTTAAATTTCAAATGTCAATTTCAATCCTGCAGGTATGAGTGTGAAGCAGTGTCGCCTGGCTCCAGTCAGCATGTTTTGGTCCCTCACCACCACCTGCTGTGTCTCTTACTGAAGCTACAGGTATCAGTTTAGGCTGTATGAATGACTCTCTGGTTCACTCTAAGGGCATGTGTCACTCCCGGCTGCGAGGAAACCACATACAATCATTCCCACAGCTTCAGTCACCAGCTCGTTGGTTCAGAAGAAAAATAAATAAATGAATGTGTGAATAATGGATAACATGCTTTTGGTGTTCTCAAAACTGTGTAAGAATAAAAGAGGAAGACCAGCACTGGGTACATTGTCCAGACTCTGTGGATCAGTTTATATTATCAGTATAAACAGGAAAACAAAACACCGTCTTAGAGCTGTGAGTCCCGCAGTGAGTGATAATGAAGACGCACGAGAATATAAATCTCTGCATAATGGAGTCCACCGTGAGGAGGTGTGTGGTGGCAGACTGTGGCCACTTGGTGTGTATAGAGGAGGTGTGTGGTGGCAGACTGTGGCCACTTGGTGTGTATAGAGATGTGTGGTGGCAGACTGTGGCCACCTGGTGTGTATAGAGGAGGTGTGTGGTGGTAGACTGTGGCCACTTGGTGTGTATAGAGGAGGTGTGTGGTGGTAGACTGTGGCCACTTGGTGTGTATAGAGATGTGTGGTGGTAGACTGTGGCCACCTGGTGTGTATAGATAGATATAGAAGAGATGTGTGGTGGCAGACTGTGGCCACTTGGTGTATATAGAGGAGATGTGTGGTGGCAGACTGTGGCTACTTGGTGTGTATAGGTGTATATAGAAGAGCTGTGTGGTGGCAGACTGTGGCCACTTGGTGTGTATAGATGTTTATAGAACAGATGTGTGGTGGCAGACTGTGGCCACTTGGTGTATATAGAAGAGATGTGTGGTAGCAGACTGTGGCCACTTGGTGTGTATAGATGTATATAGAAGAGATGTGTGGCGGCAGACTGTGGCCACTTGGTGTATATAGAAGAGATGTGTGGTGGTAGACTGTGGCCACTTGGTGTGTATAGATGTATATAGAAGAGATGTGTGGTGGTAGACTGTGGCCACTTGGTGTGTATAGATGTATATAGAAGAGATGTGTGGCGGCAGACTGTGGCCACTTGGTGTATATAGAAGAGATGTGTGGTGGTAGACTGTGGCCACTTGGTGTGAATAGATGTATATAGAAGAGATATGTGGTGGTAGACTGTGGCCACTTGGTGTGAATAGATGTATATAGAAGAGATGTGTGGTGGTAGACTGTGGCCACTTGGTGTGAATAGATGTATATAGAAGAGATATGTGGTGGTAGACTGTGGCCACTTGGTGTGAATAGATGTATATAGAAGAGATGTGTGGTGGTAGACTGTGGCCACTTGGTGTGAATAGATGTATATAGAAGAGATGTGTGGTGGTAGACTGTGGCCACTTGGTGTGAATAGATGTATATAGAAGAGATGTGTGGTGGTAGACTGTGGCCACTTGGTGTGTATAGAAGAGATGTGTGGTGGCAGACTGTGGCCACTTGGTGTGTATAGATGTATATAGAAGAGATGTGTGGTGGTAGACTGTGGCCACTTGGTGTGTATAGAAGAGATGTGTGGTGGCAGGCTGTGGCCACTTGGTGTGTATAGATGTATATAGAAGAGATGTGTGGTGGCAGACTGTGGCCACTTGGTGTGTATAGAAGAGATGTGTGGTGGCAGACTGTGGCCACTTGGTGTGTATAGATGTATATAGAAGAGATGTGTGGTGGCCGACTGTGGCCACTTGGTGTGTATAGAAGAGATGTGTGGTGGCAGACTGTGGCCACTTGGTGTGTATAGATGTATATAGAAGAGATGTGTGGTGGCCGACTGTGGCCACTTGGTGTGTATAGAAGAGATGTGTGGTGGCAGACTGTGGCCACTTGGTGAGTATAGATGTATATAGAAGAGATGTGTGGTGGCAGACTGTGGCCACTTGGTGTGTATAGATGTATATAGAAGAGATGTGTGGTGGCTGACTGTGGCCACTTGGTGTGTATAGAAGAGCTGTGTGGTGGCAGACTGTGGCCACTTGGTGTGTGTATAGGTGTATATAGAAGAGATGTGTGGTGGTAGACTGTGGCCACTTGGTGTGTATAGATGTATATAGAAGAGATGTGTGGCGGCAGACTGTGGCCACTTGGTGTGTGTATAGGTGTATATAGAAGAGATGTGTGGTGGTAGACTGTGGCCACTTGGTGTGTATAGAAGAGATGTGTGGTGGTAGACTGTGGCCACTTGGTGTGTGTATAGGTGTATATAGAAGAGATGTGTGGTGGTAGACTGTGGCCACTTGGTGTGTGTATAGATGTATATAGAAGAGATGTGTGGCGATAGACTGTGGCCACTTGGTGTGTGTATAGATGTATATAGAAGAGATGTGCGGTGGTAGACTGTGGCCACTTGGTGTGTGTATAGATGTATATAGAAGAGATGTGTGGTGGTGGACTGTGGCCACTTGGTGTGTATAGAAGAGCTGTGTGGTGGTAGAAGATGTAGAAGAGCAATACAATCATATCATCATGATCTATTAGAATACCATAAAAGAAATGTAAGCAAGGTAGTCAGCCGCTATAAGTTGGTGGTTAAAATAGTACAGGGAGTCACTGAACCATTTTAGCCACAAATACTGAGCTGCCATGGACACTGTCAGTGTTGTGGAGATACAGTGTTAAGGTGGTATACTACCTGTGCGTTGTGGAGTAGTGTTTATGTAAGTAGCCGCATGACGCTCCGAGTCCCACTGAATCACTCACTTCCTGCCTTATTCATTAGTGCATTATACGCCCCAACACTGGATGCAGAGGATGACACCAAGGAGGCCTTTTAGCCCACCTCGACAGAGTGCTAACCTCTATCACTAGAGAAGATAACGCTGTGCTCTTTGGTGACTTCAAAGGCCAGAGTTGGCAGAGATGCTGACATTTGGCAGGGAACCATAGGGAGAAATGGACTAGGTGAAAGTAATCCCAACGGCCTACTCCTCAGCAAGTGAGCTGTAAACAACCTCACTATCACTAATACCTTGTTTAAGCAGGCTGATAAGTTCAAGGGTTCGTGGTCCTCCCCACCATGCTAAATGGCAGCGAGACATGGGCCACATACAGGGGGCACCTCAAGGCACTTGAAACCTTTCACCAACGTAGTCTATGTTCCATCCTCCGAGTTCGCTGGGAATACAAGAGAACAAATGCCAATATTCTCGCTGACATCAACTGTAGGAGCATCGAGGCTACCATTATCCATGAACAACTACGCTGGACTGGCCATGTTACCTGCATGGATGACAGTAGATTGCCAAAGCAGCTACTTAACAGTCACCTAACGAATAGTAAACGTAACTCTGCGGGCAACTGAAAAGGCATAAGGATAGTCTTAAGACAAACCTGAAAAAGTGCCAAATCGACCCCTTCACCTGGGAGACGATTACTCCACACCGTAACTCTTGTAGGAGCACCACAGAAGGTGTCAGTACCTTTCAGTTAACCCGACTGCATACCGACGCAGACAAGTGCCAATACCGGAAAGACCTTGCCGCCGTCCCTCCTGCACTAGATGTATTGTAGCCCTCCACATGTGCGACGTATGTGCAACATCTGTGAACAACCCTGCCGGTCCCATATCGGCCTCTTTAGTCACCTCAGAACTCACCAACCTAGGTGACATCCTTAATAACTCATATCATTGAATCATAGCTTGATGATCGTCATACTCGATTCCGAGTGACAGGAAAGTAGTGGTAGTAGTAGTAGTAGTATGAATTAACGTCTTTAATAGCACAGTGATATGTTTGCAAAGTTTATGTGTTATGATAATAGCTTGTGCTACTGGCCAATGGCCATGTAATCTGCTGTTGTAGTATTATAAGGATACTGTTAATGTGTTTTGAGTATAGAGAAGGATACACAGCTTCAAAGATGATCTTGTTTACATGCCATGGGAGAGCAGTTTACCTCACACATAAACCAGGATACATCATCATGCTGACCAATCTACCTATATATGGCACCAATTAATATTAAGCTGCCTTGGTGTACTGACGTCAACTGTGGCTCGTCCAGAGTGGGAGCAGTGAGGTACGCGACACATCCACCTGTTTATGAGCAGCATTACTCCTGGTCACCGCCCCACCACATGTCTCGAGCTATAATAGGGAAAATCCCAGACTGCCAAACTTCTCCAATTAAAATGCTTCAGTAAAATCCGAGACAGGATCATGTCACAAGACTTTTGCCAACTGTCCTCAAGTGATATTCTAAAATTAATCATCATCCATCACTCAAACTTTGGCCATTAGAGGACAGGCTTATTACTCCTGCCAGTGGAGAGTTGTCACTGTGGTGACAGTGCCATACCACGTGGTTGACTGGCAGTGAAGAGTTGTCATGGTGGTGACAGTGTCATACCACGTGGCTGACTGGCAGTGGAGAGTTGTCATGGTGGTGACCATGTCATACCACGTGGCTGACAGTGTCATACCACGTGGCTGACAGTATCATACAACATGACTGACACTTTCATACAACATGGCTGACAGCGTCATACCACGTGGCTGACAGTGTCATACCACTTGGCTGACAGTATCATACAACATGACTGACACTTTCATACAACATGGGTGACAGCGTCATACCACGTGGCTGACTCGCAGAATCTTGTTGCCTTCCCTGGAGTATTGCATCTCTCTCACATCAACCTGTTGTCCAGCTGGGTACCTAACTTTACAAAGTTAAGAAGGGCTGTTGGGTGCTGTGCCGGCCACGCTGTCCTCTTGTGTGCCGAAGGTTTAGCACACACTGTGCTGTATACAGTGTGCTGTACATGTTTTGTACGCACGATATCGGAAAATATAATTTCTTCGGACAGCTTCTCCCCATTAGGTGGAACTATCAAGCATTAACTAAAGCTGCTGCTCAAACTGTGCTGTCTTAATTGTTAATGGTGATACATTATTTTGTTCTCAAATTCAACCACGTCATGGTCGTTGGAAACAATCGACTTGTATTGGAAAAATATTTGAAACATCCGTGAACTTTCCCTTTAGACACTGACTGCAGTAAGTATTGTTGTGCGAACACTTGCCTTCACTGAGGACAGTTGTGGAGCACAATATATCTGGTGTGTGGGTCGTGTAGGACGCCGGGGAGGACCTGGGGAGGTTTAGGAGACGGTCTCCAGGAGGAGGTCTTTTATAGCCTGTACACACACCCTCTCATTAATGGATATTGCTTTATTAAGTATTAAGTGAACGTGAGTCCATGGTAATGTTGCTGTACAAGCCTCAGTCACCAACATAGCCTCACCTAAAACTAACTGAGCAATATTGTATGAAAATGAAGATCTAGATAAATACTCGTGTGTTTCCTAGTGTCTTTATACGGCGTGTGTATAGTCTCGTCAGAGATTCTTCGAACACTGCTGGAGACAGCTGGCAACTCGAGGCCGTTTGTTTACTATAGTACGTAGTAAAAATTATGAATGAACGTAAAAGTGCTTGGTGATTGGTGACTTAGTTCCCCGTTGCCCAGTTTATGGTTGGGCTTTGTTGTTTCGTATTATATTATACAACGTACTCTACTAAATAAACGGCCTTGAGTTGCCAGCTGTCTCCAGCAGTGTTCGAAGAATCTTGAATGAGACGGTGCATAAACATGGTAAGTCTGACTACAATGTAAACATGAGAAGTAAAACTCTACCTTTTAAATGTTATGAATGATTGTGTTCTGTAGTTAAAAAGATATAGTCCTTTAGTTGTAAATAATCAATATTTTATCAATATACTGTACGTGGAATAATAATAATAATAATAATAATAATAATAATAATAATAATAATAATAATAATAATAATTCCACACACGGTATATAACAACACGTGCGCCCGTCTTGGTCGTTGGTAAAGAGAGAAATCGAGTGTGTCACAAGGCTCCTGAACGACGACGTCAGCTGGCCGACCACCGCTCATCACCTCCCCGGACGTGATGGGCCGTTTGTCTCTGCCCTTATGATCCTTTGTCGCCGTAATTGACAGGTAACACAATATGAGGAACTCTGACGGGAAACACTGCCCGGGCTGAATCACTGACACAATTTCTCAGTTTACTTACAAGTGTTGATGGCCGCCAGTACAGTATGTCCTTATAGTTCATGCTGTCTGTCTGTTGCTGATGTTTACTACATTTTACCACCTAAATATAACACATTTTGAAGGAGAAATATGTCGAAGGATTCTGTGAAGACTTACAGTACATAATATACAAACAAACTTATAAAGTAGTTCTCTCTAGACCTCAAAAATAGTGATAATATATATGAAGATTGAATTATGTGTACTTAAGGACAGCCTGAGAGGAGCAGTGCAGCGCTAAGTGACGCCCACAAGCTGGTGACATGACGAGGACATTTTAACACCAAAACAACCATGAAATAATTAACCTTTTCTTCTTATCAAGATTTAAATTAAAATATAAACAACTTCATCAAGCAAAAGAAACCTCCAGACTCTGATGACGTCACTCGAGGCATTAGTGATAAACCAAGATAAACTAACCTAACCTAACCTCAACTAAACTACCTTGGCCTAATCTAAATGAACAAGTAAATTATTATTTATATTTAATTGAGAATAAATACTCACATAAAACATCAGATTTACCCCAAGAAATCACATCCCCACATTTTTTCGCTCGGTCATATCTCATAATTTGAATATTCAATCACCATAAATATTAAATGTAAGAAAATTGTCGAGCGATAAAGAAGAAAAGTTACAAACGTCAGTGAATAAGTTTGGGGGCGTGTGTAGTGGGCGAAAGATAACAGTGAACAAGAAGAAAGAGTAAAATAAGTAGAGAAAAGGAGAGATAAATGTAAGAATAACTGGAGACAGAAGGCAGAACGTGACGTGTTTCAGGTATGTGAGAGTGAGTGTGTCGACGAACAGAACGATGGACGACACATTATCGAGTACCACCGAGATACAAGGCCTCGCGTGACGTCATCACCTCTAGTACCAACACATACCAATCTCATCCTTAAAAATATTGCCTGTTTTCCCCCTCAAAGGTCATCAACTAAAACAGTGAAGTTTACAATGGCTACTAACATTTATTTACCTCCTAAGTAGAGAAGGTGTGACTTAATACACACGATTTGTTGCTTACAACTACTGTACTTAGCTTAATGTTTGAAGGTTTATTCTTTTCTCAAGGTTCTTGGTGGCAGCTATGTTATTGTTCTCCTTAGCACAATAATTGTTGAGCAGAGCATTAGAAGAAGCCCATAGCAACATTCTTTCTACCTTATCCGTACTGTGACCACCATCACAAAAGTCGCTGGGATAAAGAACATCATTATCTGCCGGAACATTCAACGAAATGTTCATTGTTAAGTTTCTCTGGTTGACAGAATGAGAAAAAATTATGCTCTGTTAATTTGCTAACAAAATATAATTGTATAGAACAATGTTTGTTGCAGTTTCATTTGGGTACAGCAGAGAACCTCCGCTAATACGCTGAATGGCAGTTTATCTTCACACTGTGTACACGTTATTAATTCCTTGCAAAAGTTACATGTAATTTTCTTGACAACTGTATAGCAGCAGTAACCAGCTAAGTGGGCTACAACAGGAAGAACGTCCTTACATTCTTTAACATCATTATCTGTCACATCTCCGTTGAGTTTATGAAGATCTACCTTGTGCTTCTTTTCCATGTCATCCCGGTTAGTTCCTCAAACTTCCTCAGGTCAACATTTTGGTTATGAAGTGGTAGGATCAAATACAATACAGACATCATTCCGAGTTTTTTCACACTCAAACACTTGACGCACAGGTATGTTGTACTGGCCACCTGCCAGCTGGCGATACTGACCAAACCTTTCTTCAAGATCATCTGTCCTGTCTGAAATTTACCTGTCAGTATATATTAAAATTTGAGTTCATTTATGCAATAATCTATCAGTTCTGTCATTACCTGTGTGGTATGTTTCAAGGCCGTAAATTCTTTGTTATATGTTTAGCCTTTTACGTCGATGATCGCCCGAGTTGGCCAGAAAAATCATTACCGAAAAATATTTTTTCCTCAGCATCCTGACCTAATTTAATTCATCATTAGATAATATTCTCCATTAAATGGCAAAATAAAGCACCAAAGGAGACAGGACTTATTCTCGAGTTAATTTCATTCATTTACTTTATGCTCAAGCTACACACCAGCCAAGCTACACACCAGCCAAGCTACACACCAGCCAAAATAAAAAAAACAGAAGTATTATCAGTAAAATTTCGTTAGACTAAGATATTTACAAAATGGCTACATCTAATTTATACAAAATCTTGCTAATGTAACAGCAGCTAATAAACAAATATTAAATTAAGTGACGTCAGCTCCATCAGGCCTTGTATCTCTGGCCACAAGAGGAAGAAGAATAATGTAAGCTGGATATATAATTTACTTAGCAGGGATATATGGGGTGAATTTACTACTGGTTCAAATATTCTATGACAAAACTAATTTAGTAATATTGAAATAAATATAAATTTCACGCAAAAATTAGAGAAAAGTTTACCTATTTACTTGTAATATGAGGAAGTAGTGCAGCGCCAGGTAATATTACTCCATGATCCTCCCTGCCGCTGCCAAAAGCAATAACCCCAAACTCACTGACGTAAAGTGTGAACCTTAGCGTGTGGGTTCAACCACCGCCTTACCTTATGATCCTACACTAAGTCCTTCTACACTTCTTGGCATCAGCTTACGTAATTAGGCAACATGGAACAGCGTAAAGGCTCAAGGTAAATGACCACCATCGCTGTATATCAGGTCAACTTTGAAGGTTTACTCGATAAGGGAGTAATTTAATCTCGTGTTACAACACAACATTTTTACAGCACATTCGTTGCCTTAATTAAGAGAAGAGTAATTATTATACAACTCCGAATATTTTCTCCTTTCAAATATAACACATTTATGCAGATTCACCGGACAGATAAGTCGTTATCTCTTTTTTAATGTTTAGGTAGATTGATGCACCAAAAAATACAGCAAACATCTTATTTTCTGAGAGAGAGAGAGAGAGAGAGAGAGAGAGAGAGAGAGAGAGAGAGAGAGAGAGAGAGAGAGATGAGTGTAATAACAGCTCGAGAAATTGTTCAGAACTTTAAAAAAATAATTGCTGAAATGACTTCGTTCATCTTCTCGAGCTGTAACTTTAATAATAATAATAATAATAATAATAATAATAATAATAATAATAATTTATTTTTATTATTATTATTATTATTATTGATAGATAACACCTCCGTCAGTACTTTATGGCAGGTGTTGACTCTGTCATACAGAACTTATCAAATATGGTAGCAGTTATGTCATAAAACTCCATCAACAAATACCGCAACATAATGGAATGATAAATATTGGCTTGAAGGTTTTCTTACAATGCCGTACAGTACCAGCGTGGTCCACAGGGAATCTTTGAAGCGTGTCAGTCCATTTCAAAACCCCTGAGGGAAGGGGAGACACAAAGAATGCATTTACTCCCCCTTTGACGCTCTTGGTGGTAGTTTGGTGTTAAAGATCACATTTTGCCGAGACGATACGATTTATAAAAATATTAAACTGAAACAATGTCCAAGACGTTGATGGTAACGTGAAGGTGTCGGGAAAGTGGAACCTATCGGTGCCAACACGCTGTAGTAATTTAGGAAAGCTTTCATTTTGCCATAGGAGGTCAGTTCTGTTATTTATGGATCAGTATTCACACATTATCATTATACCCCACCTCAGTGTTTGTGTTCGAGAGAGTGGTCAGTTGGCTTCATTACAGCGTTAGACTGAGACTTGGTATCATATAGGGAAGTTACCCTTAGACTCTCTAATACAGATCCCAGTGGTGTCCGTGTTAATGATACGGTTGTATGGCAGCAGCAAGATGGAACAGGGTGTCCACCTCTCCTTAAAAGTACCGTCCTGGGTTCAGTGATCACGTTGACATTCACACATACTGAGACAACTTTCAGTAACTTGAAACAACTTAAGATTAACATATTTGGAATAAATGTAAAATATATTATTTTATATTTTTATAAGAAAAAAGTATTACCCTGTAAATAGTTGCTGGTTTCAGCGTTATATTCCGGTGATCCTTGTGAGGCTTCTGTCCTGACCAGTATGAGGAGGATATTGTAGTCTATCAAATGTTCTTCAAACTATGTAAACAGTCGGCACAGTCCAGGAAGACAGGTGCTGCAGCCAGCATAGATAAGAACCTCAACTCATATATATACTGTATATACATACACTAAGGCAATACAACCCAAGCACACAAAGGCTAAACCAACACGACTAAGGCGTACAGAGCTCTTAGTCAGTAGAGAAAGTCTTCTTATTAAGGGTGAGAGGAACACAGTATCACCGTCACTCTCCCACGACGAGAAAACAACAAATGATCTGCCGAAATCGTTGGACACGTGGAGGCCCGGCCAGCCAACTCTCCTGACAGTTTAATTGGCTCTCAGTGCTGCTCCCTGACGTCCACCACAGCTCCCACCCCCATCACCAGCCACAACCACACCAGCACAAGAAACACCAAATGAAAACTGATTAATTCACTCCTGACTTCTGCCAGAATTCCAGGATACTAAATATAAGTCGAGCTGCTCACCTGTTTGTGCTGATGACATGGACATTTCCTTGCATTGTTATATATATATATATATATATATATATATATATATATATATATATATATATATATATATATATATATATATATATATATATATATATATAACACTAATAATAATCGTTGCTTTCATCGTTTCTGAAGACCGTCGTCTATTTGTAAACACACTTAAAGGTTACCACGGCTGGGCGAGTCCATTAATTCATATGGCATAAATACTAGTGAGCATCACATAAACATTATAGGGAACAATAATGTTAACGCTTAAGAGAAAACGTTAAAGAAAAAAATAAGTGTCTTTCTAAACTAAGTTGACAAGTTTAGGGGAAATGGACAAAGACCTACAGTATACACACACAGTTATTAACAACTGAAATACTATGACTTCTACATAAGTTTGACTGTAGGTTCATGTTATTGTATGTCTTAAACCCGTAAGATCTAACCTAACGTCGCTTTAACTATGTTTATTAGTTATCAGATTAGTGTGTGGACATATTAAATAATCTTCTTCCACATCCTTAAATCTGTCCTTTATTGAGCTGCAAATCTTCACTCTTTCCAAATTTCAGAATAAAATATCTTTCAATATTCTAAAAATCTTCTGCTACTCAAACAACAAAGACATTAAAAGGATAGTCACATTACCCTCGTCTCATCAGCACCGCCTCAGCTCCACCCTCTCTCGAGACCCAACGCTCTTACTCTCTCCCTCATCCATCATCCTCCTCTACACCCGCTCAACTTTTTTAACTATCCAGTATTATATCTTTTGTACACTTCCTTCCCCCATTCCGTTTCCAGGTGCCGCCCGAAGTGTGTTCTTCAAGGGTTTAAATTACGAAAGAGAGGTACTGATTGTTTGCTCTGTTATTGTTTGTCTGGGTGATATCTCAGGCACTTTTTGAGCAGGAAGATGAAATTTGGACACAAAATTAACCTGGGGCTTTGGCATCCCCCCTTTTACTCATCTTTTGGTTATGGTATAGCATGGGAGGGGCGGCGGTGTCTTTTGGACGTACCATTACTTGTTCACTTTATTTTGCAAATAATGAAATACAAATTGATATAAAAGGATTTTACTTATAGTTTGGCGCTTCCGATACAACGTTAACCCGACTTGTGAACCGAACATTGAACTATTTTCTCTCGACCGCCTTCACTATAAAGTTAGGTACAGCTGGGTGGACTGGTAGTGCCTCGGGGTCAAACCAGAGACTCTTGGGACTGGAGGCGAGGGGTGTATCCATCCGGCCGCCAGACCCCTATCTTAGGGTTAACGCCACCTAAGATGACCAGTTTCATCAACACACACACACACACACACACACACACTCGTCGAAGAAGAGAGAGAATATAAAAATCTATAATGTTTTTTTACCTATTATTTTGTTATTTCTTTTAGATAACAAGTTACAGGTAATTATGTAACGGTCTCGAGATACAGGTAAGTAATGGCCTCTGTCACACCATCCATATATCACTTTAATTCTATCATCTACTGTATATCTGTTGCTGTACTCAAGCTATATTACCTATAATTTATGTATTAAAATTTAACACCTTGTACAACCACACACAGTAATGTCACCCATCTTATCCTTAATTGTCTAATATATTATTTAAAACATCTACACAAACCTTCATCCTTCTTCACTATCACTGTATTCACTCCTTTATCTGCTCTTCTTTATGTCTTTATTCCATGCACTTTATTCCTTACCCATAATCTTCCGGCAACAAGTTCATGGTTCTCTTAGTCTTCCTCCCTGTAGTGTCTAAGTCCTTATATACACAAGTTTATGACAATATACGAGTTAAATGTCTCAGGTCTTCGTCCCCTTTTAAAATCAATTTTCACCGTCCAGGACTATTTCAATCCCTGCCTCAACTTTTATTAGATCTGAAACTCATCTTTCGAGCTAATGACCAATCTTGTGTTCTTCTGCCGCCACAGGTGGAGTATTCTTCTTCACTGGTTTGTCTCTCTTTCTCTCTGTTTGTGCACTCTCAACGCTGTGACGCACCACAGCACAATTCACTGTGACGAACCACAGCGCAACTCACTTTGACGCACCACAGCACAACTCACTTTGACGCACCACAGCATAACACACTGTGGCACACAGCACAACTCACTGTGACGCACCACAACACAACACACCGTGACGCACCACAACACAATACACTGTGACACACAGCACAATACACTGTGACACACAGCACATTTCACTATGACACACCACACCACAACTCACTGTGACGCACCACAGCATAACTCACTGTGGCACACAGCATAACACACTGTGACACACAGCACAACTCACTGTGACGCACCACTACACAACACACTGTAACACACGACAGCACAACACACTGTGATGCACGGCAGCACAACACACTGTAACACACCACAACACAACACACTGTAACACACGACAGCACAACACACTGTGATGCACGGCAGCACAACACACTGTAACACACCACAACACAACACACTGTAACACACGACAGCACAACACACTGTGATGCACGGCAGCACAACACAGTGCTTCTTCACCTGGGGGTGCACTCTGTAAAGGTATTTCAGGGGAGGGGAGGAGTGGAGTTGGCGACAAAATACATTGAATTGTGTTTTGTAATACATGTAATTAAAAAACGTCTCGTATTAATTGTGTAATTGAAAATTTTCCGGATTTCGTTTTTACTTCCAAACCAAATTAATGTAATGAAATGTAATATTTATCAGCACCTTGAGTGTGAGGGGCGAGGGTCGGGTGTTAGATGGTACGGGGAGGCTGAGCAACAAGGTTAACAATCGTTGGTGTGGGTGACTACGGCAACAAAGGTTACTTAAATGAGAAAAGATATATAATTCCACTATTGTAATCATACTAATGTTCACAACCAGTGATGAAGTGGTCAGTATCCGTGTCCCATCTGTGACTGTAAAGTAGTTTTGGGTATATGTTTACGAGTGCAAGTTACAGATACAAGAGGAAAGAGTTTATGAGGAGGTGTGGGAAGGGATATGAGTCCGGCTCTGGTGCGGGTTGACGATATGAGTGAGGCAGGGAAGGAGCGACGACTGCCAGTGGACGGCAACAGAATTTGACATTGTACACGAGAAGAAGGGAAGAGTTCTGTGAGGTAAGGCTAAAGCAATTAAAAGCATCAGTTTGACATGCAAGAGGCTGGGGTGTGTATGTGAGGATGTGGACGATGAAACCTTTACACGGGAAGACCAAGGAAGGGGGCACTCGACCCAAGAGCCAATATGCATCTATTAAATAACAACATAGCGAGTTATGGGTTGACCGTATATGGGAGCTGTAGCCGGGGAAGGGTGAGGTGCTTCGGCCACGATGGTGGTAATAACTGCCTAATAAGATCAAGGGTTAGAATAATGTGAAATATTCAATAATTTCTGAATTTACACATTTCATACGGCTGCAACGTCCCAGGCAGGCGTTGATGGCCAAACATTCAAAGAAGCGTGAGATTTTAATAGAGAATGTAAATTATTTTATGACTAAGATTGTTCTATTTGTTCATTATTGAACATGAACAAAAATAATGTAAAAGTATCAAGTAAAAGTAAGTCATTGAGAAGAAAACTTAATCATACACTTCAGTACAGAAAGTCAATTTAACTTATTGTTGATACGAATGAAAAAGTAAGATGAAAGAGATTATTTTCACGTCTTTTATGTCGGAGAGAAATATTTTTTTCTGTAAGAATTCGTCATTATTTCTTGTGTTAAAATTATATTGTTGAAGATTTTAATAATGTTTTGTTTTACAATTCCTGTGTCTTTGAAGTATATTTTAAAATGTTATTAAAATGTTAAACTTCAAATGAGTACTAGGCTCGTGTGTTTATTTAATAACACAGCTTATAATTCCAATCATTAATTAACATATTTTTGGTGGAACAATGTTAACAGCAATAACTGCTTCACTAGAACAAGCTGTGACCGAAACTTAACTGCTGAAATGGTATATAAGCAATAATTACCATTAGAAATAAAATGTTTGTAAGAAATATTTTGTACAAACGAAACTAGCAAGAACACATCTTGTGAACGTATAATTGTGTATATAATTCAGTCTTCTAAATACAGATTACAATGTAAACAACAACAACAACTGCCCGTATGATATTGTTGCCGTGTTTTTCTGGTTAGTGAATCAGCCAATTAGTAGCAGTCATTGGGCCAAGTTGTGCCTGTTATTGATGTTTATAGGCGATAGAAAACACGTATAATGACCCAGGGTGATTAGGGTGTAATATGTGGCGTATCATCTATTAGTACTTGACAACAATTATCCTTTATTACTACCGGAAAAATATAGCACGTGAAGAATTTAGTGAATATAAAGGAAGTAATTTAATTCGGAGATATTTTTTTTGTTTTTAATTTTTTTTACTTAACTCATAAAATTCATTCAAAGAAAACGGATAAAAATGAAGATTACTGCAGGGTAATCTTGTGTTTTTGGTCCCGTCTTTGAATGGTAAAGTCGCCGCACTCTGGCACTACTGAGTTAAACAAGCAAGTTATTGTTTACTGTGTTAGAGCGGCAATACAGCATTACGTAAATAATACTCCTAATTGTCCCCAGAGGCTAGTTTATTATCAAAGATTCTTCAAACACTGTTGTTATGATTGGACTAGAACACCGATTAGAAACTTTTAAAGCTTATGATGTAGTCACTAACTTAACAACCTGTTGTAAACTGAACTACATTTCCATCGTTCTTTCTCTAATACGAGTAATAGTAACTAAATGGTAAGAGAGTCGGACAGACACCCAAATCACGTCTGTGCTCGAGGATACAGACAAGTCAGTCTACACCTCCCCAATAGTCCTGACCCGACGCTTGAGTGTAGGAGGGAGGTAAAACACTGAAGGGGAGAAGAGTCTATAGCTTGGCTGTGGAAGGAGAGGAGGCATATTATTGGTCTCTTGTTCAGTGAGTGGATTCTATAGAGTCTTTGTGGGAGGAGGAAGCGGTGAGTGTGTCGCGGGACCAGACTTGGGGAGGTAGCCAACAGGTACAGTACACGTCTCACGGAGCAATGATTGAAATAACACCCATGAGAGAGAGAGAGAGAGAGAGAGAGAGAGAGAGCAGGAAGTTGGATGGTGATAGTGTAAAAGTTAATAAGATGGACTATATTATATATTATATTTTAATTACTCCCTGTACTGTACTGTACTGTACTGTACTGTACTGTGTTGGCGTCTGTCACAATATCGCTCAATTATTCTTCAGTGGGTTTTCTTCCTGTAAGTCAGCCGACAGTTGTAGACAACCAGAAAAAATATTGAATATTTCCAGAGAAACAAAACTAATGTTGTGACAAAAACACTGGTGAGTTCCCTTAATATACTGTATGGTGTGACACTTAACTTACTTGTAATATTCTCATTCTATAGAACATTTGTTTCAGGCTTCGACTGGCAGCAACGTGTCCCATTCACTGAAAACTTTCACTAATAGACAAACATGTCGCCAAGATTTCATTGCAAGTAATTCTGGTTATATTACAAAATCCTTTATATAAGTTCATTAAATTGACGGAGTTGGTCTGAGTCGGTCCGGTTTGGGTTTACAATATACTGTACACTCCATCCATATAATGTTCCTCTGATGACAAACTGACAAGTAATTTTCACCAGTTGGAATGTGTCAACACCCGCCTGGCTACCTGGAGTGAAAGGGTCACCGAAATTGCACTAAAAAGTTTATTGTAAACAGATGCTTTCTCACCTCCTTTGTGAGAGACAATATATAGTGTGCCGTCCCCAGTGTTCCCTGTGTACTAAACATAGAAGATGAAGATAAAATCCAGAATACCAAATGATAAGAGGATGCCTGTGAAAACTTATCATGTCTGGTTCACGTTATGCCAAGATTTCCCCCCAAAAGACCGACTTACTGTGTAGTGGTCAGCATCACCCCGCGCAGATGAGTGACCTCGAGGAGACAGACTGGGGGAGGTAACACGTGAAGGGGAATCAATCTACTGAAGAGCAATAATACTGACAGAAGAACCTATAAACACACTAGGCAAGTCATAGGCAAGTTCCTTGGTCTTTAACCGGCAGTAACTGGTGGTTCACACTGCCGGCTACTACAGGTTGTTAGCCAGCGTGAGTGGTGAGTTACCTGGCCATACACCTTGTCACCTCACGGGGTCGTCGCTGTGTTAGTTGCAGATTTTACCGCCGGAACAAATTCACGCTTAGTGGCATCAGTGCACGAGAGGTAACCATTATTTTTAACAAGCTATTCGTAAAAAAAATCATTGTTATTTATTCTTGCTATTGCAAGGATATATAAGTTTTTTAAAGGCAGGGTCTTTAATCACCGTACACAAAGTCTTTATCACAATAAACGTGGACAATGTTGATGTAATAACGTATTACAGCTCGGCAATAACTAAGGTCTTTAAGCGCGTATTATAAGTTAGCAACTACAGGAGACCGACAAACTTATTTTTCTCGGGGAATATCAACAATATTTGTATTAAAAAGTATCATTTTTTTTCTCCCAAAACTTAGACTAAAAACGAAAGATTTATAGCAGCCGCTCTTAAGGCCACACATGAGAAGTTCTTCTATACATATATTTTGTTTCTGTTGTTTGTATACTCCCGTGTTGTCCTACGTCTGGCAGCAACTGGAGATCAGGACATGTAAATCGGGAAAAAGCTTGTGTAATAACAGTCTCTGAAGGTTGAAATACTTCCCAATGAAACAAAAGACGAACAAATATAAACGTACAGCAACGGAAAGTTGTTTATTTTTTATATAGTTTTTATGTTCATTCTGTTCACTATGATTAATTACACAGCTGAAGTATTTAACTCTTAGGTACAGTTCAGCCCTCTCCGATTTATTCTTATATAAATGAGGAGAATTTAATATATTTTGATTCTTTCTGTATTCATCAGATTATTCTCAGTTGGAATTTGGACTTTTTTTCGGGGGGGGGGGGGGGGGCTGATTTTTGTTCTCGAAGTGTTTGGACTCAATCTCTGTGACCCTTGATGATTATTACGTCTACCAAGACAAACAATTCCCTCTGTTGTGACCCAGTACTGACCCCTGCCCTCCCCTCCCCTCCGTCATGGTTCACATAATGTTTTCTTTACTTCAATATTCTAGTTACTAAATTTATAGCCACTTACGCACATCCGGGATGTTTGCAAGCCGCCACGACAATATGTGCAATAAATGCAATACAACGCTTGTATAGTGTGTTGTGAGTGTGTTACTTTCTGTGGTCTGAGCCAGAGTGCAGAAATTTTGTGTCTGTTCCTGGAGCAGTAATAACCTGAGTTGGCCAGTGGAAACTGTTGAATTTTTCATGACGACCAAAAGAAGAAAAGTACAGGTTATTTTTGTAATCTGTACGACCCCCACAACCAGGTATATTTATATTGTTAACTCTTGTTGTATCACTGCTCAAATATCATCCTCGCTTTACTGTTATCATCATCTGTTTTATTTATGTCACGATGTTCAATTGTTTTCTATCCTCGACTGATTTTAATACAGATGGAAAATTCTGCCAGAAGCTAAGTTTATGGTGCGAGTTTTGGGACCAGGAGCTGTGTTGGATACCGGGACGATGACGCGTGCCACAACAGCAGCCCTTGGTGTCTTCTTCTTCTTCTTCTTATTATTATTATTATTATTATTATTATTATTATTATTATTATTATTATTTTCTTATATATTACCCTTAAACTGACTACCGCCAGACATACAAGCGAGGAAGGAGGATAAACATTTAGTGGAGAACAACCACATGTTAACATTATAACCTTGGCGCTTACTGATCTCACCCACAGTGCAGCTGGGGAAAGGAAGGTAGCAGCTGGAGCAGGGAGGGAAGCAGCTGGAGCAGGGAGGGAAGCAGCTGGGGCAGGGAGGGAAGCAGCTGGAGCAGGGAGGGAAGCAGCTCAGGGGGAACCCAGAGAGATACATAGTATACTATAGGAACCTGAGCGACGAATATTGTTTTGGCCCAATAGTGTTAGAGACTGAGGGAGCCTGGAGCACCAAGGTCCACCGGAGACTCCAGATCACAGAGTTACTTGTCCCAGCGTCTCAGCACAGTAGTCTAGAGTGACTATATATATGTAGCCCCATTATACTGGATGAAGTTGGGCATTTGCAGAGTTAATTATAAACAATGAAAACAACAACGGTGGCAATGGTGAAGTTACTATCGTGTTACCATTTGTCTATTGCTGATATTGTGAGGCAAAAAAGAGAGAATATAATCTTGTAGATAAAGCGAGTCTGATCTAACGATAAGAGTCGCTATGAGGTACATATACTGCAGCAGGACCAGGGAGGGAGAGTAGCTATGGGGTACATATACTGCAGCAGGACCAGGGCGGGAGAGTAGCTATGAGGTACATATACTGCAGCAGGACCAGGGAGGGAGAGTAGCTATGAGGTGCATATACTGTAGCAGGACCAGGGAGGGAGAGTAGCTATGGGGTACATATACTGCAGCAGGACCAGGGAGGGAGAGTAGCTATGGGGTACATATACTGTAGCAGGACCAGGGAGGGAGAGTAGCTATGGGGTACATATACTGCAGCAGGACCAGGGACGGAGAGTAGCTATGGGGTACATATACTGCAGCAGGACCAGGGAGGGAGAGTAGCTATGGGGTACATATACTGCAGCAGGACCAGGGAAGGAGAGTAGCTATGGGGTACATATACTGCAGCAGGACCAGGGAGGGAGAGTAGCTATGGGGTACATATACTGCAGCAGGACCAGGGAGGGAGAGTAGCTATGGGGTACATATACTGCAGCAGGACCAGGAAGGGAGAGTAGCTATGGGGTACATATACTGCAGCAGGACCAGGGAGGGAGAGTAGCTATGGGGTACATATACTGCAGCAGGACCAGGGAGGGAGAGTAGCTATGGGGTACATATACTGCAGCAGGACCAGGGAGGGAGAGTAGCTATGGGGTACATATACTGTAGCAGGACCAGGGAGGGAGAGCAGCTATGAGGTACATATACTGCAGCAGGACCAGGGAGGGAGAGTAACTATGGGGTACATATACTGCAGCAGGACCAGGGAGGGAGAGTAGCTATGGGGTACATATACTGCAGCAGGACCAGGGAGGGAGAGTAGCTATGGGGTACATATACTGCAGCAGGACCAGGGAGGGAGTGTAGCTATGGGGTACATATACTGCAGCAGGACCAGGGAGGTAGAGTAGCTCTGGGGTACATATACTGCAGCAGGACCAGGGAGGGAGGAGATCACATGATTATCAAACAACTTTAATAAAATTATTATTAAACATAAAAAACAGAATATGAACAAAAACTATGATAATATAATACTTTAAGAAAAATATTTTTAATATTCACAGGTAAACTGGATAAAAAAAATATTTTAAAAATGGTACAAACTCATAACGTCACCCTTTCCTTCAGCGCATAATTTATGACGGCATCTTGGCGAGAAAATGAGGGAAGGATGTGACAGCCACCGAGGACCTGCCTTAAAGACGACCGCTAAATGTCTTAGACCAACACACAGCTCTTACATAGGAAAGAGAAGGAGAAATATTTACCTGAAGATAATAATAAATTTAGAAGTATGAGGAAGAAGAAAAGAGGATTTATGAGCCAGCGAGTCACTGAGGCCAACTCGAGTGAGGCGGTCACTTGTGTCTCCCGAGGCCGCCACTAAGTCACCGCCTCTCTCTAATTCACGGATCTGACTCACAACACTTGGCTGTCTCCTCCCGCCAGAGTTCAGGTGATACGTCATGTCTGGTGCTAACAGTGAGTCGAGTAAAGCCAACTACTTCCTTCTGATTATGTGAACACGCACCCACACACTCAACACTCTCTCTTGTTCTTAACGCAACGAATTATATTACTGACCATCATTACCCGCCAAAAGTGTATCACTAATTGGGCTATAAGTAGAGTTTGATTTGTGTAAATCGTTAAGTTTCCAGAACAAAGATTGTACACTGTAGGTGCAGGTCAGTGGTGGTTCTCGAGACTACTGTAGATGCAGGTCAGTGGTGGGTCTCGAGACTACTGTAGGTGCAGGTTAGTGGTGGGTTACTGTAGGTGCAGGTCAGTGGTGGGTTACTGTAGGTGCAGGTCAGTGGTGGGTCTCGAGGCTACTGTAGGTGCAGGTCAGTTGTGGGTCTCGAGGCTACTGTAGGTGCAGGTCAGTGGTGGGTCTCGAGGCTACTGAAGGTGCAGGTCAGTGGTGGGTCTCGAGGCTACTGTAGGTGCAGGTCAGTGGTGGGTTACTGTAGGTGCAAGTCAGTGGTGGGTTACTGTAGGTGGAGGTCAGTGGTGGGTTAATGTAGGTGTAGGTCAGTGGTGGAGTACTGTAGGTGCAGGTTAGTGGTGGGTTACTGTAGGTGTAGGTCAGTGGTGGGTTACTGTAGGTGCAGGTCAGTGGTGGGTCTCCAGGCTCCAGAAACAACCTGTGTCATGTGTCCAGTTATTACCTGTGGACCCTCAGGCCACGACGGTGTGTGTAGCCCACATAACTGAGGTAAATGGACGGGGATAATCTCTAGTTAGTTATTCATGATGGTGGTGGCCGGAAGTCTGCCCATAATAACACGGTGGCCCGGGTCATATTTTATACCCGGAGAAGTACAGGTTTCAACGCCCTAATTCTCGGTGGGTTCTGACGCCGCCAGATATATAAGATCTCAAATAACAGTGATGGTGGATCATTCTTAATAACTTTTATATGTTGACAATTTGTCAACTATTTCCAACATAACTTTCTTACATCATGTAAGTGATTGTGGTGTACCGACTGTTGTTAAGAAACAAAAAGGAAATGATTTAGTCGTGTTAATATTATTAAGGCTCGTTGACTGTTGCCAGTTATTAGTGGTGGTTGTATGTTGTCAGTTACCAGTCGTTGTTGCATACTGCATGTTAACTGTTGCCAGCTGTTGATGGTGGGAGTATATGTTAACTGTTGCTAGCTGATGGTGGGTGTATATGTTAACTGTTGCCAGCTGCTGATGGTGGGTGTATAATATAAGTTAACTGTTACCAGCTATTGTTAGTGGTTCTCCATTATAAGTATATTATTGCGAGGTACTGGTAATGGTAGTTTGAGTTATATTAACTGTTATCAGCTGCTGATGGTGGTTGTATATTGTTTGTGAACTGTTGTCATCTTTTGAGCCAACGATGGATGTACAGTTGAAGACAAAATCTCTGAACACTTGGCAATATCTGGCATCTACTTCTGGGTCGTATATATGATTGGTTTATATCTAATAACGCTGTTTTTGATCACATATTATGTCATGAAAAAACACTTCTTAATACAGAGACAAAAATGAGAGGTTACATTTAAAATGCCCATCGCCCTCACCGAATGATCCTCAAGTACTTATATGCCAGACACTGCCAAGTGTCCTGGGAATTTTGTCCGCAAATGATTTATGTCCTACAGGGAGAAACTTATGATGTAAATTCTCAGGCAGTACATGTGGGTCTGGCAGCTGTCTCCTCCAGGGTAGAGGCACAGTCAACGTGAGGGAGGGAGGCCCACTAAATTTCCTGGTAGTAAACATACGAGTCTTATGATCACTAGAAAAAAAGAAATGTTAACATACAGACCTAGGGAAGAGGTGGGTGGTAAAGTGGCCCCAACTACTGAGAATGGTCAAAACAGGGCGAACATAATGAGATGCGAGGCTGTAGCTGTGGGGAGAGGGAGTGAAGCCTTTGATCCTTACCCAGAATACTTCACACACATCAGCCAGCACTGCACACCTGTTTACTCGTTTAATTTACCTGTACACGTTTTAAAACTATTCAAAGTGTTTAAGAATATAAAGATAAATTGCAAAACAGAGTAACAATAAGTACATAAGCGAACTAACGAACAAAACATCTTCAATTTGATTCGAGACAAGAAATTCTTCGTCAAGCGCTCTTTAGGTATAAGCTTTAAAGGTTCAACTCTTCTCCACACTCCTGTTAAAACTTCCTACGTTTTTCGTCGTCAACATTTTACCTTCATCAGGATCTCTACTTTCCTCGCTAATACTTTTTCCATCCTCCTCCTCACGCGCTCCCTCCCAACACTCAACTAACGCTGTCCTCACCATTTTCCTCCTCCTCCTCTCCAACACTTTAATCACCATCCCCACCATTGCTCCTCTCCACCTTCATTCCAACAACAAATTCTCCACCAGTTTTCACCGCTACCTTGGATATAACGTCAAATTCTAAATTGCAGCTACGCCTTAGCCCGGCAACGTCTACCATCACCTGTCAGTCTAATGTCTCCTATCTATCGTCTCTATTTCCTAAATCATTAACATTTTTACCGTCTATTTCGTATCTTAGTCGATGGAACGATGGTAAATATTATGTCACAGACTGAGGGTCGTTGTTAACTGAAAATATTCACTGTGGTAACGACGCTATCTCTTATAAATTGTAACACTTGATGGACTAGTGGTATTATTAACTTTGCTTGACTATTAAAGACCTAAGTTGTTGAAGAGCAGTAATAATATCATAACGTCAACCTCAACCTGAATTCCCAAACCTATTTAAAACATTGTAATAATTTCAATGTATATCTGATTTTTTTTTATAATTCGAAAAGATTAGTATGTAGAATATATCAATATATAAACCTAATACAAAGTGTACGTACAGTAAGTAGCATCGGTACTCACCTAACCTAAGGTAACTTAGCCCAAAGACTATAGAAGAGGTCATCCCACACTTCACCCAAAATATGACGCAGGTTGCGCAAGACGTCACTGGGTAGAGAGGTCGAGACACTACCTCTCAGTTGGCTGCAGCCACAACTGTGAAAACTGGTGTCCTCAGTCACATGATGCCCGCTAATTGTGTTGTGTTTGGGTGTAATTCTTGGTTCAAACGAGAGGGGAATATACACTTCCATACACGTCCTAAAGATGAAGAACTAAGATACAGTGGGTTAATCTCTTCAAGAAAAAAGACAACATTAATACTGCTAATTAGGGAGTGACAGTTTTGCAAAAGTTTTCAAAATCTAATTGCTTGGGTTGGATTATTTATCTATCGGCCACGCTAATTCCGAATATGTTTGAGTTTTTTACATCATTGCATTAGAAGGTTTGTGGATACTTTTGGGTTTGGCATGAAAAACGCGAAAAAACTGTAAATAATAAAGGGACTGGCAATGTGGCACAACCTGTTAAAATCAAGTTATTGAATTGGATTATTCGACTACTGTGTACACTGGTTCATAATATGCTATTGTTTTACAACTCAATGCGCTACAAATTATGCCGATATTTTTGCTGCAAGTCACCACATACGTATATTTCGAAAACCAGGGCCCAATATTACCAACGGCGTGGATAGATTCTGTGGAATGAATTCAGGACATTCCCGCTCATGGAACATTACCAAACTCCGTATATGTGCCAATGGCAGGCCAATGGCAATATTTACAGAGTTTGTTGAGGCTCCCTGGACGGGAATGTCCTGAATTTATTCCACGGAATCTATTCACGCCGTTAGTAATATTCGTCCCAGGACTGATCAACGAATTCAGCCCAAGTAGCTTGACTTGGACAGTTAAGGACAAAATCTCAGTCCGTACTTTTGAATAAAATATTGTTCAATAGGTGGTGATATTGAAGTGCTGAAAGATGTTTTTTCTGTGTTGTTTTGCAGTTAGTTCAAAGGGCCGCCACCAAGATGGGTCGTCCTAAGATTAGCAACACCCAGCTGCGCCAGGGTAACGATAAGGTGTTCGGGGTTCGGATGCCTCTGCCATCTAACAAGTTGCCTCTGAACAAGGAAGTTGGAAGTGCCCTGGCTTATGAAGCAGAAAACGAGAGGTTAAGGAGAAGAACAAATGCTTTTGATTATATGGATGCCACCAACAAGGTGACTGAGAAGGTACTGGATGTGTATAGGAAGGCCACTGTCCCCACAATCTCTGAAATCAGGGTGAAAATGAGAGTCCACGACCTGTGGAGGATGCGGAGGGAGACGATGATGATGAAGGGAAATGGACAGAAACAGAAAAGGAAGAAAACGAAGAACGGGAAGCTGAAGACAACACAACACAAACACAAATGACACCACAAAAAACATAATTCCAAAACACAAACAAACAAACAATAATACAAACAATCAAACAAACAACCGAACAATAAAACAGACAATAAAACAAACAAATAAACAATCAAACAATAAAGCAAACATACATACAAATAATAAAACAAACAAACATACATACAAACAATTAAACAAACAGTACAAACAATCAAATGATAAAACAAACAAACGAAGAATAAAACAAACAAACATACAAACCAAAAAACATTTAAACAAACAAACAGAGCCTCTTCAGTAAACCACCACCACCAAGGACTTCACTAACCTGCCACCTCCACCACCACCTCCTACAACACTTTTTTTTTTATTGGGCACCCCCCTACATCCTTGTGTAAGGTGAAGCGCAGAAGCGTTTACAGCACCCAACAGGGAAGCATGCTAAGTTCATGCTTGCCTTTATGTCTCATGAGTTAAGGGCGTAGAAGCACTATTTATAATCCAAAAACCCCCCAAACGTCACTCCTGCCTCGGTGACCTTTGGGGGGTATCACTGCCCACTGGTCTAGATCTGGCGAGAAAACTGCCCCCACCCAAAGGTCACGTGTTGGGTGTTACAAAGCGCCTGCTGGGTGTGCTGGGTGTGTTGGGTGATTTAGGCGAGTCTCCCCCCGCCCTCCACCAGCAATCCCCCATCCCCCCTCTCCACCCACAACCCAGGGACACGGTGTGTAAGGTTAAGGCGTTCGAATTTTAATTGGGTTGATGATGAAAGAATGCAGGGAAGAAGAAGAAGGCTAGATTACGTTTGGTTAGGTTAGGTTAGGTTAGGTTAGGTTAGGATTTGATTAGGTTAAGTTAGGTTATGTCTGGTCAGGTTACATTATGCATGAAGGTATTTATATATATGTATATTTATGATCTACAGGATCGTTTATGGCCAGTCAAAGTTTCCAGAAAAGAGAAATACATAGAAGTTATCACTAATGGCCAATTATCCCTATTGAGTGTAACATACAGTATATATTAGGTGGAGTTCCGCTTTTATTTGTTTGTTTTCGTATTATTTAAGTCATTTATTTGTTAACATTTAGCTTAGAAGAAGTAAATATTATAAAAAAATAGCATTGAAAACTCAAGTGACTTTGTAACATATAATTAAGTCGAGATGATAATACCAATACGACGTGCTGGTCAAGCTCCGAAAGAGTTGTCCGGGGGTCTAGCTAACCTCTGGTCGGGGCTTGACCGGCACGAAAAAAAAAAAAAAAATAAACTTTTTGTTTACTAAACGTGATTTTGGCAACCTGTGGTGTAATTGTCAGGATGCTCGACTTGCAAGCGAGTGGACCCGTGTTCGATTCCCGGACAGAGTGAAACTATGAGCATTTTTTTTTTACGCCATTTGGCTTTCTATTTACCAGCAAATGGGAACCTGGATGTTAATCGATTTGCGGATCTTATTCTGGAATAATGGTTAGCCAGTGCAGTTGGCGAGTTGTCCGGTCTTCTCGGACTATTCCTTGAAACTGGGTCATACAACTCGTTAACTTAGGGTGTGGTTGTGGTGTTGGCGACAGATTCTAACACCTTAAACAAATTCACGCCTAGGTGGCCCTAGGGCCGGCGATCCTCGTACACGAATGGTAACAATTATTGTTACGTGTATAATATTACCATCACTACCACAACCAGCATTATCACTACTATTGTCACCTTCTCAACTATCATCATTCCTTCCCTCTTCCTCCTTCTGCCTCCATGTTTTAATAATTATCGTCTCTATTATTATTATTATTAATATTATTATTACCGTAGTTTTCTTGTTATTATTATTATTATTAACAATACAACATGTGGCTGGAACAACAGTAGAAATTAGAAATAAGATAAAAAAGTTGTATTAAATTCACAATTAAAACACAAACATCAACCACAGGTACAAGTCGATCAGTTTTTTATCATGAGAGAGAGAGAGAGAGAGAGAGAGAGAGAGAGAGAGAGAGAGAGAGAGAGTCCCTCTCTCACTGTTAAGTTATGACGAAGTTGTTGGTAAATATATGGTATGGAAATTGTGTTGATACTCTCTCTCTCTCTCTCTCTCACACGCCCCAACCACTAACTAACAACACATCACAAACAAACAAGCAACAACACAACACAAACACAAATGACACCACAAAAACATAATTCCAAAACACAAACAAACAAACAATAATACAAACAATCAAACAAACAAATAAACAAACCAACAATAAAGCAAACAGACAAACAATAAAACAAACAAACATACATACATACAAATAATAAAACAAACAAGCAAACATACATACAAACAATTAAACAAACAGTACAAACAATCAAATGATAAAACAAACAAACGAAGAATAAAACAAACAAACAAACAAACCTTAAAACATTTAAACAAACAAACAGACCCTCTTCAGTAAACCACCACCACCAAGGACTTCACTAACCTACCACCTCCACCACCACCTCCTACAACACTTTTTTTTTTATTGGGCACTCCCCTACATCCTTGTGTAAGGTGAAGCACAGAAGCGTTTACAGCACCCAACAGGGAAGCATGCTAAGTTCATGCTTGCCTTTATGTCTCATGAGTTAAGGGCGTAGAAGCACTATTTATAATCCAAAAACTCCCCAAACGTCACTCCTGCCTCGGTGACCTTTGGGGGGTATCACTGCCCACTTGTCTAGATCTGGCGAGAAAACTGCCCCCACCCAAAGGTCACTTGTTGGGTGTTACAAAGCGCCTGCTGGGTGTGCTGGGTGATTTAGGCGAGTCTTCCCCCGCCCTCCCCCAACCCCCCTCTCCACCCACAACCCAGGGCCACGGTGTGTAAGGTTAAGGCGTTCGAATTTTAATTGGGTTGATGATGAAATAATGCAGGGAAGAAGAAGAAGGCTAGATTACGTTAGGTTACGTTAGGTTAGGTTAGGCTAGATTAGGTTAAGTTAGGTTAGGTCTGGTCAGGTTACATTATGCATGAAGGTATTTATTTATATGTATATTTATGATCTACAGGATCGTTTATGGCCAGTCAAAAGTTTCCAGAAAAGAGAAATACATAGAAGTTATCACTAATGGCCAATTATCCCTATTGAGTGTAACATACAGTATATATTAGGTGGAGTTCCGCTTTTATTTGTTTGTTTTCGTATTATTTAAGTCATTTATTTGTTAACATTTAGCTTAGAATAAGTAAATATTATAAAAAAATAGCATTGAAAAACTCACACGTGACTTTGTAACATATAATTAAGTCGAGATGATAATACCAATACGACGTGCTGGTCAAGCTCCGAAAGAGTTGTCCGGGGGTCTAGCTAACCTCTGGTCGGGGCTTGACCGGCACGAAAAAAAAAAAAAACCTTTTGGACTTAGTATACATGATTTTGGCGACCTGTGAACTGTAGGCAAGTTTTTTCCGCCATTTGCTTCTCAGCCTATCAGTAATTAGGAACCTGGATGTTAATCGATTTGCGGATCACGTTCTGGTATAATGGTTAGCCAGTGCAGTTGGCGTATTGTCCGGTCTTCTCAATCTATTCCTTAACACTGGGTCATGCAACTCGTTAACTGAGGGTGTGGATGTTGTGTTGGCTACGCCTTAGCCCGGCAACGTCTACCATCACCTGTCAGTCTAATGTCTCCTATCTATCGTCTCTATTTCCTAAATCATTAACATTTTTACCGTCTATTTCGTATCTTAGTCGATGGAACGATGGTAAATATTATGTCACAGACTGAGGGTCGTTGTTAACTGAAAATATTCACTGTGGTAACGACGCTATCTCTTATAAATTGTAACACTTGATGGACTAGTGGTATTATTAACTTTGCTTGACTATTAAAGACCTAAGTTGTTGAAGAGCAGTAATAATATCATAACGTCAACCTCAACCTGAATTCCCAAACCTATTTAAAACATTGTAATAATTTCAATGTATATCTGATTTTTTTTTATAATTCGAAAAGATTAGTATGTAGAATATATCAATATATAAACCTAATACAAAGTGTACGTACAGTAAGTAGCATCGGTACTCACCTAACCTAAGGTAACTTAGCCCAAAGACTATAGAAGAGGTCATCCCACACTTCACCCAAAATATGACGCAGGTTGCGCAAGACGTCACTGGGTAGAGAGGTCGAGACACTACCTCTCAGTTGGCTGCAGCCACAACTGTGAAAACTGGTGTCCTCAGTCACATGATGCCCGCTAATTGTGTTGTGTTTGGGTGTAATTCTTGGTTCAAACGAGAGGGGAATATACACTTCCATACACGTCCTAAAGATGAAGAACTAAGATACAGTGGGTTAATCTCTTCAAGAAAAAAGACAACATTAATACTGCTAATTAGGGAGTGACAGTTTTGCAAAAGTTTTCAAAATCTAATTGCTTGGGTTGGATTATTTATCTATCGGCCACGCTAATTCCGAATATGTTTGAGTTTTTTACATCATTGCATTAGAAGGTTTGTGGATACTTTTGGGTTTGGCATGAAAAACGCGAAAAAACTGTAAATAATAAAGGGACTGGCAATGTGGCACAACCTGTTAAAATCAAGTTATTGAATTGGATTATTCGACTACTGTGTACACTGGTTCATAATATGCTATTGTTTTACAACTCAATGCGCTACAAATTATGCCGATATTTTTGCTGCAAGTCACCACATACGTATATTTCGAAAACCAGGGCCCAATATTACCAACGGCGTGGATAGATTCTGTGGAATGAATTCAGGACATTCCCGCTCATGGAACATTACCAAACTCCGTATATGTGCCAATGGCAGGCCAATGGCAATATTTACAGAGTTTGTTGAGGCTCCCTGGACGGGAATGTCCTGAATTTATTCCACGGAATCTATTCACGCCGTTAGTAATATTCGTCCCAGGACTGATCAACGAATTCAGCCCAAGTAGCTTGACTTGGACAGTTAAGGACAAAATCTCAGTCCGTACTTTTGAATAAAATATTGTTCAATAGGTGGTGATATTGAAGTGCTGAAAGATGTTTTTTCTGTGTTGTTTTGCAGTTAGTTCAAAGGGCCGCCACCAAGATGGGTCGTCCTAAGATTAGCAACACCCAGCTGCGCCAGGGTAACGATAAGGTGTTCGGGGTTCGGATGCCTCTGCCATCTAACAAGTTGCCTCTGAACAAGGAAGTTGGAAGTGCCCTGGCTTATGAAGCAGAAAACGAGAGGTTAAGGAGAAGAACAAATGCTTTTGATTATATGGATGCCACCAACAAGGTGACTGAGAAGGTACTGGATGTGTATAGGAAGGCCACTGTCCCCACAATCTCTGAAATCAGGGTGAAAATGAGAGTCCACGACCTGTGGAGGATGCGGAGGGAGACGATGATGATGAAGGGAAATGGACAGAAACAGAAAAGGAAGAAAACGAAGAACGGGAAGCTGAAGACAACACAACACAAACACAAATGACACCACAAAAAACATAATTCCAAAACACAAACAAACAAACAATAATACAAACAATCAAACAAACAACCGAACAATAAAACAGACAATAAAACAAACAAATAAACAATCAAACAATAAAGCAAACATACATACAAATAATAAAACAAACAAACATACATACAAACAATTAAACAAACAGTACAAACAATCAAATGATAAAACAAACAAACGAAGAATAAAACAAACAAACATACAAACCAAAAAACATTTAAACAAACAAACAGAGCCTCTTCAGTAAACCACCACCACCAAGGACTTCACTAACCTGCCACCTCCACCACCACCTCCTACAACACTTTTTTTTTTATTGGGCACCCCCCTACATCCTTGTGTAAGGTGAAGCGCAGAAGCGTTTACAGCACCCAACAGGGAAGCATGCTAAGTTCATGCTTGCCTTTATGTCTCATGAGTTAAGGGCGTAGAAGCACTATTTATAATCCAAAAACCCCCCAAACGTCACTCCTGCCTCGGTGACCTTTGGGGGGTATCACTGCCCACTGGTCTAGATCTGGCGAGAAAACTGCCCCCACCCAAAGGTCACGTGTTGGGTGTTACAAAGCGCCTGCTGGGTGTGCTGGGTGTGTTGGGTGATTTAGGCGAGTCTCCCCCCGCCCTCCACCAGCAATCCCCCATCCCCCCTCTCCACCCACAACCCAGGGACACGGTGTGTAAGGTTAAGGCGTTCGAATTTTAATTGGGTTGATGATGAAAGAATGCAGGGAAGAAGAAGAAGGCTAGATTACGTTTGGTTAGGTTAGGTTAGGTTAGGTTAGGTTAGGATTTGATTAGGTTAAGTTAGGTTATGTCTGGTCAGGTTACATTATGCATGAAGGTATTTATATATATGTATATTTATGATCTACAGGATCGTTTATGGCCAGTCAAAGTTTCCAGAAAAGAGAAATACATAGAAGTTATCACTAATGGCCAATTATCCCTATTGAGTGTAACATACAGTATATATTAGGTGGAGTTCCGCTTTTATTTGTTTGTTTTCGTATTATTTAAGTCATTTATTTGTTAACATTTAGCTTAGAAGAAGTAAATATTATAAAAAAATAGCATTGAAAACTCAAGTGACTTTGTAACATATAATTAAGTCGAGATGATAATACCAATACGACGTGCTGGTCAAGCTCCGAAAGAGTTGTCCGGGGGTCTAGCTAACCTCTGGTCGGGGCTTGACCGGCACGAAAAAAAAAAAAAAAAATAAACTTTTTGTTTACTAAACGTGATTTTGGCAACCTGTGGTGTAATTGTCAGGATGCTCGACTTGCAAGCGAGTGGACCCGTGTTCGATTCCCGGACAGAGTGAAACTATGAGCATTTTTTTTTTACGCCATTTGGCTTTCTATTTACCAGCAAATGGGAACCTGGATGTTAATCGATTTGCGGATCTTATTCTGGAATAATGGTTAGCCAGTGCAGTTGGCGAGTTGTCCGGTCTTCTCGGACTATTCCTTGAAACTGGGTCATACAACTCGTAAACTTAGGGTGTGGTTGTGGTGTTGGCGACAGATTCTAACACCTTAAACAAATTCACGCCTAGGTGGCCCTAGGGCCGGCGATCCTCGTACACGAATGGTAACAATTATTGTTACGTGTATAATATTACCATCACTACCACAACCAGCATTATCACTACTATTGTCACCTTCTCAACTATCATCATTCCTTCCCTCTTCCTCCTTCTGCCTCCATGTTTTAATAATTATCGTCTCTATTATTATTATTATTAATATTATTATTACCGTAGTTTTCTTGTTATTATTATTATTATTAACAATACAACATGTGGCTGGAACAACAGTAGAAATTAGAAATAAGATAAAAAAGTTGTATTAAATTCACAATTAAAACACAAACATCAACCACAGGTACAAGTCGATCAGTTTTTTATCATGAGAGAGAGAGAGAGAGAGAGAGAGAGAGAGAGAGAGAGAGAGAGAGAGAGTCCCTCTCTCACTGTTAAGTTATGACGAAGTTGTTGGTAAATATATGGTATGGAAATTGTGTTGATATTCTCTCTCTCTCTCTCTCTCTCTCTCTCTCTCTCTCTCTCTCACACACGCCCCAACCACTAACTAACAACATATCACAAACAAACAAGCAACAACACAACACAAACACAAATGACACCACAAAAACATAATTCCAAAACACAAACAAACAAACAATAATACAAACAATCAAACAAACAAATAAACAAACCAACAATAAAGCAAACAGACAAACAATAAAACAAACAAACATACATACATACAAATAATAAAACAAACAAGCAAACATACATACAAACAATTAAACAAACAGTACAAACAATCAAATGATAAAACAAACAAACGAAGAATAAAACAAACAAACAAACAAACCTTAAAACATTTAAACAAACAAACAGACCCTCTTCAGTAAACCACCACCACCAAGGACTTCACTAACCTACCACCTCCACCACCACCTCCTACAACACTTTTTTTTTTATTGGGCACCCCCCTACATCCTTGTGTAAGGTGAAGCGCAGAAGCGTTTACAGCACCCAACAGGGAAGCATGCTAAGTTCATGCTTGCCTTTATGTCTCATGAGTTAAGGGCGTAGAAGCACTATTTATAATCCAAAAACTCCCCAAACGTCACTCCTGCCTCGGTGACCTTTGGGGGGTATCACTGCCCACTTGTCTAGATCTGGCGAGAAAACTGCCCCCACCCAAAGGTCACTTGTTGGGTGTTACAAAGCGCCTGCTGGGTGTGCTGGGTGATTTAGGCGAGTCTTCCCCCGCCCTCCCCCAACCCCCCTCTCCACCCACAACCCAGGGCCACGGTGTGTAAGGTTAAGGCGTTCGAATTTTAATTGGGTTGATGATGAAATAATGCAGGGAAGAAGAAGGCTAGATTACGTTAGGTTACGTTAGGTTAGGTTAGGCTAGATTAGGTTAAGTTAGGTTAGGTCTGGTCAGGTTACATTATGCATGAAGGTATTTATTTATATGTATATTTATGATCTACAGGATCGTTTATGGCCAGTCAAAAGTTTCCAGAAAAGAGAAATACATAGAAGTTATCACTAATGGCCAATTATCCCTATTGAGTGTAACATACAGTATATATTAGGTGGAGTTCCGCTTTTATTTGTTTGTTTTCGTATTATTTAAGTCATTTATTTGTTAACATTTAGCTTAGAATAAGTAAATATTATAAAAAAATAGCATTGAAAAACTCACACGTGACTTTGTAACATATAATTAAGTCGAGATGATAATACCAATACGACGTGCTGGTCAAGCTCCGAAAGAGTTGTCCGGGGGTCTAGCTAACCTCTGGTCGGGGCTTGACCGGCACGAAAAAAAAAAAAAACCTTTTGGACTTAGTATACATGATTTTGGCGACCTGTGAATTATATGCAAGTTTTTTCTGCCATTTGCTTCTCAGCCTATCAGTAATTAGGAACCTGGATGTTAATCGATTTGCGGATCACGTTCTGGTATAATGGTTAGCCAGTGCAGTTGGCGTATTGTCCGGTCTTCTCAATCTATTCCTTAACACTGGGTCATGCAGCTCGTTAACTGAGGGTGTGGATGTTGTGTTGGCGACAGCTTCTACAACTTAATTTTACGCCTAGGTGGTCCCAAGATCTGTAAAAGAGGAGGACGATCTCGACCTGACCCAAAATGCGACCCAGCTTACGCCACCTCAGTTGGCTTCAGCCACAACTTTGAAAACTGTTGTCCTCAGTCACGTAATGCCCGCTAATTGTGTCGTGTTTGGGTGTAATTCTTGGTTCAAACGAGAGGGGAATATACACTTCCATACACGTCCTAAAGATGAAGAACTAAGATACAGTGGATTAACCTCTTCAAGAGAAAAGACAACATTAATACTGCTGATGCTCGGATATGCTCGGTGGGCATTGAGCAGCTGCCAGAGGCTGACAGAATCTGCAGTCCATTGTAAAACTAGTTTGATGAATATTGAATATGAATTTTATTTATTTTTCATAACATTTACCATAAATTTAACATTAGAGATTCCGTAAATAACGTCAGAAGCAAATAAATATATGTGTCCTGGTAGTGTTGTGTAATGAATTGGAAATTCTATAAGAGTCTGGTAATAAGTTTTCAGGACACTCCCCCTTCTCCCTCTCCCCACTCCCTCTCCTCCTCTCTCTAAGAACATAAGAATGAAGAAAACTTCAGCGGGTCTATTGGCCCATACTAGCCAGCCACGTTTTCACCCAACCCATATCGCTCACGTGTTTTGTGAGGTCATCATCACTCCTCTCACCTCATGTTACATTATTAATATAATGAACACAAGAGGGAGGGAGGAAAGAATATCCTGTAGGCAATTGTACATAGTTACAATTCTCTCTCTCTCTCTCTCTCTCTCTCTCTGTGCTGTATTAGTCATAGGAACATTAATAGCTGCAGACAAGTCAGCGGCTGTCATCATAGACATACGTGCAGAGAGAAGAGGCCAAAAGAGGACTGTGCAAGAAATTGATTCTACATGGGCACCTGATGTACTGCAAGAGAAAGAACCTGAGGAAGAAAGACCAGTTCTGATCACTGAGGATCTACAACGTCAACTGGATGATGTGAGGAGGGAGAGAGATGTTCTTCTCATTGAGGGAAAAAAGAGGATGGCAGGAGAGGAGTTATTGGCATGAGCAGATAGAAAATGCTTTACTAAGGCTACTGCTGCTACTAAAGATGCTTTAAGTAGTTACTTTTTACTCTTCTCAGGTGAATTTTGTCTTGACTGGTATCCCTGTAATATACTGGTCGGTGGAGGATATCAGTCGAACACTGACCCTTCGCAGCTTAAGCCCGAAAGCTTATCAATACTTGCCTGATAAAAGTCAATTTCGTTTCCCATCTATCAGTACACTGCATCGTTGGATTCTAAGCTCAATGTGGAACCAGGTGTGTTGCATGCACTTCTGCAACTGTTGTATCATAAATGTGAGTCTATGGGTGACTGTAAACGTCTACGTGTTTTATCTTTTAATGAAACAAGTGTCAGTGAAGGTAACACTTGTCTTGTGAGGTCGTAATTCCTGTCACATCACTCACACCTGGAGGCAAAGGCAGCACCTGTGATCACCTGCTCTAACTGCCCCCCCCCCCCCCCATAATCTGGCGTCAGTGGCTGTAGCACTCGTCATATGACGTCATAACTACTGTCACATTATGTCTACATTATTAACATAATGGACACAACAGGGAGGAAACGAACTCCTGTAGGCAACTGTATATATAGTTATAATTACCCTATTTTAAGCTGCACTTATTTAAATACATGACTATAACTGAAATACATTGTTTTTCTTTTAACCTTTCCTTCTGTGTGTCACCCACCACACAGACTGGTGTCCTTAGCTAAAGTTATATGCAAGATTAAACACTCTATTAGTATTATTTTCTATGTGAGATACTGAGATAACAAAGTATAGTATATAGAACCATAAAATGTTCTGTTTATAAGGGGTGAGAGGTAGGCGAGGGAGTCTACCTGCTGAAGTCAGCAAAGTTCCACCCACCTTGGCCTAGCCTAGCCTAACCTGACCTAACCTAACCTAGTGTAAAACAAGTGTAGCCTAGCCTAGCCTAGCCTAACCTGGCCTAACCTAGTGTAAAACAAGTGTAGCCTAGCCTAGCCTAACCTGACCTAACCTAGTGTAAAACAAGTGTAGCCTAGCCTAGCCTAACCTAGTGTAAAACAAGTGTAGCCTAGCCTAGCCTAACCTGACCTAACCTAGTGTAAAACAAGTGTAGTCTAGCCTAACCTGACCTAACCTAACTAAGTGTAAAACAAGTTTAGCCTAGCCTAATCTCGCCTGACCTGACCTCATCTAACCAAAACTAACCTAACCTTGATCTGATCTGATCTAATAAAGTGATTAGTTTGAATCAGATTGTTATACGTCTTTTTGATCAGTCTAAGTTTCTTTCATCTTACTCTTCATTTTTTCTCTGTTGTTCCTCCTTGTTATATTTTTTCTTTATGCTTTCTTTTCTTTCCCTCCTCCTCCTCTTCTTATTCCTCTATTGTTCTTTAAGAAATCAGGATAACTATTAAGATTTGTTGACCATTTTTTCTCTACATTTTCATTAAAAGATTTCTTATTAAAACAACATTATCTGTATTTATATTATCTGAAGAGGAGTCCTGGCCACAACCAACGCCCCCCACACTAACATAATGAAACACTGCAGTAAATTATGTAAATTTTTAAAAGGATTTGGATTTAATTGTCGGTCGTTTAATTTTAGGAACATTTCATTAGTGTTAACGAGAGGCAGGTAATGGCTATTATTAAAAAGCTTCCCTTATAATGGCTACGGTCCCTCCAGCCAGACTTATACTAGCGTCTAAAGCCAAGGTGTGGTAGAGTCAAGGTTACCCACTGAAAAGTTTATTTGGATAAGTTAGGTGTGATTCTATTAGGTTTGGCTCCATTAGGCGGTGTAAGGTTACCTGGAGTGGATGATTGTGTGTTGGGTGGGGCGGAGAGGAGTCACACCAGGTTAGTTAGACTCCAGTTAGTGTGTATTTTATCCCTTTAACTCTCAAAGGAAAATTAAATAGATTAGTTGTTTTATAAGATAATTATTTAATTTTAATTCATCAGTTTATACTTTCATGATGTTACGTACAGTAAGTCTATAAATTCACTTAATTATTTTAATGGCAGGATAATAAAAAGATACCTGCTGTAATTACCGTGTTGGAAACTACAATTAGACAACCAGAACAGCATCATCGGCCATTACAGAGCGTTATGTTGTGTAATGTAAGCACTTAAGTCAGTGGCCTAAAGCCTCAGGGTCTCCTTGGCTGCTGTGTGAGGTGGTTCAGTCACGATACAAACATTACCAACATGTTTATCTTCACCAGGTGGGCTTAACATGACCAGGTGATGCCTTACTAACTCTCGGACAATTACTGTTGTTTAGTGAATTTTTATGAAGCTGGAAGATCATTTTACACCTCTTGGAGAAAATTTGGTAAAACAAAATTTTCATCCCAATTTCCCCAATTGGTAGATATTTTTTTTTTTTTGGTATTTTGGTATCTTTTAACTGACCTGACCTGACCTGACCTAACCTGAAAATAATCCTAGTGATAATGGTAAAAAATGCCAAATACCTATTGGAATAAAAACGAATATTAACCGATATTTTTGTATTATGGAGAAAACAAAATCTTCAAAAAAGTACAAAAAGTTAAAAACATAAATCAATATTTTTAACAACTCCTCCAGGTATCTTATGTTAGTTTCACCTTCAGTGTCCTCATGACAGTCCTTGTCATTTTACTATTGTTTGTCTTCCTGTATCTTGGATGTTCTCTATGTCACAGTTTGTCTTTGTTCTTTATTGTACTTCGTCACTGTCCATGTTTTACTGCATTATATTTCTTTGTTGTGATAAAATAGTTCCAACACCTTCAGTTATAATCAATAATCATATGAAAGTCTTTGACAACAACTTAAATTATTCCTTATTTTCCTTACTTAGATCCATTGAATTCTTGTGTCCGTGACAATGATAATATTAGAGTATAATCAAAGGACTAATATTGAGTTGTCTCTCAGGTTTTCATTCGACTGTACAAGTTTATCACAGTAAGCAGTCTACTGTGTTATCATCCATACATACAAAGCTGTAGCGAGACTGCTGGAGTTATGCTGCATCATATTAATGCAGCATGCAGCATAATGCGACCTCCTCTCCCTCCCTCCCCGACATGACGGCATAATGCAGCTCGCTCTCCCTCCCTCCCCAGCATGACAACATAATGCGGCTCCCTCTCCCTCCCTCTCTCCCCGTCATGACAACATAATGCGGCTCACTCTCCCTCCCTCCCCAGCATGACAACATAATGCGGCTCACTCTCCCTCCCTCTCTCTCTCTCCCCGTCACGACAACATAATGCGGCTCTCTCCCCCCAGCATGACAGCATAATGCAGCTCACTCTCCCTTCCTCCCAAGCATGACAACATAATGCGGCTCACTCTCCCTCTCTCCCCGTCATGACAACATAATACAGCTCCCCCTCCCTCCCTCCCTCCCCAAAATGACAACATAATGCGGCTCACTCTCCCTCCCTCCCCAGCATGACAACATAATGCGGCTACCCCTCCCTCTCCCTCTCTCCCCGTCATGACAACATAATGCGGCTCACTCTCCCTCCCTCCCCAGCATGACAGCATAATGCAGCTCCTTCTCCCTCCCTCCCCAGCATGACAGCATAATGCAGCTCCTTCTCCCTCCCTCCCCAGCATGACAGCATAATGCAGCTCACTCTCCCTCCCTCCCCAGCATGACAGCATAATGCAGCTCACTCTCCCTCTCTCCCCGTCATGACAACATAATGCGGCTCACTCTCCCTCCCTCCCAAGCATGACAACATAATGCGGCTCACTCTCCCTTTCTCCCCGACATGACAACATAATACAGCTCCCCCTCCCTCCCTCCCTCCCCAAAATGACAACATAATGCGGCTCACTCTCCCTCCCTCCCCAGCATGACAACATAATGCGGCTACCCCTCCCTCTCCCTCCGTCATGACAACATAATGCGGCTCACTCTGCCTCCCTCCCCAGCATGACAGCATAATGCAGCTCCTTCTCCCTCCCTCCCCAGCATGACAGCATAATGCAGCTCCTTCTCCCTCCCTCCCCAGCATGACAGCATAATGCAGCTCACTCTCCCTCCCTCCCCAGCATGACAGCATAATGCAGCTCACTCTCCCTCTCTCCCCGTCATGACAACATAATGCGGCTCACTCTCCCTCCCTCCCCAGCATAACATAATGCGGCTCAATCTCCCTCCCTCTCTCCCCGTCATGACAGCATAATGTAGCTCCTTTTCACTCTCTCCCCAGCATGACAGCATAATGCAGCTCACTCTCCCTCCCTCCCCAGCATGACAGCATAATGCAGCTCACTCTCCCTCCCTCCCCAGCATGACAGCATAATGCAGCTCACTCTCCCTCCCTCCCCAGCATGACAACATAATGCGGCTCACTCTCCCTCTCTCCCCGTCATGACAACATAATGCGGCTCACTCTCCCTCCCTCCCCAGGGCTGCCTGAGAGAGAACCTGCACACACACTCCCTCCATGTTGATCTTTTACAACGTAGATCATTGTATTTCTTGCCGTTGTCTTCTACGCTCGAGGATATTTCACAAACAATCCCTCGAGCAATACTCACTTTAGGAAATCGAGTTGCTTGCGGGACTGATGTTTCCCGTCAGCTGCCGAGTACAGGGGGGAATGGGTGCGATTTTTACTCAGTTCCCAGCGGAAAGTTGGTGAAAACCTGCAGTGAGGATGACCTGACCAAGTGACGGGGAGGAAGAAGGATACAGGAGTGTAGCTGGAGCAGGAAGAGCGGCAAGCTTTAGGGAACACTGTACCAGGAAGAGATAAAGCACAGGAACCTAAGCCCTCGATATTACTTTATCCCAACAGCTTCAGAGACTGTGGGAACCTGGGGCACCAACACCCTGAAGTTCCTTAATGAGTTTGGCTCCAGACTTATTGAAACTACCAGAGACTCCAGGGCATCGAGCTACTATTTATAAGACAACCAACTGGGAGATGATGATGGTATGGGAGGACGAAAGACATCAGGGCGATTTTAGATTTTTACAGAACTTAATTTGGTTGAGACACAAAGACAGGCTGGAAGGGTGAGGTATGAGGATCTGGTAGGGTGGAATATGAGGGACTGAAATGATAGGGTATGAGAGATTAACAGGGTAGGGTATGAGGGACTAACAGGGTAGGGTATGAGGAACTAGTAGGGTAGGGTATGAGGAACTAGAAGGGTAGGGTATGAGGACTGGCAGGGTGGGGCATAAGAGACTAACAAGACTGGGTAGAAGGGTATGACAATCTCCTCTTCTACACTAACCACGCCACACGTTCTCCCTAAGTCATCAAAAAATATACATTTGTCATGGTGTTCAAAAATTCCTCTTTTACCAACACAAGCTCTCGTTCTTGTAGCCATTGTGATTTAGGCTGAAGGGATAGAGAGATATGGTGAAGGAAGTGGGAACAGATAAAGAGAATGACAGACATAGATATGAGGATATAATAATTGTGGAAGGGGGAAGGAAAGAGGAGATGGAGATAGTGGTAGAGGAAGCAGGGAAGGAGAGTAGGGGAGAGAGAGTGATGATATATTAAGGTTAATAGAGACAAGGGGGGATAGGATAGGTAAAGAGGATACGACAGGGCAGATTTAATCTAATTTCATGGGTAAGAGATGGCAGGAGACCTAGTGAGTGAGTGAGTGGGACAACCATTGATCGTGATCACACCCCAGTCCACAAGATCGTACACACAAGATAGAGTCAAAGGAACAGAGGAACATATTCGGTTTGTTGTCGAACACTTGAATCAAAGGAGCAATAAGTTATTACTGAGTCACTGCACGTTGACTACATATTATAGTGTTTGTAAAGATCTTTCTTGTTACACTGGTCGAGAAGATCAGATAGCGACCGTACCTGAGCTGTGGCCCATATCTACAGAACCTCGACCATATTAGTTGGTAAAATTGTCTTCGTTTTCTTTGGTGTGTGATCGTGTATTTCCAGATGAAATAACGTAAATGTGTTCAGTGTCTCCAGCAGGACCCGGCTGTACTCTCTTATTGCTGGGACCTCTATCAGTCTGCCTACACGAACATCAATAAGACCCGTTTCAACTTCTCTACAAACTTTAAGAGCGTTCGGTCGAGGAGTTCAGGTACGAAAAAAGTATGTTAAGTGAGAATAAATTAACAAGAGGCCAGTCAGTGTGTCAAAACAAGGTCGGGCTCACATCAACTGGCAATATAATCACATAAGGCGGATCATGACGATAACACATTTGTGCTTATTGTTTCATCAAAGTACTTAGGCAACATGTTAAATCTATTGTTTGTTTGAAAGTAAAAGGAGAAGCTGTACAGGTTGATCCACAGTTCCTGTTTCAACATCTAACAAACGCATCAGGGAGAGTGTAAGGTAGGTGAGTAGTGTCACCACCCGCTGTACTCTGAAGGGTCTGGCCTAAGAAACACCTTATGGACTATGAGCTGTACACTGCTGCATCACATTAACCACTAGGAGTTGCAAACAAACACTCCTAAAGTGCCTTTATGGAGGAGACCGATGAATTTCAAAATGAACACTGTGACTCCTGCTGTCTCTGTAGGGTCATCAAAATCCTTCGTCTGTTGTGTCATATCGTCTAACACAAAATCGTAAACATACTTTTTGGAGCATGATGACGCTAAATGGCCGCCTTAAAATGTTATTCTCAAAGATTTAATTATCCAATGAAAAAATTCACCCACTAAAATTTAAGATCACGTTGAAGATAAACTCATTAAAGTTTTATACTAAATGGAAATTAAAGTTCACTCACTCGCACTCTTGGGCAGAAATTATAATTTAAGTTCTTATTTTAGAACAGTCTTGGCTGTTTTTAGGTCCTGCTATGGTTACTGTCTGAGTCACAATCAACCTCGCTTGGCATCATCTATTTCAATTTGGCGCATTTCATGTCGGTGTATTTCATGTTGGTGTATTTCATGTTGGTGTATTTCATGTTGGTGTATTTCATGTCGGTGTATTTCATGTTGGTGTATTTCATGTTGGTGTATTTCATGTCGGTGTATTTCATGTTGGTGTATTTCATGTCGGTGTATTTCATGTCGGTGTATTTCATGCTGGTGTATTTCATGTTGGTGATCACCTGCCACCCACCAGAGACTTGGGAAGGTTAGAAATAGTGTCATCTCTGTGTTTTATGACGTCTTCGAGGTTTATATCTTCACCTCACCTCCTGAACCACATCCTCAAGACGGACCATTTCTTACCCCTGGTCGTCTTCTTAGCTAGTCAGGCTTATTTACATTCTTCTCTCACAGCGCTGCGCCCCCTGGCGAGAAACTCTCCCTCATTTCTTGTAAACTTTTAGAGAAGTAAAGTTTATTCTCAACTGGTTGTACAGATGAAGCGTCACAACTTCTTGATATCTTTGCTTTGTGATTATAATACCAACGTGTCTGAGTCGTGTATTTGTTTATAAACTTAATGGAATAATATTTACCCAAGTTTAAGAGGCACTAAAGACATTATAAGGGCTGGATATTTTAAATTATCTGCATCACTTGAATCACTTGAATCAGGAGTGAGAAAATGAAATTAAAACAAAAAAGAATTGTAAGTGAATGAAATACCGAAATCCTTGAAAAAACTAAATTTCTTAAAAACAGTAATGGACTAAGACAGCAGTGGAAGGTAAGGAGATTGGTGGAAAAGAAAGGAGAAGACCGAAGGAGGAAGGTAAAAGGAGGGAAGATGGAGGGGAGAGGAAGATGAAGGGGGAAGAAGAAGAGGAGAGAAATGAATGGGGAGATGGAAGGGAGGAAGAAGGGAGGGAAGATGAAGGGGTAAGATGGAGGAGAAAGATGATGGGGAGAAGAAGATGAAGGAGAAGATGAAAGGTGGAAGATGAAAGGCAGGAAGCGACAGTGCAAAATAGATCGGCAAGAGACACAGTTGTACCAGAGGTGGTAAATATATACACCAGGAAGGAATCAGGTGTGGCAATGTAATACACACTCTCTCTCTCTCTCTCTCTCTCTCTCTCTCTCTCTCCATATTATGTTGCTCAGATTTCTCTCTCTTTTTCCAAAATACAAAACTCAACTTAATAAAGGCAACACATGTACTGTACTATGACTGCCAGTGTATTACAGCATCAACATTATTATATAAGAGTATATATTATACTTAAGCCCCCCCCCCCCCCCCAGGTAACGCCAGGATGGTTAATCTTCAGGTGGGATACGCTGGGCGGCGAGGGGAGTGACAATCTACCTGTGTCATTAAGGTCTCTGTTACCTTTTCCTGGGGCGACACTTCAGGTGAGTTATTATATAAAAAAGAGACTCACTTTATACAATACATGAAAAAATAACACCACCATTTAACTTACATAAATTAACACACAATACAATACTGAATGCCTAACTAGCTTAGCTCCCCCCACCCCAGCCTCCCTTGAACGAGCGGGAGCGTGCTGTGTATGGCCACCACCCCAACCAATCACCTCGACTCAGCTAGGTGGACAGCCCACCTGCTATTACTCCCTACTACTTTACTTCCCGTTTCTATTCTTTCCTTCTCTCTTTCCTCTCCTCTCTCATGGCAAAGTCATTTCCCACTTTACTTCATCATCGTTACTCAGTAAGACAGCAGTAGACCACGACGCTTAACACTGTACCTGCCTGACTCTGGTGTTACCTGTACTGTGTTAATTAGCTTGAAGAACATACAGCTCTAAAACGTGATATGAATTGTTAATGTTGTCATAGGAAGATGAACTAGACAAAAAACGACCTTTATAACTAAATGTCAGACCAAATACTGTCAAGAGGTGTGAACAGCTTCCATATGGAGAGGATCTTTAATTGAAGTCTAATGTGTCACCTCAGGCAATAACTCTGTGGGGTGGACACATCGACAACACAAGAGTGACCGACATATAAACACTTCCGAGACAACGATAACTAATGACTTTTTTTGTTTGTCCTTTCAGAACAAAGTTCACTCCTGGTATTATCTCTCATAAACGAAGCATCACCAAGCACAAGCATCACACACCTGTATAGGCCTTCAGTATCGTCAACCAGCAACTGTCTACATGATAATAGTCCAGACAAAACCTTCCTTTTACTTTAACCCGGAAATAAACATCGACAGGTTTATTATAAATAATTATGACGACAGTAAGTTTTCAAGGTTCAAGTGTCCTTATTTCCTGCCAATGGTTCCAGGAAAACCTTAAAACTTACAATTAATAAATAATTAAAGATTTTTGTTTCTTGTATCTATATATATAAAACTAAGAAGTATGTATGTTTGTTTGTGTGTTTGTGTGTCCGCACGAGAATCTCGGAAACTACTATACCGATCTGTAGTGATGATGGATGGTGTTATATGTAGTGATGGTGGATGGTGTTATATGTAGTGATGATGGATGATGTTATATGTACTGATGATGGATGTTATATGTAGTGATGATGGATGATGTTATATGTAGTGATGATGGATGTTATATGTAGTGATGATGGATGATGTTATATGTAGTGATGATGGGTGGTGTTATATGTAGTGATGATGGATGGTGTTATATGTAGTGATGGTGGATGGTATTATATGTAGTGATGATGTATGATGTTATATGTACCGATGATGGATGTTATATGTAGTGATGATGGATGGTGTTATATGTAGTGATGGTGGATGATGTTATATGTAGTGATGATGGATGATGTTATATGTACTGATAATGGATGTTATATGTAGTGATGATGGATGGTATTATATGTAGTGATGATGTATGATGTTATATGTAGTGATGATGTATGATGTTATATGTAGTGATGATGGGTGGTGTTATATGTAGTGATGATCGATCTTCTATTGATATAAAACAAAGAAGTATGTCTGTTTTTTTTGTGTGTGTGTGTGTGTGTGTGTTTGCTTGTGTGTCCGCACGAGAATCTCGGAAACTACTCTACCGATGTGTAGTGATGATGGATGGTGTTATATGTAGTGATGATGGGTGGTGTTATATGTAGTGATGATCGATCTTCTATTGATATAAAACAAAGAAGTATGTCTGTTTTTTTTTGTGTGTGTGTGTGTGTGTTTGCTTGTGTGTCCGCACGAGAATCTCGGAAACTACTCTTCCGATGTGTAGTGATGATGGATGGTGTTATATGTAGTGATGATGGATGGTGTTATATGTAGTGATGATGGATGATGTTATATGTGTTATAAGTGTTTACATAACATGGTAGATATTACTGAGCCTTCATCAGGGGTTGGTGCCTCCCTCCAGGTTCCCAGAGGTACAACTATTGGTGACATTTTCTTATTCGATGGCAGCAGTTGAGTTAGATTCATTGGCTGGGAGGTACAGACAGAGTGAAGGTAGCTGTGGAAGTTTCGCGCTCCCTGATGTCGCCCAAATTGTCATAATTGAAGGTAACTGACTTGGCAACGGTAGTGCGTACGTTGGTCTTCTTAAGGATAGAGGCGGGTTGTTGGTCGGCAACATTGGATAGAACTATGAACTCAGCAGCTTGGCGTTCAAGGTTGTTCAAGGTACCATGGGCACTGTAGTAGTTAACTTCCAGCTTGTTAGATGATTTTCGGCTGCGGCCAATGCTTTCACCATCCAATCGTCCAACAGCCTTATCACAGGAGGCTTCGTCAAAGTATCGGATGTATGCGAAGCCATAGTGTTCATTTTTGTTGTCTTTTGCGGGCATCACAAATAGATCGATCTGTCCACATTCCTCAAACGATGGTCGAATCTGCTTAGGGGCCACACCAGGGTAGATGTTTGTTGCAACCACCACGAAGCTGGTGTCGAAGTCTACAACGAAATCCTTGTAGGAGGTCATTGTGTCATATATACATACCATATTCTCCTCAAAAGTCTGAGGACCTCAAGTTAAAATTTGGGCACAAAAGTAGATTAATATTGTAATGAGGTTGGAATATTTGTATTATGTAGTAATTATAACAAAGTATAGTGAAGAGGAGAGATAGTGTGAAGATGTGCGAGGTGGGTTAAGGAGGATGGAAGGTAGTGAGGGGTGGGAGGTAGTGAGGGGTGGGGATAGTAAAGATAAGGGGTAGTGAGGGGTAGGGGGTAGTGATGATGTAAGGTAGTGATGATGGGCGGTAATGATGATGGGAGGTAGAAGTAATGGGAGGTAGTGATGATGTGAGGTAGTGATAATGGCAGGTAGTGATGATGGGAGGTAGTAGTAATGGGAGGTAGTGATGATGTGAGGTAGTGATGATGTGAGGTAGTGATGATGGGAGGTAGTGATGATGGGAGGTAGTGATGATGGGAGGTAGTAGTAATGGGCGGTAGTGAAGATGTGAGGTAGTGATGATGTGAGGTAGTGATGATGGGAGGTAGTGATGATGGGAGGTAGTAGTAATGGGAGAGTAGTGATAATGGCAGGTAGTGATGATGGGAGGTAGTAGTAATGGGAGGTAGTGATGATGTGAGGTAGTGATGATGGGAGGTAGTGATGATGGGAGGTAGTAGTAATGGGAGGTAGTGATAATGGCAGGTAGTGATGATGGGAGGTAGTGATGATGTGAGGTAGTGATGATGTGAGGTAGTGATGATGAGAGGTAGTGATGATGGGAGGTAGTAGTAATGGGAGGTAGTGATAATGGCAGGTAGTGATGATGGGAGGTAGTAGTAATGGGAGGTAGTGATGATCTGAGGTAGTGATGATGTGAGGTAGTGATGATGGGAGGTAATGATGATGGGAGGTAGCAGTAATGGCAGGTAGTGATGATGTGAGGTAGTGATGATGGGAGGTAGTGATGTTGGGAGGTAGTGATGATGGCAGGTAGTGATGATGTGAGGTAGTGATGATGTGAGGTAGTGATGATGGGAGGTAGTGATGATGGGAGGTAGCAGTAATGGCAGGTAGTGATGATATGAGGTAGGAGTAATGGGAGGTAGTGATGATGGGAGGTAGTGATGATGGGAGGTAGTGATGTTGGGAGGTAGTGATGATGGGAGGTAGTAGCAATGGGAAGTAGTGATAATGGCAGGTAGTGATGATGGGAGGTAGTGATAATGGCAGGTAGTGATGATGGGAGGTAGGAGTAATGGGAGGTAGTGATAATGGCAGGTAGTGATGATGTGAGGTAGTGATGATGGGAGGTAGTGATGATGGGAGGTAGTGATGATGGGAGGTAGTGATGATGGGAGGTAGTGATGATGTGAGGTAGTGATGATGGGAGGTAGTGATGATGGGAGGTAGTGATGATGTGAGGTAGTGATGATGGGAGGTAGTGATGATGGCAGGTAGTGATGATGGCAGGTAGTGATGATGGCAGGTAGTGATGATGGGAGGTAGTAGTAATGGGAGGTAGTGATCATGTGAGGTAGTAATGATGGGAGGTAGTGATGATGGGAGGTAGTGATGATGGGAGGTAGTTGTTTATGGGAGGTAGAAGTAATGGGAGGCAGTCTGTGTGTGTGTGTTTGTTTGCGTGTATGTTTGTCCACACGAGAATCTCGGAAACTAATTTACCGATCTGTAGTGATGATGGATGGTGTTATATGTAGTGATGATGACGGATGGCGTTATATGTAGTGATGATGGGTGGTGTTATATGTAGTGATGATGGATGATGTTATATGTAGTGATGATGGGTGGTGTTATATGTAGTGATGATGGATGGTGTTTTATGTAGTGTTGATGGATGGTGTTATATGTAGTCATGATGGATGATGTTATATGTAGTGATGATGGGTGGTGTTATATGTAGTGTTGATGGATGGTGTTTTATGTAGTCATGATGGATGATGTTATATGTAGTGATGATGGATGATGTTATTTGTAGTGATGATGGATGTTGTTATATGTAGTGATGATGGGTGGTGTTATATGTAGTGATGATGGATGATGTTATATGTAGTGATGATGGGTGGTGTTATATGTAGTGATGATGGATGGTGTTTTATGTAGTGTTGATGGATGGTGTTATATGTAGTCATGATGGATGATGTTATATGTAGTGATGATGGGTGGTGTTATATGTAGTGATGATGGATGATGTTATATGTAGTGATGATGGGTGGTGTTATATGTAGTGATGATGGATGTTGTTATATGTAGTGATGATGGATGATGTTATATGTAGTGATGATGGGTGGTGTTATATGTAGTGATGATGGATGATGTTATATGTAGTGATGATGGATGGTGTTATATGTAGTGATGATGGATGGTGTTACATGTAGTGATGATGGATGGTGTTATATGTAGTGATGATGGGTGATGTTATATGTAGTGATGATTAGACAATAAAATAATAACAGTTTAATGCTAACAAAATATACTTTGCTGTACCGTTGTAGTGAAAAACATGGTGGAACTTACATACACCGTTAATGAACTATTGATGGAAGAAGAAGTTTTGGGGACTGAACAGTGAGACAATGTGGAGCCTCCCGGAGAGTGGCGTTCTACCATGGCCTAGCGGATGAGCCGCCCGGAGCGAACAGTGGACAGTCGGTTACAGGAAACAAATCAGGAAAATGAATCCCATCTTAATGCTAACAGAAAGCGAACAGCGGACAGTCGGTCACAGGAAACAGACCAGGAAAGGGAATCCCGTCTTGAAGCTCACAGATAACAAACACCAGAGAGGCCTTCTCTAGAAAATGATCAAGTGCATGAAATTCGTTTGAATGCTAATAGACAGAGAGCTGCGGGATCCAGAATTCTAAGAAAGCATACACAGTGGCATCTACTTGCAAGAGCAGTATTTGACTATGACAATGAGATAGAATATGAAAAGTATCCCTCTGTTGCCATTGGCAACATGGATAAGAAATGTGAACACTGCGGTGCAAAGAAGTATAAAGGAGAATCTGCTGGACTGTGCTGCTCTCATGGGAAAGTACGACTGCCAAATTTGGAAAAACCACCACAACCATTGAAGACTCTCATGCTGGGAACAACACCAGAGTCAAAACACTTATTGGAAAATATACTGAAGTGCAATTCATGCTTCCAGATGACATCCTTTGAAGCTACCAGAGAAGTTCGTGAGCACGGATACATACCAACATTGAAAGTCCAGGGTCAAGTCTACCACAAAGCAGGATCCCTCTTACCACTGGAAGCTGAGCAGGCAAAGTTCCTCCAAATCTACTTCATGGGAGATCATGAAAAGCTGACTACTATCAGGTGTGGCAATATTCAAGGTGTCAGACATGACATTGTCCTAGCTATCCAAGAAATGCTGCATGAGCGCAACACGTATGTACAGTCATTTAAAAATGCCCTGGAAAACATGCCTTCTGACGAGTACAAAGTCAGGATCAAAGCAGACACGACCCCAAAGGGAGAACATGAAAGAACATTCAATGCTCCTGTAGTTGATGAAGTAGCCATCCTCATTGTCGGTCAAGAGTTTGAGAAACGAGACATCATACTCCAAATGAAAGGCGAGTCGCTCACAAGAAGAACATGATGCCACATGTACTGGAAGCTACAATACTGACAGGAAAAGCTAAAGAAGAGGACTTTTTATACCAAAGATACCTCTCATCACCACTGACCTTTTATTTGCATTCAAGCGCCTTCAGTTCCCGGTTAAAGTGAGCTTTGCCATGACCATCTACAAAAGCCAGGGACAGTCACTAAAGATGGTTGGCCTAAACCTGGTGTTTCCTTGCTTCTCTCCTGGACAGTTCTGTGTTGGATGCTCCAGAGTGGGAACTGGCAAAAATCTGTACACACTTGCTGCTAATGGCAAAACCAAAAATGTGGTGTACCTTAATGCACTACAGTGAGACACTGTGGAGCCTCCCCGAAGGTGGCGTCCTACCGTGGCCTAGCGAAAGAGTGACCGACATATAAACACTTCCGAGACAACGATAACTTATGACTTTTTTTGTTTGTCCTTTCAGAACAAAGTTCACTCCTGGGATTATCTCTCATAAACGAAGCATCACCAAGCACAAGCACCACACACCTGTATAGGTCTTCAGTATCGTCAACCAGAAACTGTCTACATGATAATAGTCCAGACAAAACCTTCCTTTTACTTTAACCCGGAAATAAACATCATCGACAGGTTTATTATAAATAATTATGACGACAGTAAGTTTTCAAGGTTCAAGTGTCCCTATTTCCTGCCAATGGTTCCAGGAAAACCTTAAAACTTACAATTAATAAATAATTAAAGATTTTTGTTTTTTGTATCGGGAATATATATATATATATATATATATATATATATATATATATATATATATATATATATATATATATATATATATATATATATATATAGGAGAGAGAGAGAGAGATAATGAAGTGAGAAGGGAGAGAGAAATAAGTGGTGAGAGAAGAGGACGAGGGATAAGTGGTGAGAGAAAAGGACGAGTGATAAGTGGTGAGAGAAGAGGACGAAGGGTAAGTGGTGAGAGAAGAGGACGAGGGATAAGTGGCGAGAGAAGAGGACGAGGGATAAGTGGTGAGAGAAGAGGACGAGGGATAAGTGGTGAGAGAAGAGGACGAGGGATAAGTGGTGAGAGAAGAGGACGAAGGATAAGTGGTGAGAGAAGAGGACGAGGGATAAGTGGTGAGAGAAGAGGACGAGGGATAAGTGGTGAGAGAAGAGGACGAAGGGTAAGTGGTGAGAGAAGAGGACGAGGGATAAGTGGTGAGAGAAGAGGACGAGGGATAAGTGGTGAGAGAAGAGGACGAGGGATAAGTGGTGAGAGAAGAGGACGAGGGATAAGTGGTGAGAGAAGAGGACGAGGGATAAGTGGTGAGAGAAGAGGACGAAGGGTAAGTGGTGAGAGAAGAGGACGAGGGATAAGTGGTGAGAGAAGAGGACGAGGGATAAGTGGTGAGAGAAGAGGACGAGGGATAAGTGGTGAGAGTAGAGGACGAGGGATAAGTGGTGAGAGAAGAGGACGAGGGATAAGTGGTGAGAGAAGAGGACGAGGGATAAGTGGTGAGAGAAGAGGACGAGGGATAAGTGGTGAGAGAAGAGGACGAAGGGTAAGTGGTGAGAGAAGAGGACGAGGGATAAGTGGTGAGAGAAGAGGACGAGGGATAAGTGGTGAGAGAAGAGGACGAGGGATAAGTGGTGAGAGAAGAGGACGAAGGATAAGTGGTGAGAGAAGAGGACGAGGGATAAGTGGTGAGAGAAGAGGACGAGGGATATTAGGTGTAGGGGAGGAAAGTCAGCCACGATATCACTCTTATATACGGACACAAAACTTGAGATTTGGTTAAATTGAAAGATATTAAAAAAGGCAAAGAACTTCTCAAAATATTGCAAGGTGGAAATATCTGCCAGTGTGGTGAAGGTTTGGGGCAGCGTGGCTGGTGACATCTCTCGTCTTAATACTCACCAAGTGTTACCAAACATTTTATGGGATTCTGGAAATTACGAGTTAAATGATGCATTTATTCGTATTTTTGTGTTAATAAAATCATAGACATAACAAAACTAAACAAATACCATAATATTCTGACCCCTTGGGTCTGTCACACACACCCTTGGTGACCTCTACTCTTTAGCTTTAATACTTTTGTGCTGCCGCTCACAGGATGAGTATGGGTTCACAACAAACTAGCAGCTGTATGTGACAAAATTCAAAAGCGGATCCCCGCCATTTTCACAACACACACACTACACCACACAACACACACACCACACACACCCCCACACACTATACCACACAACACACACACCCACACACTACACCACACACAACACACGCACACACACACACAGATGATCAGTACGGATGAGCCTCGACCTGAGCCCTGACAGAACATTGCGGTTGTACTAATTCTTCAGGCCGCGGTGAGGAAGTATATGAGAGTGATTTGGGAAGTTATATTTATATTCCATATAACATATTTATGGTTTATTAACCTTTCTAATGATTTTTACTACTGTGTGTGTGTGTGCGTGTGTATGTGTATGTGCGTGTGCGTGTGTATGTGTATGTGTGTGTGTGTGTGTGTGTAGGCTTGAATTTGAATTTTGTCACAGACAGCGGATAGTTTATTGTATCCACACTTTTCCACTCAGTAGCTAAGTCAGTTGCCAAGTATAGAACTAAACACATAAATATGCTTGAATGTCCCTCACGCAGGTGTTAATAACAAAGTGTGCGGCCAGGTGTATTGTCTCACACTGTTGTACTCAAACAAGTGTGAATAACAAAATGTGTGGCCAGGTGTATTGTCTCATACTGCTTGTGTCCCTATGTGTCGCGGTCAGTTTCCAGAATCATAACAAGACCGTTATATTCTGCCTGAGTCAAGAGCCTTGACGACAGCTTGGCTGATTGGTCGGGGGGTGACTGTGCATGTGTATGCCAGATTAAAATTGTTTAAGACATTGTTCACCAGATATCACCCGCGCCCGCCCCTAAAGCGAGGCTCCGGCCTTATTTTGTGTACCATATATATATATATATATATATATATATATATATATATATATATATATATATATAAATATTTATATATATATATATATATATCAACAAAAAGATTCATTCCATCACAGGCTGAAATGTATAATTTTTTCCCTTCAGTGCCATAGTCAAGGAGCCTCTTCTACAAGCCCAAAAGACACACTTTCAGGTTCATTAATAATAGATTTTTTAATATATATAAATGTGTATTTGCTGTGTTACATATGCTGTCCTTATTATCTGCTAATATTCACACTATCAGACCAGATGATCACATTACATGTACTGTCCGGTCGGGGTCCAAAGTTAGCTCCCGCCCAAAATGAAGCAACATCGACCCCGAACGAGTCAGAGTAAATCAGTTCGGTGACTTATTCCTGTGATTCAGTTTCACCACAGGGAGCGAACTTTTGTCCCTGACTGTACTTTACGTACCACCAACTTGTTAGGTACTAACTTATACTGTCTGCTGCTTTAAACTTATGTTCCAAAAATACTCCTCTGACTGGAGCCTAAGTTATACTCGTATGTACAGAGACGTCAGGGTGATGTAGGACTGACCATAGATCTTCAAGGTGCAAATTTCTTCATAACTCACCAGGAATTTCAGTAAAAAAAAGAAAAAAGCAATACAAGCATTTAATTAGTTATTCATACCTCAGGTTGATATCTAGATTTATAAAAAAAAAACTGTCACAAATGCATAGGATCTTAACTCCTTAACACTATCAAATGAGACACTGGTAAGCACCCTCAAGGTAAGTGCAATAATTCTACGAGTTAATATTATGTTATTGGTCTTGTCTCATTGTCAAACTGAGGTGAGTAAACTCCTCCACCCAAGAAGGATGACACACACGTCTCATAAATTACATCAGAGCATCACCGAAAGTTTTTGGCCGAGGACCATTTGTACATCCTATTCTAGCTGCGTCATCTTCCCACAGTGGATTCAACCTTTACAACCTCCTCGATGGTTAGTACGACGTCAATGATAGATGGATTACGACTCAAACCTTACATAAGCATTTTTTACACCAAGGATGAATGACTTAAATGTTGAGTCTCTCGGGTCTTATAGCTCACTAGTACTGAATATTTTCTTTAACCCAAGTTACTGATCAAGAGCCGAGTTGCTTTTGGAAGAATAAACAAGATGAAAGTTGTTAACAGTAGACGACCTTTCACCTCACCAACACCTCAAACACATCTCGCTTTGTCAGTAGTCAAGCACAATACTTATATCTCTGGTACGCCTGGATGTCGAGGTCGCCTTAACATGAAGTAAAATCCTGACGATACAACAACTCTGACTTACTCCTGACAGACACATTCTTGTTACTTCGAATAAAATCTCGCTTGAAAATGTACCACAACACCGAGATCTTTAATAACAATTGACAACTTCAGAATTGATATCCCATCTTGACGCTCCATATATGTACATCCTGATTAATCATAGTATGTACATCAACTAAGTATACATTACCTCAAGTCCTATACACACACTGCTGATTATTTTAATCATAGAATCAACAAAAATATCGCTACATTCAATTAATTAATATTAATCACAAGTTACTTTTCGATATATAAGAAATAAAGATATATATTGTTTTTAATCTGTAGTGGTGTTGATATATATGACTCCAGGGATATTTACTGTTGAATATTATTGAGAACAAGTTTTAGTTTAATTGAAATACTGTTTGTCTTAAAGCAGGAAAATGAGAGAAAGTTCAGGGAAAGGGAGAGAACATGTAGTGGAGTGAGAGGGTGACTAGACGGACGAAGGGAGGGGCAGGTGAACGGGTGGATGAAGGGATGGGTAGGTGAACGGGTGGATGAAGGGATGGGTAGGTGAACGAATGGATGAAGGGATGGGTAGGTGAACGGGTGGATAAAGGGAGGGGTGGGTGAACGGATGGATGAAGGGAGGGGTAGGTGAACGGGTGGATGAAGGGAGGGGTGGGTGAACGGATGGATGAAGGGATGGGTAGGTGAACGGGTGGGTGGATGAAGGGAGGGGTAGGTGAACAGGTGGATGAAGGGAGGGGTAGGTGAACGGGTGGATGAAGGGATCGGTAGGTGAACGGGTGGATGAAGGGATGGGTAGGTGAACGGGTGGATGAAGGGAGGGGTAGGTGAACGGGTGGGTGAAGGGAGGGGTGGGTGAACGGATGGATGAAGGGATGGGTAGGTGAACGGGTGGGTGAAGGGAGGGGTGGGTGAACGGATGGATGAAGGGATGGGTAGGTGAACGGGTGGATGAAGGGAGGGGTAGGTGAACGGGTGGATGAAGGGAGGGGTAGGTGAACGGGTGGGTGAAGGGAGGGGTGGGTGAACGGATGGATGAAGGGATGGGTAGGTGAAAGGATGGGTGGATGAAGAGATGGGTAGGTGAACGGGTGGATGAAGGGATGGGTAGGTGAACGGATGGATGAAGGGATGGGCAGGTGAACGGGTGGATGAAGAGATGGGTAGGTGAACGGGTGGATGAAGGGATGGGTAGGTGAACAGGTGAATGAAGGGATGGGTAGGTGAACGGATGGATGAAGGGATGGGTAGGTGAACGGATGGATGAAGGGGTGGGTAGGTGAACGGATGGATGAAGGGAGGGGTAGGTGAACAGGTGGATGAAGAGATGGGTAGGTGAACGGATGGATGAAGGAATGAGTAGGTGAACGGGTGGATGAAGGGATGGGTAGGTGAACGGGTGGATGAAGGGATGGGTAGGTGAACGGGTGGATGAAGGGATGGGTAGGTGAACGGGTGGGTGGATGAAGAGAGTAGGTGAACGGGTGGGTGGATGAAGGGAGGGGTAGGTGAACGGGTGGATGAAGGGAGGGGTAGGTGAACGGGTGGATGAAGGGAGGGGTAGGTGAACGGGTGGATGAAGGGATGGGCAGGTGAACGGGTGGATGAAGGGATGGGCAGGTGAACGGGTGGATGAAGGGATGGGCAGGTGAACGGGTGGATGAAGGGATGGGCAGGTGAACGGGTGGATGAAGTGAGGGGTAGGTGAACGGGTGGATGAAGGGATAGGTAGGTGAACGGGTGGATGAAGGGATGGGTAGGTGAACGAACGGGTGGACGAAAGACTTGGTGAAATAATAAAATAAAAGTCACACAATAGAGTTAAGAGCAGAAGTAAAGTCACCGCCAGCAGTAAAGTAGTGGTTGTGTTGTCAGAGGCAGGAGTAAAGTTACGGGGTTTATCAAGGCTTTAGGAGAGTGAAGCCATAAATGAGTAACTCTAGACAGCTGAAGCAAAGTTAAGTGAATACTAATTTTAATACGTAATTCTTCCAGATCAAATACAGAAAAATATATTGAGGGACAAACTAAAAATAAATTAACACAATGAATATCAGATTATTTGTTATCAAATTAGAATAAGACAATGTAATATTATGTAAATAAAGTATGTATTATGAACCGGAGTTTTGGATGTATCGAAAATATTGAGAATTTACCCCTTAATCATCATTGCCAAACTCGTATACAACAGTCGTTAATTTAAAAACTTATATGTTATGGTAATGTTAATTTCTCCCCAGATAATTCACACAGGTAATGTCATGCAGGAACAATATTTAATGAATAACTTGAACCTAGTTTATTGTTATTGAATGTTTCTCCATCGGGAAATAGTTACAAAACAATTTCGTGATGGATAATTGTGACACAACAGCTGCTGGCTGGGTAATTCTCCTAGTGGTTAATTGGATGGTTGGAAGGTGACAGTGGCCCGCTCCCGCACTCAACAAAAGTCTGCTTAATTGTTCTCTGCTGTTAATCTCTGACAGATTACTTCCCATTGATGAAATAACCGGAAAGAACAAGTACACACAAAGGATATGAGTATTACCTTCAGTCTATGAACACCAGGACCAGTTCATTGGAAAATCTTTTAATTTACCTGTTTCATATATTCAGTTTACATTCATACAGTACAGTAAATACGATGTATGTATATACTGTGTATAAAAATTAATGTTGTATGTATATATTGCACCTTTCTTGTAACACACTTCAGCATCTATATGAAGGCTCTACAAATTACCAACAAAAGAAACTTCAGGAAACAGATCAACATCATCAAACGACCTCCGAGTGTCTTAAAATCTGAAGTGTAGGACGACTCATATTGTCCAGGCTTTATCAGACCAATATTAGACAAGAACTCCTCACTGCTGGGGAGTTGTGGCGATAAACCGCGCGCTGTGCTGGCAAGACTCTGATGGACTCAGTTGGCAGTCAGCAATCAACTCTTAGCCAGACTCAACGATGATTACTCTCACTGATAGGGAAGGACAGGTATGACATATCTACAGTAACATACCTGTAATATGACTGAAATACTGGAAGATGGATTGTATGAGTGCGTGGCCTACCAGAGAACAAGACTACAACACGTGGTGGGTGTCAGTATAACACAGAACAAAACTACAACATGTGGTGGGTCTCAGTATAACACAGAACAAGACTACAACACGTGGTGGGTCTCAGTATAACACAGAACAAGACTACAACATGTGGTGGGTATCAGTATAACACAGAACAAGACTACAACACGTGGTGGGTCTCAGTATAACACAGAACAAGACTACAACACGTGGTGGGTCTCAGTATAACACAGAACAAGACTACAACACGTGGTGGGTATCAGTATAACACAGAACAAGACTACAACACGTGGTGGGTCTCAGTATAACACAGAACAAGACTACAACACGTGGTGGGTCTCAGTATAACACAGAACAAGACTACAACACGTGGTGGGTCTCAGTATAACACAGAACAAGACTACAACACGTGGTGGGTCTCAGTATAACACAGAACAAGACTACAACGCGTGGTGGGTCTCAGTACAACACAGAACAGGACTACAACACGTGGTGGGTCTCGGTATAACACAGAACAAGACTACAACACGTGGTGGGTCTCAGTATAACACAGAACAAGACTACAACACGTGGTGGGTCTCAGTATAACACAGAACAAGACTACAACACGTGGTGGGTCTCAGTATAACACAGCACAAGACTACAACACGTGGTGGGTATCAGTATAACACAGAACAAGACTACAACACGTGGTGGGTATCAGTATAACGTCCAGATCGTGCTCCCGCTAGAGACCAAGGAAAATGGCCGCTTTGGATCGTTATGCCGTGGGGGAAGAGGAGGGGAGTGTGGGGAAGGACGACCTCCTTGCCACGCTGTTAAGGCAGCTGGGGCAGTTGAGGAGTGAGGTTGACACTCTAAAGGGGGAAAATGAAGCCCTCAGGACGGAACTCCTTCAGGTAGGTGTCCTGCCTAGCAGGACACCTGCGAAGGAGGAGCAGGCGTGGAGAGTGGTTGTCTCCAAGGGGACTAGGGTCAGGTTTAGGAAAGCTGACCAGGGTGTGGAGTGCAGTAACCCTTACCAGGTGCTGCAGGAAGCTGGCGAGGAAGAGAAGAGGCAGGACGGTATGGATCAAGGAGAGGAAAGGGCAGTTGTACAAACCCTGCCCACAGGTAAGGTCGTGGTAGTTGGTGACAGCCAGGTGAGGTTTATGGATAGGGCTTTTTGTGGGAGAGATAGGAAACGTAGGACTAGGGTATGTTTTCCTGGGGCTGGGATAGGACATGTAGCCGAGAGGTTAGACAGAGTTTTGTCAGGGGAGGGTACCAATCCAGTAGTGTGTCTTAGTGTGGGAGGAAACGACATAGGTAAGGTTAGGAGTGAGGAACTTTTCAAGAGGTATAGGGAGGCGCTGGGAAAGATTAGAGATAAGGGAGGGATCCCGATAGTATGTGGTGTCTTGCCTAGAAGAGGGGTTGGTCGTGAATGGCTGTCCAGGGCAATTGCTATTAATTGCCGACTGGAAAAACATTGTGCAAACAATGGTTGGGCATTCATTGATGACTGGCAACGATTTTATGGCAACGACTACCTGTACTGTCGCGACGGAGTACACTTGTCTCGTGAGGGGGTAAAGACGTTGTCTGCATCCCTGGAGCGTGAAATTGTCACTCCGAAGGGGGGGTTTCGCCAGTAGAGAAGGATCGGGGAAAATGGGAGTCAAAAAACAAGCAGGTCCTGGGAAGTAGTGAAACAGAAGTAGTAAATGCTGAAAATATAGTTAGTCATAATAACAAACATCAAAGTAATAAATGTAAAACAGATAGAAACGGAAGAAATATATTGAGTGTTTATTATACTAATAGTAGAAGCCTGTGTAACAAAATGGACCAGCTCAGGGCCATTGTTAGTAAAGAGAACATAGATATAATTGCAATAACGGAAACATGGATAAATTCAAACAGCAAACATTTTTTAGCAGAATTTCATATTCCAGGATATAACCTATTTATAATTTGACAGAGTAGGAAGGAGAGGTGGCGGTGTAGCAGTGTATATCAGGGTGTCATTAAAAAGCTGCAATAAATCAAACATTAAAACAAATAGCGACAATGAAAGTATTTGGGTAGAGATTGGTGAGGGCAGTGAATCCGTAGTCATTGGTGTTATATATAGACCACCTAATTTGAGTAGGAACGATGGTAAATTGCTATGGGAGGAAATAAAGAAGGCATCTGATAGAAACAATGTATGTATTCTAGGCGATTTCAACTTTTCAGGCATAGATTGGAAAAATCAACTTAGCGATAATGAATCTGAAGATTTTCTAGAAGCAGTACAAGATAGTTTTTTATATCAATTCATAAACTCGCCCACTAGAGGAAATAATATCCTCGATTTAGTTCTCAGTAATAATGAAAATCTAGTAAAAGATGTTGGGATTGGAGACGAACTAGGAAACAGTGATCATAAAGCCATATATTTTAACATAATATGGGATGGCAGGAAGAAGGAAAATTCGGCCTTGATCCCGGATTTTAGGAAGGCTAATTACGGTAGCTTAAGGAGAGACCTAAGGGATGACCCTATGGTCAAAAGATTAATCCCCCCCACACCTCCGGAAACTGTCAACTTAGGACGGGATAACCCCGAATTTAATTTAGCAGCTACTTATGAACAATTTATTGCGACAATCAATAATGCTCAAAATAAACACATCCCTAAAAGAAAATTCAGATCGATACGGAACCAACCAAAATGGATGAATAATAGACTCTTAGATCTTCTAGGGAAAAAGAAAGGAGTATATAGAAAAGTTAAGAAAGGCGAAAATCACTTACTTGGTTACTATCAGAACCTAACAAGACAGGTAAAAACAGAAATTAGGAAAGCAAAGAGAAATTATGAAATCAAGGTAGCAAACGAATCGAAAAATAACCCCAAAGCTTTTTATCAACTGTATAAATCAAAGGTTAGAGATACAATAGGTCCCCTTAAAACTACGACAGGAGAAATGACTGATGATGAGTTAGAAATGTGTAGTACGTTAAATAGTCATTTTCGCTCCGTATTCACAAATGAAAACCTGGCACAGTTTCCAGAAGTTCATAAGGTATATAACGACAGTATAGAAAATATGTTGATGAATATCAATATTACTAGTAACGATGTGCTTAAAGTAATTAACAAACTGAAGCCTCATAAATCGCCTGGTCCAGACGAGGTATATGCTAGAATATTAAAAGAATGTAGAGATGAGTTGAGTAATCCATTAGCAGTTTTATTTAATAAGTCATTAGAATCGGGCCTAGTGCCAGAAGCTTGGAAACTTGCAAATGTCGTTCCGATTTTAAAAAAGGGTGATAAATCAATTGCATCAAATTACCGTCCCATTAGTCTCACGTCAATCATAGGCAAGTTGCTAGAGTCAATTATTGCTACAAAAATCAGAAGCCACCTTGAAACATTCAACTTAATTCATTCTTCTCAGCACGGGTTCACCCAGGGACGTTCTTGTCTCACAAATTTGCTTAGCTTTTTCTCAGAAGTATATGAAGCGGTAGATAATGATAAGTCATATGATATAATTTATTTAGATTTCAGTAAAGCATTCGATAGAGTCCCTCATGAGAGATTGATTAGGAAGGTAAAAGCACATGGAATAGGTGGATCATTATTAAAATGGATTAGGTCATGGTTAACTGGTAGGAAACAAAGAGTCAGCATAAATGGATTAAAGTCAGACTGGGGTGCGGTCAAAAGCGGAGTTCCCCAGGGATCTGTATTAGGCCCTCTGCTGTTTGTTATATTCATTAATGATCTTGATTTAGGCATAACTAGTAGGATTAGTAAATTTGCAGATGATACCAAAATGGGGAGAGTGATAAATTCAGACAGTGACTTTGAACACCTTCAAAGAGATCTAGATACCTTACATGAGTGGTCAGTAGACTGGCAAATGAATTTTAATACTGATAAATGCAAGGTACTACAGATAGAGAAGACGTATACAAACGTTAAGTATAATCTAGGTAACACGGAAATAGAAAACTCAGTTTGTGAAAAAGATCTAGGTGTATTTGTTAGCAACGACTTGAAACCTAGAAAACAATGTATTAGCATTCGCAACAAGGCAAACAGGATTCTTGGGTTCATATCTAGGTCTGTGAGTAACAGAACTGCTGACGTTATCTTGAAACTTTACCTAGCATTAGTGAGGCCACACATGGATTATGCGGTTCAGTTCTGGTGTCCTTATTATAGAATGGACATAGATTCTTTGGAGAGAGTACAAAGAAGAATGACAAAAATGATGCATAATATTAGAAACCTTCCATATGAAGAAAGACTGAAAAGCTTAGGCTTACCTTCATTAGAGAGGCGTAGAGTTAGGGGAGATATGATAGAGGTGTACAAGTGGGTAAGTGGGATTAACAAGGGTAAAATGGAAGATGTTCTGAAGCTCAGTAATAACGAAATAACTAGAACAAATGGCTTTAAATTAGATAAATTCCGATTCAGAAAGGATACAGGCAAGCACTGGTTTGGTAATAGCGTTGTGGATATGTGGAATAGGCTACCGAGTGCTATAGTAGGATCGGGGACGCTAGGGAGCTTCAAGACGAAGTTGGATAGGCACATGGAAGTGCTGGGATGGGTGTGAAAGGGATCTGCCCTGTATGGGCCAGTCGGCCTCCTGCAGTATCCCACTTTCTTATGTTCTTATGTTCTTAAAACAAGACTACAACACGTGGTGGGTCTCAGTATAACACAGAACAAGACTACAACACGTGGTGGGTATCAGTATAACACAGAACAAGACTACAACACGTGGTGGGAATCAGTATAACACAAAACAAAGCTAGAACACGTTGGTGAGAAGAACAGGACACGTACAGTACTCGTCGGTGTTGCCTGGGTCAGGTCGTGTGGTACAGTTGGTAATCAATGATTATTGTCTTAGAAAACAAGAACAAGTTTATTTGAGTCAAATCATCAATAGTTATTTTGTTCTTCAGTAATAAGTCAAAGCTGAACTATTACTTGGTCTACTATTTTCAACATGTAATAACAGGGAAGTGTCGTGTGTTTTATACAAGTGTTTGTTTCATGTTAATCCTCAAGCCAACTTTCTCCTGTAATATCAAGGCAGCCATTTTGAGATACAACACGATATTGAACTAGGAATTCACACAAGGTTTATTAAGCATTTATTAATGTAGTACTGTAAAGCCTGTCATCACATATCTACATAAGTGGAAACTAGAGTGTGAGTGATGCACCTACAACACGGACCATTCTCGTCTGTATCACGAGACGCTTTTTACTACTATCGTGTGGGAGTAATACACACACATGCTCTCTCTCTCTCTCTCTCTCTCTCTCTCTCTATATATATATATATATATTTTTTTTTTTTTACTACAAACTTAACTGAAATTAATTAAAAATTTGTGATATTCGCTCTGCTTCATTAAGGACATCGTCTACCACCACAACACAGCCAACAGTAGGATCTGCTGGTACAGTACCATACCCACAGTGGTCCACCTATGGTTTCGGATCCCGCTTCACACTAAACAAGTTGAGAGTCGACATACCAAAGGTCAGGTGTTTTGTGCACATGATGAACTGTTGAGTTATCACATGTACCGTCTGGACTGTTTGAGACACTACCACAAGTTATCAAGGTGTCTTACTTTGTCAAAGTAACCCTCTCCTTACCTCGACAATCACCACTAGAAACGACTGGCAGCTTTTTCTGTCTATTTGAGTATTGGAGGAAGACTGTACAGGCAGTAAACACCTTTACTAACAGTAAGAACAAACACTAAACTTCAATGTTAATATGAGTTTCAAAAATTAGATATCTAAGGATTTATTCCTTTTGAAAATAATCATATATATATATATATATATATATATATATATATATATATATATATATATATATATATATATATTTTATGAAAATCCACAATGAAAACGTGGATAAGATAAATCTTGATAAAATCACACGGGAAAATGGAAACAACGGAGTACCTTAGCTTTCGTCTTTATTCAAGACATCTTCAGAGGCAACAGTTGCCTCTGAAGATGTCTTGAATAAAGACGAAAGCTAAGGTACACCGTTGTTTCCATTTTCCCGTGTGATTTTATCAAGATATATATATATATATATATATATATATATATATATATATATATATATATATATATATATATATATATATATATATATTTTATTTCACGACCGGAGATGTTCTTTGTTCATAGTATTACAACACATTTTGTTCAGCTTAGGTAAGGAGACCTTACATCCTTATACATGAAAAAATAATATATGTTGATCTGTCGCACTTTCTTCCCTCTCTCGTGTCAACTGGAAGTCCTCAGTACTTGCTATGATTTCCCTAGACAGTGACACAGTCGTCCCTAACAAGGCCGCTCTCCCGAGGTAACCTTAATAGTCGGTGAGGTTTATTGAGAATTTCCTCTTCGAGACAAAAATTCCCGTACGAGACATTGTTTTACTCCTCCCGTTCTCTTTATTGTCTATGTTCTTCACTCACAATGAACTCTCACTAAGTCTTGCTTTAATCGTTCTTACAAAAAATTTAATATATCTTATTAGTAAAGGTATTAATAGAGAAGAAACGGTAGTGCTGGTGTTGATTTATACAACGTGTGTATTTACTCCCTCACACACACTGTCACGACTTAGACAAGATTTAAGAAGAAGAATATTTGAGTTCTTCACTAGTGACTCCCGCCAGACACCAGCAGTAACGGGTGACGGAGTGACTGAAGGTGTTGACAACTGACCTACAGCTACAGCAGCAATACAGCTCTTAACCTGTTTATACTTCATGTTCACAATAAGTGTACGTTTGGTTGTCCTCCTCGTGTTAACCTTAGACACGTCCAGCAGTAGGTCTGGTAGACAAGTGGTCAGGTGTCTGTTGCCCATCACGCCGTATTTCTTGTTGGTTCTTGTCTTCCCTTACTCTGCATTATGTTTTATCAGATCAATATCCCCATATTCTACAGTCATTCGTTGGATTACAATAGTCTCTACCTCTTTTCTTTCACTAAATGTTTATATAGACAAAATATTAACCCCGTAAGGCATCTCGTGTTGTACACAAAGTGGGTCTGCCAGTTCCCTAATTTGGAAGTTGTGGTAAAGGAAAATATAATTCCCTGTGATGATTTTTTAATAATTTACCTGAGAAGTGATTCACCAAGAAGGTCTTAGTTCTCTGGCAGCTCCTGGATCCTCCCGGCCTTACCCAGCAAAGTAAAGGCTTAAGTCCCGTGATTACCCCTGTTGTATATCAGGTAAACTCTGCCAGACGCCTTTCTTACTGCTGCTTTAGACGGAGCCGCCACCACTGTGATAGTCTACACTACACTCTTCCACAGTCTCACATCAATTGAAACTCTCGATATACAAAGTGTGTTTATCAAGAATATCTTTCCCCGTAAGTTTCAAACTCCACTCAATCATCATATATTTACTGTGTCACTAAAACACTTATCTCTTCATGTTATCATTATTGCCGCATAAAACATTTCCTTCCCGACACTGACCGTATATTACCGCATGACTGTGTGGCGCTCACCAGTTTACACCTAATGACACTCACCTTCACAGTGTGTACCTATGACGTGTACACCTCACCTTCAGTGTGTACCTATGACGTGTACACCTCACCTTCACAGTGTGTACCTATGATGTGTACACATAGTGACACTCACCTTCACAGTGTGTACCTGTGATGTGTACACCTATAACTGTCACCTTCCCAGTGTGTACCTGTGATGTGTACACCTATAAATGAAACCTTCCCAGTATGTACTTGTGATGAATACAACCATGACTGTCACCTTCCCAGCGTGTACCTATGATGTGTACACCTATAACTGTCACCTTCCCAGTGTGTACCTGTGATGAGTACATCCATGACTGTCACCTTCCCAGTGTGTACCTGTGATGTGTACACCTATAACTGTCACCTTCCCAGTGTGTACCTGTGATGAGTACATCCATGACTGTCACCTTCCCAGTGTGTACCTGTGATGTGTACACCTATAACTGTCACCTTCCCAGTGTGTACCTGTGATGTGTACACCAATAACTGTCTCCTTCCCAGTGTGTACCTGTGATGTGTACACCTATAACTGTCACCTTCCCAGTGTGTACTTGTGATGTGTACACCTATAACTGTCACCTTCCCAGTGTGTACTTGTGATGTGTACACCTATAACTGTCACCTTCCCAGTGTGTACCTATGAAGTGTACACCTATAACTGTCACCTTCCCAGTGTGTACCTATGATGTGCACACCTATAAATGTCACCTTCCCAGTGTGTACCTATGATGTGTACACCTATAACTGTCACCTTCCCAGTGTGTACCTGTGATGTGTACACCTATAACTGTCACCTTCCCAGTGTGTACTTGTGATGAGTACATCCATGACTGTCACCTTCCCAGTGTGTACCTGTAATGGTGCACATCTTCGTTATAAAAATAACAACAGGTGAAACAGTCGGTCAGTACCTTCCTCTTTGATTCAATAGACAATAAACTCAGTTATTGTATGACAATGTGTCCTTCAGTTCCTCACCTCAGGTCACCTTATATGTAGTGATCTATTATAAGTGCAGGAATAAATATGTATGACACCCTTAGTTCATCATCATCCTCGTGTACAGTAGTGGTCACCATACCCGTCCTACCATCACAATATCCTCCACCTGCTCTCTCATGACTCATCTCACCTCCCGCTACACGGCCAAGACACACGAGTATATCATTACTTGTATTGTTATTAACTGAGACCCGATCCTCCCCTACAACCACCATCTCCAACACCCTCAATACAACCTCCACCAAGTACCACCAAGTCCGTCACCACCATCACCTCCTCCTCCACCATCACCCCCACCACCACCCCCACCATCACCATCATCACCACCAACACCACCAACTCCAACACCAACCCGTCACCTTAAATCTAATCAACAGAGACTCACCAACACTGACATAAAGGAAGATAAATCAAACAACAGATAAAGAGCTGACACACATAACGAACAGGTGATAATGTATAGGTGATATATCCTCACCTGCTGACACTCACCTGCTGACACACATAACGAACAGGTGATAATGTATAGGTGATATATCCTCACCTGCTGACACTCACCTGCTGACACACATAACGAACAGGTGATAATGTATAGGTGATATATCCTCACCTGCTGACACTCACCTGCTGACACACATAACGAACAGGTGATAATGTATAGGTGATATATCCTCACCTGCTGACACTCACCTGCTGACACACATAACGAACAGGTGATAATGTATAGGTGATATATCCTCACCTGCTGACACTCACCTGCTGACACACATAACGAACAGGTGATAATGTATAGGTGATATATCCTCACCTGCTGACACTCACCTGCTGACACACATAACGAACAGGTGATAATGTATCCTCACCTGCTGACACTCACCTGCTGACACACATAACGAACAGGTGATAATGTATAGGTGATATATCCTCACCTGCTGACACTCACCTGCTGACACACATAACGAACAGGTGATAATGTATAGGTGATATATCCTCACCTGCTGACACTCACCTGCTGACACACATAACGAACAGGTGATAATGTATAGGTGATATATCCTCACCTGCTGACACTCACCTGCTGACACACATAACGAACAGGTGATAATGTATAGGTGATATATCCTCACCTGCTGACACTCACCTGCTGACACACATAACGAACAGGTGATAATGTATAGGTGATATATCCTCACCTGCTGACACTCACCTGCTGACACACATAACGAACAGGTGATAATGTATAGGTGATATATCCTCACCTGCTGACACTCACCTGCTGACACACATAACGAACAGGTGATAATGTATAGGTGATATATCCTCACCTGCTGACACTCACCTGCTGACACACATAACGAACAGGTGATAATGTATAGGTGATATATCCTCACCTGCTGACACTCACCTGCTGACACACATAACGAACAGGTGATAATGTATAGGTGATATATCCTCACCTGCTGACACTCACCTGCTGACACACATAACGAACAGGTGATAATGTATAGGTGATATATCCTCACCTGCTGACACTCACCTGCTGACACACATAACGAACAGGTGATAATGTATAGGTGATATATCCTCACCTGCTGACACTCACCTGCTGACACACATAACGAACAGGTGATAATGTATCCTCACCTGCTGACACTCACCTGCTGACACACATAACGAACAGGTGATAATGTATAGGTGATATATCCTCACCTGCTGACACTCACCTGCTGACACACATAACGAACAGGTGATAATGTATAGGTGATATATCCTCACCTGCTGACACTCACCTGCTGACACACATAACGAACAGGTGATAATGTATAGGGGATATATCCTCACCTGCTGACACTCACCTGCTGACACACATAACGAACAGGTGATAATGTATAGGTGATATATCCTCACCTGCTGACACACATAACGAACAGGTGATAATGTATAGGTGATATATCCTCACCTGCTGACACTCACCTGCTGACACACATAACGAACAGGTGATAATGTATAGGTGATATATCCTCACCTGCTGACATTCATCTGCTGACACATACGTTCTCACTTGCTTACACATACAATCGCACTTGCTGACACACATTCTCACCTGCTGAACACACACATTCTCACCTGCTGAACACACACATTCTCACCTGCTGACGCACACATTCTCACCTGCTGACGCACACATTTTCACCTGCAGACGCACACATTCTCACCTGCTGAACACACACACTCTCACCTGCTGACACATAATTTTCACCTGCTGAGACACATCCGCACCTGCTAATACACATCCGCACCTGCTGATACCCATACGCACCTGCTGACACATATTTTCACCTGCTGACACACACCCGCTCCTGCTGACAATATTCTCACCTGCTGACACACACGCTTACCTTCACAAGATGATTTCTGCAGAAGTGTAAGCGGCTAACTCTGTGTCAGCCAGACTGTCAATGTCAGAAGGTGGTGTGTCAGCATGAGAGGACGAGTGAGTGTATCGACAGGTGAGATGCCAGGAGATGCATCACCCTCACTTCCTGACTCACTGCTCACAAAGTGAACACCTCTCGACTGGCTGCACAGGTTTATCCACAGCTTTTTGATGTTTAATTATTCAGTAATTGTTAATATATAAAAATAAGAGAAAATTGTGCCACCAGAACTGATTAATTTCGAAAACCAAATATTTTTTATAAATCAATTTTGAATAGAAATATATTAATATTTTCTTAATGAACGTCAGTTAATTGAATGTTGGCATTTATATAAATGAACGTATGAAAAAATGTGAACATAGAGTTTGTTGTGGGGCTGTAATTGGCTTACCCAGTAATATATATATATATATATATATATATATATAATATATATATATATATATATATATATATATATATATATATATATATATATATATATATATATATATATATATATATATATATATACATACATACATACATACATACACCATCTGTGAGGGAACTACTACACCACGTGAGGTCCCTCCTAACACCATCTGGGAGGGAGCTACTACACTACGTGTTTGCTGTTCAACACCTACAATAAGCTGTATGTCACTGTATGTTCCTCTACCTTTCTCTAATGAAGGCTTTTGTTAAACCACCAATGTATGTAATAAGTCATTTATGTCCAATGTATATTTTCAGCCTTCGGGCTGCAGAACTTTTTCAATAAACCGCTAATTATTATTATTATTATTATTATTACATACATACATACATACATACATACATACATACATACATATATATATATGTAATGAGACAAATCTCACAAGAAGAAGATTACATATAGGTAGAATATTGATAGTATAAGAGTATAAAAGAGAGGAAGATTTTGGTAGCGTGGCCGTGATAGTTATTTACACTTATCGTACACTTATCGTATCTTATACGTCAATACACATCTATTACGTTCTTAAAGGCGACTTGTCAAACACTGCTTCGTTACAACTCTTTATTAATTACGAACATGACATGGACACATTAATAACACCTTCTATTGAAAGTTACTAGGACATTATTACGTTACTAGACACTGATTCTCGGACACGAACATGAAATGAATACACTTCCCACATAAGTAACTCATCCCGTGGAAAGCTCTGACAAACACTCACGTGACCTAGGGGAGGCCTAGCAGGGAGACTGCTTAGCTGGAACACTGGTGTCGGGAGGGCGACTGCTTAGCTGGGACACTGGTGTCGGGAGGGCGACTGCTTAGCTGGGACACTGGTGTCGGGAGGGCGACTGCTTAGCTGGGACACCGGAGGGAAGTCGGGGAGGGAAGTCCTGCACGACTCTCCTCCCGTGAGCGGGACTCGGCTGTGGTGGACCTCCTCCTCCGATCCCTGTGTGTCTCTCTCTCTGACTCTGTCTCCGGGTATCTCTCTCTGCGAATTCCTGAGGGAGGACTAGGACGTCCTATATATTGGGATGCGAGCCGTGAGGTTGAGCTGGCCGGGGGGGGGGGGGGGGGGGCGGCGAAGGGTCTCCTTACATTTGACCTCGCTAATGTAGGGTCAGGTCTGGACTTTGTTCAGAGACTTGGTTGTACTTTCTGGAGAAGTCATCAGGTGGGGCCGTGTGACATGAGAGGCCCTGGTTGATTTGTGGCCCCTTGAGTTGGGCTCGAGGGTTACATTTGACCTGGCTAATGTGAGGTCAGGTCTGGACTTCTTTCTGCGGTGTAGGATATTGTGTATATTGGGAGAGAGCCGGCCGGTGCCTTCTTACATGTCTGTTGTGGTGACATGTCACATGGGAGGGGAGCTAGTTGATTTATAACACCCTTGAGCACCTGTGAGGGATACCCTTACACTTGACCCCCTAATGTCGGGTCAAGTCTGGCTTTCCTTGCGATGTAAGCTGTGGTCTGACAAACCATCACTACACCTCCCGCCAAGACCACAGCTTTCATGCTCAGAGAACTGATGACACATTTAAAGTAGACAGTAACATCATGTGCAGTATCTAATATAGTCCCTGAGGCGATAATGCATCCTTACATTTTATAAATTATAACATTAGAGATGTATGTTTTTCTACTGGCATAGTTTGATCTGACAAAGCTTACTATACCTCCCGCCAAGATTAAAGCTTCTATGACAGGAGAAAAAAATAAAATACATACACAGTAAGTGAACATAGAGTGATCTAAAGATCCTTCATATCTAGCATAGTGTCCGAGGTAAACTTGCAAATCACATTCTACAAACAAAATCAGGTGTTACATTGCCTAACCAGGCCGTGTCAAAATAATAATTCATCTCAGTCAGTAAATGGCTACAACATTGTGTTTCGTAGTGCAAAACATTGATCAAATGAACTCATAGAAAAAGTGACTAATCTTTTTTTAAAAAAACATTCTTTGTAGTACATGTTAACAAAAATCAGAGAATGAAATACTTCATGCAAAATGCTCCTGCTTCACATGTTAGGGTGTTATATCTTTTTATTACACATCAGCAACATCAACAACATCAGTACATTTGTTGGGTTCAGCATGGCTCAAGTCCTCCATCCAGCTGGTATCTGAAAATAAGGAATGCTGGCAGCACAACAACGGTAGTCGATTGGTCCTTCTGATTATCCACCTTGTCATCGTCGACTTTCTTCTGATGTCAGCACAGCGTCTCTTCTGTCTTCACATAGCACGTTTTTCCTTCTTCAATACCGCACTTTGTAGGTCGTGTCACCACATCTGACTTCTTCTCACTTCCTCCTGGTTTCTATAATATTCCAGATGATTTTTCTGTTCACCTGCGTTTCTTTATACATCTTCATTTTCATATTCCAGACGATTTTTCTGCTCATCTGCGTTTCTTTATACATCTTCGTTTTCCGTCATATTCCAGATGAATTTTTCTGCTCCATCTGTATTTCTTTATACATCTTCGTTTTCAACATATTCCAGACGATTTTCTGTTCATCTGCCGTCGGCCCTCTCCGGCCGGGATGAAAGCCGGTCCACTGCTTGGGCTGTCGTCTCCTTAGATGACTCGTAAGGCAGGTTCCGCGGACCAGGCCTCGCCCTCCGTACGTGAGTGTCGGCGAGACCAAAGACCGTCCTGTCTTACACCTTCCACAGTGGTGAATCCCTCCCTGGCTGGGCTCACCAGGGTTCGTTGTGTGGCACTTCATTCCACACTCCTTAACTTCCTAGTAGAAAAATATAAACTCTTCTTAATCCTAGACCAGGTAGGACTTGAAAGAAGTGGGGTGGTGTGTGGCGGGTGTGGTGCTGCATTCCTCACGCTGCATTCCTCACGCTGCTACTTCTCTTCTTATATGTGCTGTGGTCGGATTCCGGCTAGCCATGGGGCGGTACTGTGTGTGATATTTGCCAGAGAAACAATCCTAAAGGGATGATGGATTAGTTGGAAGTGCATTCGCAAAAAAAAAAAAAATTACTTTATAAGTTACGTCAATGTTTGGTAACTATTATTTCCGTCACGACAATTTTCTCATTAGGCTGGGTCGGGGAGTGAAGCTCTGCTCACTACATTGAATATCATTTATCACTACGCGTCAAAGAGTACATTACAAATCATACTAGCATAAAAACACACTGAGTGAAGCTCTGTAATTATCGCAATATTAAGTAACACTAACCACCGATTTCAAAGCATAACTCACGGGACAAAACATATGGGGATTGGTGGTCACAGCGACCTAGGGGAGGCGAGACGGGCGCGGCTGCGGGCGCGGCTGGCCAGGCCGGCGCGGGGGGCGGGGTGGGGCGAGGTGTGGCGGGTGAGGTGGGGGGAGCCGAGGCGTGGTTGATCGGGCCAGGCCGGGGCTTTGCGGGGCGGGGCACAGAAAAGCGGGGCGGAGCGGGGTAGGGCAGGGCAGGGCGGAGCGAGGCGGGAACGGATGGGTACGGAGGGTGAGGTGAGGGTTAGGACAGGGAGGAGGATGTAGGTTAAAAGACATGTTAAGTTATAACAGTTAGTACATACACAGCTTTCATAACTGAAACAATTTCTACGTTCAACACTGACCAACAATCAAACTGCTCTTGGGCTACTGAGAATGTCACAGATCGCGGGGGACACTGAGAAATCACGTTAAGCACTGAACATATTTCTAGCAAAAAAAAAAATCGCGTATACCACGACGAGAGACATTTACTTGAGCTGTAACAGTGACACACTAGGACACTTTTCACGCTACGACGCTACGACACAGGAATTACTTATTACACAATTGTAGACAAACTTAGACTGAATCAAATGAAGGATGAAATGAGCCAGGTGTTATGGCTAACCGAGGGAAGGCTTGAGTTTACGTTAAGTTCGCTGCTACCATTATAATAACTAAGCGAGGGAGGCGTGAATTACATATATAGTTCGCTGTCACCTATAACAAGAGACAAGGAGGGCGCGAGTTACATATCCCACCGCTGCCACCATTGTAATGAGACAAATCTCACAAGAAGAAGATTACATATAGGTAGAATATTGATAGTATAAGAGTATAAAAGAGAGGAAGATTTTGGTAGCGTGGCCGTGATAGTTATTTACACTTATCGTACACTTATCGTATCTTATACGTCAATACACATCTATTACGTTCTTAAAGGCGACTTGTCAAACACTGCTTCGTTACAACTCTTTAGTAATTACGAACATGACATGGACACATTAATAACACCTTCTATTGAAAGTTACTAGGACATTATTACGTTACTAGACACTGATTCTCGGACACGAACATGAAATGAATACACTTCCCACATAAGAAACTCATCCCGTGGAAAGCTCTGACAAACACTCACGTGACCTAGGGGAGGCCTAGCAGGGAGACTGCTTAGCTGGAACACTGGTGTCGGGAGGGCGACTGCTTAGCTGGGACACTGGTGTCGGGAGGGCGACTGCTTAGCTGGGACACTGGTGTCGGGAGGGCGACTGCTTAGCTGGGACACTGGTGTCGGGAGGACGACTGCTTAGCTGGGACACCGGAGGGAAGTCGGGGAGGGAAGTCCTGCACGACTCTCCTCCCATGAGCGGGACTCGGCTGTGGTGGACCTCCTCCTCCGATCCCTGTGTGTCTCTCTATCTGACTCTGTCTCCGGGTCTCTCTCTCAGGGAATTCCTGAGGAAGGACTAGGACGTCCTATATATTGGGATGCGAGCCGTGAGGTTGAGCTGGCCGGGGGGGGGGGGGGGGCGGCGAAGGGTCTCCTTACATTTGACCTCGCTAATGTAGGGTCAGGTCTGGACTTTGTTCAGAGACTTGGTTGTACTTTCTGGAGAAGTCATCAGGTGGGGCCGTGTGACATGAGAGGCCCTGGTTGATTTGTGGCCCCTTGAGTTGGGCTCGAGGGTTACATTTGACCTGGCTAATGTGAGGTCAGGTCTGGACTTCTTTCTGCGGTGTAGGATATTGTGTATATTGGGAGAGAGCCGGCCGGTGCCTTCTTACACGTCTGCTGTGGTGACATGTCACATGGGAGGGGAGCTAGTTGATTTATAACACCCTTGAGCACCTGCGAGGGATACCCTTACACTTGACCCCCCTAATGTCGGGTCAAGTCTGGCTTTCCTTGTGATGTAAGCTGTGGGGTGACAAACCATCACTACATATATACATATATATATATATATATATATATATATATATATATATATATATATATATATATATATACTGTATATATGCAAGTAAATCACTGTAGGTGCGCGTGATCCAAGTATATGCTGATAACCACAAGGAAACATGAAGTTCCCAAGCGCTTTCATGTAATCCACATCTTCAGGGGTGAGTATATATATATATATATATATATATATATATATATATATATATATATATATATATAATATATAAATATATATATATATATATATATATATATATATATATATATATATAATGGCTAATTGGCACGCCTCCCACCCACCCCTGCCTGCCTCCCTCACGCAATATATCACATTTTACCAACTCTTTATCTGAACTCTTTTATATTGTGTTACATTTTTCAGGCACTATTTTCATCCTTTTTTTTTCATCTTTCAATAAATTTATCTTGTTCCCTTTAAATTTTTACAATACATAATCTCTACAGCTGAACATTCATCACTTTTAACATTTTTAATTGTTCATCTTTCCATAACCACACAACCCACACTCAACGTTCTTAAAGATATTGCATACAAAATAATATTACCTAACCTTTCACTATTCCCTCAGTACCTCCGCTCCAGCAACACTATTTCATCTTTTTCATTCCCTGCTTCAACTCTCTCCACTACACAAATATATTGACTAGTCTCTCTGCCTTAAACACGAGCGCAAAAATATTAGCTTTACCAGCATCCATGACTTCCACCAGACCTTCAGACTAATACATGTTTAATATTTTCAATACTGGTATATGACCGCTGGTTTTCATAACACCATCTACCTACCTCAGTTATTATTTCTTCTTATTCTACAGCCCATAACACTCTACAATCTACCTCTCAGTTATTATTTCTTCCTATATTACAACTATAACCGGATTAGTTATTTTTACTCATTAAATTCAGTTTTAATTTATATTCTCATCTCATAATTTTATCCCGTTCTTAATTTTCAGTTCAAAATATATTCTTACTTTTAACATCACTTTTTGTTATATGTTTTGTTCTATATTAACTTTATCAAACGACAACACATTCTCACGATGACAGATATTGTTAAGTCTCTTACAATATCACCAATAGGGAGGTGTTGTAGTCTATATAAGGCAGTGTAACTAATATTGGTGGAACCTTGGACACACGTCGTAGTGATCTGGGTGATGTCTTTATTGTACTTGATGGAGCTTCCTGTGGTACAATGTGTCCAGTATGGTGCTAGTGGTACAATATGCCCGGTATGGTGCTAGTGGTACAATATGTCCAGTATGATGCTTGTGGTACAATATGGTCCAGTGTGATGCTAGTGGTACAATATGTTCGGTATGATGCTAGTGGTACAATATGTATGATGCTAGTGGTACATTATGTCCAGTATGGTGATAGTGGTACAATATGCCCAGTGTGGTCCTAGTGGTACAGTATGTCCAGTATGATGCTAGTGGTACAATATGTATGATGCTAGTGGTACATTATGTCCAGTATGGTGATAGTGGTACAATATATCCCAGTATGTTATCAGCGGTACAATATATCCAGTACGTTATAACCGTGGTAACATTATGAGATGTTCTTATTAGCACCATGCAATTGATTCCAGATGTTACTAAATGTTACATAATACTTCCTTGAGATAAATGTATAGTATATATCAGGTGCCTAAAAGAGAGCTCAGGTTCTCGGCTGGCTCAGCCGTGTTAATATTTTTATTATTATCCACTCTGTATCTGTGTTTTTTCTGGCTAAATAAACTGTTTCAATTCAATTCAATGGTACAAAATATCCAGTATGTTATCAGTGGTACAAAATATCCAGTATGTTATCAGTGGTACAATATATTCATAATGTTTACCTGTCATTACTGGTGTCACCTGAGAAAATGATTCTTAAGATAGTCTGTTACATCACACCAATATCTATATCACCACACTCCTTATTTTTTTTTTACTTTAAAACGTTAAGAGAAATATTTATGTAAACAAGACGAAATATGTTACTTGAGGGCACATATTAATGATGTTAGTTCTAAGAAAATGTACAAAAAATAATGGTTTTATTTAATTATCATTTAGTTGGTATTATTTCACCAAAGTAGATTTATTAATAAGCAATTTGTCAGAAAATGTATAAAATATAACAGATATTAAAGTCAACAGATTAAACTATTGGTATTTGTAGTTTATCGGTAATATAACTTTTCCTGCCAGCCTGTTGCCTCTGCCGCCCCTCATACCTTATTCACGGTAAGAGAAGCTCAACACTTAATGCATCATTGGTAATGGCTCTTGGAAGCTATCATGGCTTGCTCCTTAGTAAGTCTTCACCTGCTTCATTATGGGACACACACACACACACACACACACACACACACACCTAAACACTCATGTACACGATTATGCTATACGTTTAATGAATAATTGGAACACGACGATACTGCAATGTATTGATTATATTTGCGAATTTTTCATGTCTTGTAACAAGGCAAAATTATGCAAATAAACAATATTGACAAACTATAAATGAAGTCACAGTATTAACCTAGCCTCATTTAACCTAACCTAATCAAATTTAGCCTCATCTAATTTAGTTAACAATCAGTTATGTCAAGATTGCATAAGATTGTCTTAATGGAACAACGAAAACCTAACCATATCGGCCCCAATAATGATGAGGCAAAACAATACAAATAAAAAGTTATATCCACGTCACAATCAGATACACTTTCAGGTGTAACCAAACGATAATCCCCAAAACGCATGACGAAATATGTGCAAAAACCAACGTTCGGATTAATGCAGTCATGAAATTAACTTTTTTTTTTACACCTTTGTGTTAATTTGTTACAGGAATAATCAACGTTTAATTACTTCATCATTACCTCGTACGCAGTAGGAAGTGTTAGAGGTAAGTTAGTAAGAGAACCAGAACACTCGAGCTGCTGATAAACTCTCCTTTAGTGCTGTAGTCTGAGCCGTGTTGACGCTGGTCATCTGGAACTCAGTTTTTAGGTCGAGGGAGAAAAGTTATAATAATCAGTTACTTCAGATTAGAGAGACAGACAGACAGACAGAGAAAGAAACGTATAACTCTCAAGCCATTTAAAAACAGCTATTTATGCGAAGTCACTTTTCATGTTTCTTAATTCAAAAAGTTCCTGTCTGAGATGTTGCCTGAACTAACAATAACACAAACAATCAATCAAACGAAACAATCACTGACTAACCTTTTATCGAAACTTATATCCTCAGGTCACGCGCTTCACCTGCCACCTGATGTACACAAACATTAAAGACACTATACTTTCTGTGACCACAACAACTATTCCGGTGATCTCGACTACCACAAACAAACGACAAAATCCACAATAGACACCAAATACCGACAATAAATTCATGAACACAATAAACGGTGCAGAAAATGTTTTACAAAAATTATTGAATATATAACACATTATTTGTTGATATTTTCCCCGACCATCCATAAAGGGAATTATTTAAAGGTTTTTCTTTCGTATTTTGTCTGGTTTTTGGTTTTATTTGAATGAATCTTTGGTAAAATATGAATGACTACACTTATAAAGTTAAACCTCACTCCTGTGTTGTGGGCGGTCACCATGAATAACGTACAGGTAGTTACTGCCATGTAAACCTGTCCGTGTACACGTTTGATGTCCTCACCGTGCACACGTTTGTTGTCCTCACCGTGCACACGTTTGTTGCCTAACCTAACACTCAACACACCTCTTCTCCGGTAAGGGTTTAGTCCGGTAAGGGTTTAGTCCGGTAAGGGTTTAGTTCACTCTGTCAGGGAAATTAAATTGAGCGTTCAATAATTTTTTACATACAAGAAAAATAAAAACACAACTAAACATTACTAATATCTTTAATTTTATTTTTGTTTATGACGATGGTTCATTTTTATACAATACTGAGAATATATTGGAGTCATATTCATACACCTGGTAGCACCGTCACCATGGTTCATCGTACACCTGGCAGCACCTTCACCATGGTTCATCATACACCTGGCAGCGCCTTCATCATGGTTCATCGTACACCTGGCAGCACCTTCACCATGGTTCATCGTACACCTGGCAGCACCTTCATCATGGTTCATCGTACACCTGGCAGCACCTTCACCATGGTTCATCGTACACCTGGCAGCACCTTCACCATAGTTCATCGTACACCTGGCAGCACTTTCACCATAGTTCATCGGACGCCAAAGTTAAACAAAACGTTTTCTTGGGTGACTTGTGCCACTCAGTCAGCCTGGGTCAGTCGTCACAGGGCTGGTGAATGTCGCTAAAATGGTGCAGCAATAACTTACGAAAAAAGGGGTCAAATAAGTGGTCAAATTCTCGTTATCTGTACACTATACGCGTGGACCTCGGCAACTTACCAGTCAGCTGTTACCAATACCCGGTCATGGAACTATGTTTGCACACACGTAAATATCCCTTAATTAAAAGCCAAGAAGAAGAGAAGGGACGGGAACAGTATTTACCACACATGAGAATGACGACTAACTTACCACCATTGTACTTAAGTGTCGGTAATACCATGGTAGCAAAGAGGGAGTTTTTAGACCCTTTAAACAGAGGCATGGAAGTTGTTGATCTATACGTGATGATTCTGACGCTGTGTTAACTTTGACACAGGAACTATTGACAGGCAGACTCTCACCCGCAACAGTTGTACGTTCAAGTTTGCCAAAAGTTGGCGCCTCTGTTATTGAGCCCAGAGACCCGGATGGTCGTGGTGGTTTTTCTTCTCCCGTGACCACCATTCTCACTAGGGCACACGGTGGAGGGAGTCAAGACCAACACAAACTCTCCCTTCAGTGTCATTCTCTTTTCTTTAACTTCTGTAACGATGTGTGACGTAACACTTCTATTACAGTAACTACAGAGAAGGAATAACTGAGCACGAGGGGCAGTGTGTGCTGCTGTGTCCTGCCATTCTCAGCCATAACATGACAGGAATTACAAGTGTGAAAAAAATATATTGCGATATTTTTTCGAAGATTTGTACATAAAGAAAATCTATTCAATATTTCCTATAAAACTAAGTTCGTCTTTACCCTTTATAAACAGAATTACCAAAATATAATGTTCCTAAATGGTGAATAACAATACTATTAATTAAAGCTAAACTTAACATACGGGTATTAATATTAAAGCAAGATGACCAATGGTTTGGTTATGTCAACACAAACACAACACACACTCCACCACCTAACAGATCTGGCTGCTGTGATCCACTCTTTACAAACACTTTAAATGTCCACCAAACATCACCAGTGTGTTAAGTTCATGACTATAACAGGAGAATAAACAGTAATTTTTAACGTGACACTTGCCGGAGGTTGTGTCATCTTCCTGAGGTCAAGGACTGGTGGACGGTAATGAGGGGATGTGTCTGTAATGGTGGTAGTAGAGGCGGCGGTGGTGTCTTAATGTTAAGTGGTGTGTGTGTGTGTGTGTGTGTGAGTGTGTCACCACCAGACAATGCTACCTATGCATGAGGTCACCAGGTGCAGCAGTGCCACCTCCACTTCCTCCAAATTAGACAATATTAAACAGGTAAAAAATGTTCCTCTAACATTTTCTTCAATTCTCGTATCTTAGAATCATTTTACTCTCAGAAGATCAATACGGTTGGGTCGTAGTGGACAACAATCTTCTCACATACGATTCAAAGATGTATCGAACCCGAGTCACAGTAGTGAGAGGCAAGTGACACATCGCTATATCTTCGATACAAACAATGATGACTGAAAGTTATCCCCAGATTACAGAAGAGTAAGTTGGGTTTTAGTAATACCAACAACAACAGCTGCAGCAATGATAATGATAATGATGATGATGATAATGATAATAATAATAATGATGATGATAATGACAATAATAATATAATAATAACAATAGTAATAATAATATAAAAAAATGAAAATAATAATGGTATAAAAATAATAATAATAATAATGATAATACTAATACTAATACAAATAATGATAATAATAATAATAATAATAACAGCAACGTATCACCCACCAATTGTTATATATAAACATACACCTCAAATATTAGTGTATAAAACCAAGTAATAAGTGGAGCAGGGAGGGGAGGCAGGCTGGGGAACACGGCCTTACCTGTGGACCACGAGAGGGGTGGACACACCAAATATAACCCTAAGGTGTGAGCAGGTACAGTAATTAGGAGGCACACGACCAGTATAATACCTGAAGTGAATAATGTAAATATGTTGAAGACCATGGAAGTTATAGTGTGTGAGAGTGTGTGTGTGTGTTTCACGCCTACCTTAATATAACTACTGATGTGTGTCATTATAGGGAGAGAGGTGTACGGCAGTAGGGAGAGGGATGTGTGAGGGAGTAATACTAGTTGTGCCTCACAACCTTCGTCACTTAGTCTAATTTTGACTCCATATATGTATAAATATATAATATATTTTACAAGAGAATGATTTAATTTTATTATTATCTCTAAAGCTGTGTTTTGCTGAGTGTGTGAGTGTAAATGTACAAGTGCATTCATCTGCAGTAGTTATCGAGAGTAGGAGTCACGTCGTGCACGCCCTCAGGTGGTCGTTCTCCCTCGACCTGTACACCACGAGGCACGAGGCGGCTGAAAAGTTAATTATAAGTGAAAAAATAATGATCTTGATGCTGGATAAACCGGTTATCTTTACCTTTATCACTACATAACATTTTCATTGTTGATCTCTATTTATTTTTTGCTACAGATATAAAAGTTTATTTTCCAACAGCCAAAACTTTCAGATATATTATACGTAAACAACTTGTGGCCGGAAGTTGTGTGTTCCTGATGACGACCAACAGCCTTATACATTACTTCACAAACTATAATCTCTGCCTGAAGTGTTCACGTGTTGGCGAGGAGTAAGACCCCGCTGTAGGTCCTCCTGATGGTCACACTCCTTCACAGACTCTTTGAAAAACTTACAACACAAACTTTGAGTTGAGATTCTATTCGGCTAAACAGTTTGCTTGAAAGAGAGAGACGGAGAGAAAACAAGTGAAGCTTCCACTGCAGTCAGAGCTGCGCCTCCAGTCTGGGCCATAATGGATTACAGTAAAACTTGTAGTCAATGTATTTTCTTCCTCTGCTGCACGTCGTCACAGAAGGCTGGACTGGGAGTATAAAGGTTTGTCTGATTTATGAGCTTTACCCGATGATGTCATTTGTGTTTACGAGAGGCAGCTTCTCCAGCATTGTGTTGACGTGCGGAGCTTAAGTAAGCTTAAGTTTCCAGATAACCTCTATAGTGCATCATAATAAGCTTCCATAATATTAGGTTGTAAATGAAAAGGCTTTGAAAGAGTTGCCAGAGTCATTGGTCGCACACAGCCGGAGGGTCTGACTGGCCGGGATGAGAGGCCAGACTTGTACAGAACATGTCCTAACCGGTTCAGCAACATTTACTATTCCATCATTAAAAGTTGCTATATTGATCCTAACACCAAAAGTCCAGCACATTTGATCCTCTTTTGTTTATTACATCTCACTGACAACTCTCATAGTTTATGCTGTAAATGACTATAAAAATTTCAGCAACTCTCAGGCAATTAATATATAACTTGTTGTCCTTTAGTGTAAGTGTTAGTCTGTTCCTAGACTTGACGATTCTCGCTAATAATAATTCATATCTATTTCTGTAACAGGTAAGTCAGCTTCATTAACCTATGTTTCACTATATTTCTCTAATCCTACGTAACATTCCTTTGATCAAATAGACTTAGTCACTGAATCTTTAGTGTCATCGTCCCTTGTGTAACCTGAAGTGAACCTAAATCTTGACTCTTGCTCTATAACATCATCAGGACCTCAATAAATGACAATATTCAACAAAACTTAACAGCAGGTGATTGATGCTCTACCGTCCATACTACCCTGCTCACCCTCCTCACACGTACAGCACCACACCCATAAGTACACCAAAAGTTTACGAGTGAAAGTCCAGCTCAACTTTAATCTATATAAGACGCAGGGGAGCGAAGTGTAACCTTACAGCTTCCTCGATATCGGAAAATAAACCAATTTTCCTGATGTGTTACAGAAAATAATTGGTGGTGGCTAACAGCGGCGGGTCTCAGTAGTCAAGAGGTACAGGACCAACTGTAATGAGAGCGTCTATGATAATTAATTCAGGATCTTGTTGGATTCTGTATCACTATCAAAAGACCAACAAAAGATGGTGGACGTTATATATCATTATGAACACTGGAACAACATGAGATATTTTACTAACTTGCTTATCATCAACTCCTTACCTCTAGTTTATTTTCCTCTGAGACAGATTCACTTTGTACCAAACTAATTTTTGGATCACCTGAAGAATCTCCACCCCAGTTTATTTCACCTAAAGATTAACCACACTAGCGCGATGGGAGAGAGTTAGGTTAGGTTAGGTTAATCTTTACGGGAAATAAGCTGGGGTTGAGATTCTTCAGGTAACTTTACATTGGCACCAAACTTCAGTAACTCTTAAATACCAGAAACAGTTTACTAAACCAGACCTTTACTTGAGTGTCTAGACACAGTTTCTATACAGCTAAGAGATGAAATAACTACGATGATAATAAGTATTTTTGTGAAGAAATAAATGTATTTAACAACAATAACAGTAAAGAGTGACTCCTGTAATAAAGATAAAGAACGATAGTTATTACATTTATCAAGATATATGCTGATTGATCCAGGTTTACTGAAACAACCGAACGAGCACCACCCTCACGCACACACGCTATGAAAGGGGAATTCAATTTTAGTAAGAAGCTTTAAGATAATTACAAAGTTCCAGCATAAAAAAAAATCAGTAGGATTATTATAAGTTGTAGTCATCGATAGGCCGACATGAACAAGAACATCATTAATAAGTTCCGAACACAACACTGAACGTCTGGTGTGATTTAATCCTGTATTTGGAACAGTTTAAGTTAATCAATATAGAACCAAGCATTTCTGATTGCCACCTGTATTACCCTAGAAACAAGTTAATAAGAGATGGTGTACCTCGCTCCAGCCGCACCTTAGTCACGGGAACGACAAACTCCTTGCTCTTGGCGTCATTTCCCTGTTCACTCAAGTTTTTATTCTATGAACCAATAAAGTTTTCTTGCCACATTTGAAGAGTTTTACCCTGCTGTTAACTTGTATAAAAACAGGCTTTTATCGCCATGTCATTTTTTTTTTAAATTCGTCATCTCTGACATTATTTTCTGGAGAAACATGACGTCAACATCAATATGCCTGTGTCGAGGAGTCTAGAGCAACAAGTCCCATCCTTCTACGATACTTTGCTCCAGATTTATCACCAAAGAAATATATATTTTAAATAACTTTTGATGATCATGACCTTGACCTCTGACCCTGACCTCCCATAAAATAGTTCAGCGTTTATTATAAACCAAATGTCCTTCATCTACGGCTGAAACACAAACACACCGACAGACATACCGACACTCAGAGACGGTCATACCAGTACCCCGAGGTAATCATATCACCTCATTCAGTTTACAATTAAAACACAGTTACTGAAAGTGTATTCACGGGTCGCATTTTATTCGAGAACCTCAATAATTACTATATATCAGGACGTGTAATAAACAGGAACCTAACAATCAGTAGAAATAAAGTTAAATCATTATGAAGAACATTTATAGCACGTCCTTCAATACAGTAACCAGTTAGGGTTCTCGAATAAAAAATGACCCGTATTTGTGTTACAATATAAACTGGATACAGAAGTGGATAAGCAACAACCAAGTGTAATGCGCCACAGCAGAGTTCAGGTGACCAAGAGCTGCAGTATGTTTAGCGGGCGGATAGGATACGAGAAGGGCGGAACATAGCTGCCAAGAACACTGGTTCAATTAGACATGTAGTGGCAAGTTAGTGCCTCGCTAACAGCAGCTAACCATTATAGAGGTGCCGTTACCACCCAGGTTTAGGAGTGTGGCCGGTTACCAATACCTGGATAATGGTATGGCTCATATATTGTTGTATACCGGCCACTATACTCAACCGAACCCTCACTCACACCTCCCCTCACCCTGGCTCACACCTCTCACCCTGCCTCACACCTCTCCTCACCCTGCCTCACACCTCTCCTCACCCTGCCTCACACCTCTCCTCACCCTGCCTCACACCTCTCCTCACCCTGCCTCACACCTCTCCTCACACCTCTCCTCACCCTGCCTCACACCTCTCCTCACCCTGCCTCACACCTCTCCTCACCCTGCCTCACACCTCTCCTCACCCTGCCTCACACCTCTCCTCACCCTGCCTCACACCTCTCCTCACCCTGCCTCACACCTCTCCTCACCCTGCCTCACACCTCTCCTCACCCTGCCTCACACCTCTCCTCACCCTGCCTCACACCTCTCCTCACCCTGCCTCACACCTCTCCTCACCCTGCCTCACACCTCTCCTCACCCTGCCTCACACCTCTCCTCACCCAGCCTCACACCTCTCATCACAGTGCCTCACACTTCTCATCACCGTGCCTCACACTTCTCCTCACCC
>CAUDMG010000209.1:175000-239364 GCA_958450375.1 Homarus gammarus
ACTAGCGCAAGATATAGTTGCAATAAGACCTCTGCACTCTTGTTACTTACACTTCTAGATATAAAACCCAATACTCTGTTTGCCTTATTTCGAACATTAACGCACTGTTTTCTAGGCCGTAGGTCCGGGCTTACAAGTACCCCTAGGTCTCTTTCACAAGTCGACTTCTCTAGGTTGATGTTGTTAAGGCTGTATACATTATAAGTATTTGTTCTTCCAATATTAAGTACGGTGCACTTGCTGGTGTTGAATTTCATTTGCCATTTTTCAGACCACCCCTGCAGTTTATTTAGATCCTCCTGTAATGCATTTGCATCCTGCCCTGAATTAATTATGTTGACTGTGTCGTTCACCAATGTTTTCCCCAAGAGATGGTCCCTCCTGGGTGGTGGCAGATGATACGACACGTTCTTCCCGAGGTGTGGTCTATTCCATCTCTTCCCTCAGCGTCATGTAACGTGGTAACCGATGGTCCGGGAACAATAAGTAGTCTTCCCTCTCCTGTCCCAGAAGAGAATCCTGCTGTTGTTGTTACAGTAGCGTCAGTCTCTCTTGATATACGTAGATCGTCGTTAAGGGTCGCGTTTTTCCTCTTAGTTGTCGGTCATTATTTCATTTCGTTCCTGTTATGTGCCGAAGGTAATAACAAGTCCAGACCTACTCCCTCACTGCTCTGACGAGGACCTGCTCGGTGAGGACGGTCACTTGTTGTGTCCCATTTTCTGGCACCAGTTGTCTCTCTTTCCTCCGGGTCATTCTACATCTCTCTCTCGGGAACTGCCTCAGGTCTCAATATTGTGCACATCACAGAGGAGTGAATTTACAGCCACAAAACACAGTGACCTCTGATTTTCCACCACCACACACCAAGATGTCCTGACAGTACCAGAGCGACCACAGTGCTGTGGTTTACCAGAAGCAACACACATGTACGCACGCACGCAGGCACGCACTCTTCCCTGACACTCCTCACCATATTACTACGTTCACTTTATAACACTTGTCCGTCAGTAAAACACCAATTTTTGTCCCCAACATCCACCCACCTCGCCCTCCGCACCACACAATGTAGTACAAGTTGTCCCCTTCCTCAACAAACACGGACTGAGAGGGAGAATAATGAGACGACTTATCGAATTAATATCACCATTAAGACACACATGAAGGGAAGGAAGAGTGACTAACCAAGGATGAAGGAGGTGGAGAAAAGTTAGGTCTAGCGTTTGACAAAATGTAATAATTTACGAAAGGAAAGTAAACAGTCCACCATCACTCTTCCTTGGTCACCCTCTCTTTCACAGCCCGTAGCTCTTGGTGGCTGTAAGACGTACTGTGTTGTCCCCCCCCCCCACCTCCCTACAATACAACCCCACCCCCTCCACCTTCCTACAATACAACCCCACCCCCCCCACCTTCCTACAATACAACCCCACCCTCTCCACCTCCCTACAATACAACCCCACCCCCTCCACCTCCCTACAATACAACCCCACCCCCTCCACCTCCCTACAATACAACCCCACCCTCCACCTCCCTACAATACAACCCCACCCCCTCCACCTCCCTACAATACAACCCCACCCCCTCCACCTCCCTACAATACAACCCCACCCCCTCCACCTCCCTACAATACAACCCCACCCCCTCCACCTTCCTACAATACAACCCCACCCTCCACCTCCCTACAATACAACCCCACCCCCCCACCTTCCTACAATACAACCCCACCCCCTCCACCTTCCTACAATACAACCCCACCCCCTCCACCTTCCTACAATACAACCCCACCCTCCACCTTCCTACAATACAACCCCACCCTCCACCTTCCTACAATACAACCCCACCCTCCACCTCCCTACAATACAACCCCACCCTCCACCTCCCTACAATACAACCCCTCATTTTACTGACACCTTTAGAACTACCCGGGAGAGAATAACACTACATATGCCGAGAGTGACGACGGTCAACTGGCTAACCATTACCCCGGAACACGAGCCCCCAGTCGATAAACATCCAGGTTCCCGATTACTGTTGGCTAGACAGAGGCAAATGGCCTAAAGAAACTTGCCCATAGTTTCTTCTTGCCTTTGAATCGAACCCGGGAGCTTTCACTTGTAAGACGAGCATGTAGACCATTACATCAGAGGTCGGAAAAAAAATATATAAATCATAATATCTCGTGATATTTCCTGCACTGTGCTCTCTAAGTATTCTTGTCCTTGTACATATCTGTTCTCGTCAGTCAAAATGTTTCCCCATGTATAAACTCTCATATTATTTTCTTCCTCTCCTGGTTTTCTTTAACTAATAACTTTATTTTTAAGTTTATTCTCTCTCGTTCTCTACACTTCTCTTATGTCCTCATACTTCCTTAATTCAGTCCCACACTTATTCCCTCATTCTTCATTCCATTCCATGTGTTATTGTGACGTTTTCCTTCTTCGGTGTTCACTCTCCCTCCTCGTGTGTTACCGAGACATACAACCTGCCTCTCACTCTCACACTACCATGTATCACACCAGCCTCAAGTTTACCTCTACAGACACTCCGCCACACTGGCAAACTTTCCTCAGGGCGTCCTTCACCTTCATACGCTCCAACACTCCATAATATCCTCCATTTATTCAGCTCCACAAAATGTATTCCCCAAAGTTTGTTTTGATCTAGAGTGTTTCCCACACCTCTCTTTAACTACATCTCCCACGGTGACTGTTCACACACCACCGCTTGACTTACTCCTGATAATCACTTTTAAATATTCCCCTTCGTTTCTCCAGAGTCAAAAAATAACCCAAGAAGAACGGAACACTCGCCAACTGCACTGGCTGACCATTAACCAGAGCACAGTCTACAAGATGATTGACTTCAAGATTTCCCAATACTGTTAGGCTGACAGAGGCAAATGGTGTAAGGATATTTCATATAGTTACACCCTACCATGCTGACCACAGGTCTTCCCACCACCAATCACTGCAACAAACTCCAACATCCAGTACCCACCATCACCAACATACACTGTAACACACGTCAACATCCAGTACTTACCACCACCAACATACTCTGTAACACACACACCAACATTCAGTACCACCACCACCAACATACTCTGTAACACACACACCAACATTCAGTACCCACTAGGGTGTGTCAATTTTGTCAACATGTTAAAAATCAAATTTGGTAGTCAAAATATTGTGCCTCTTTATGTCTAAACTTGAGATTAGCAAACAAAAATGAATTGAAATAACCCTCACCTACATCAATTATACCTTAAAGTTTCAAATATCAGTATTTCAACAAATTAATGAGACTTGATTAGAATTATTCACTTGATATTAACTAATCTCATGTAAGCATATGGATTATGGAGTATTTTATGGTTCTATAGCTTGTGTACAATATGCATGTCAGAACATGAACATGAACAGGCTCTCCGTGTGGGACAGTTTAATTCTTGTTTTGACTTGTACCAAGCGTGAGGATAAGGCGCCCGGCTCACTCTCCTTCTAGATATCATAGACGGTGGTTTGCTCTCATTGCACTTGCACCTACTCTACCAGACGAATTCTACATTTTAATTATTGTAAGTAGGGCATATTGATTGTCGCAGTTACTTATATCATTGTATAAAACATTATGTTCTAAGAAATTATTATGTTATTTCTGTTACAGCATTTTTGATAAACAAATTGATATTTTTTGAAACAACAATTGAATTATGAAACATTGAAATATTTTTCTATTTGTCAGATAGTGTGAAGATGTCAAAATTGAAGACAAGAAGTCAGTTGTCAACCCACTTGAGCCTGCTAGTTGGTAAAGGGAAGGAGCTTCCTGTATCAGAACTTCCAACAATGAGAGACATGCTAGGATTAGGGTTACTCCTTCGAGAAAAAAATGCAAAGGACAGAAGGAACTATACAGATAAAGAACTCATAAATGACATGATAGTCCCTCTTCTGCATCAATGGACAAAAGCTAATGCACTATTCAAACCACCTGTGATTAATCAGTGTCGAACTATTGAAATTATGGCACAAAGCAGTTGAAACATCACTTGGTAAAGGAAACTTGGCCAGGAAAAATGAATTTCTGTACACACTTGATACTCTGTTTGACATTTTGACCTGCAAGTGCTCCATACAATTATGTTCTGAATCCAACTGTTCTCACTCAGGTAAGAGAGAAAATAATTCCCACATTGATTGTGGTTGTCTTCGTGAAAAGAAGATCCCTGTTTTAGAGCTTGAATCTATAAAGGCACAGAGGACAAAGGCAGAAGGCCAAGGAAGTATGCAAATGGGTTCAATAGATTATTCAGAAACAAAGAAGCAGATTGCTAATGCCAAGAAGAGAGAACAAATCCGAGAGAGGGAACAAAAGAAGAAAATGAAGAGTGAAGAAGCCATCCAAAGAGAGGAAGAGCTGTGTCAAGATGTTTATCACTTCTTTGATAGTTCTTCTGATGAACAGGAAGCAACATCAGATGATAGTTCCAAAGAGACATCTGAACCTTTACCAAAGAAAATGAAATACAACACAAGAAATATTTCAAACATTGCTTTAGCTAGTATTCGCCACCATGCTGGACTTCGTGAGGCTGCAGAAATTGCAACTGCCGCTTGGATAGATGCAGGCCTCATCAGCCGAGAGGATGTATCTTTGGTGATAGATCATAATAAAATTAGAAGAGCACAAGAAAAAATAATGAAGGAAATATCTGATCAGCATGAAAAAGATTTAAGCGAGGGAGGGCTCTCCTGTCTTTTGTTTGATGGAAGAATAGATGACACAAAAGTTTTGCTAGAAGTAGAGGGAGTGAACAGAAAGTTTCCAGGTCTCATCAAAGAAGAACACTACTCTGTCTGTTCTGAGCCTGGTGGTCGGTTTTTGTTTCACTTTGCTCCCGAAACTGAAGTAGAAGGGAAGAAACATGCAGAGGTCATTGCTGATCATATTTTATGTTGGGTTCAGGAGAGAGGACTTGGCAGTTCACTGCAGGCTGTTGGTGGAGATTCAACTGCAGTGAACACCGGATGGCAGGGGGGTGTAATGACGCATTTAGAGAAAAAACTAGGAAGAAGACTTGTTTGGAGTGTATGTGATTTACATACAGGCGAGCTACCTCTTCGTCATCTCATCCAGGAACTTGATGGTCCTACAAAGAGCAACAACAAGTGGTCAGGTCCTCTTGGCATCATGCTGCATGAAGCAACACAACTAGAAATAAATACAACCTTTCCAAAGGTCGAAGTTGGCCCTCCCCTTCCGGCTTTGTCTGAAGGAGTCATCAAAGATCTCAGCACAGATCAATCCTATGCTTATCGTATTGCCCAAGCAATAAGATCAGGAGAAGTGCCTCAGTCATTGGCTCTCTTGGAGATTGGACCTGTCAGTCACAGCCGTTGGTTAACTACAGCTCTTCGTTTCTGCAGGATTTGGATTTCCAAACACGAATTGAAGGGCAAAGTGCTGAAGAATTTGAGGTTAATTGTTGAATTTATTATTGGAGTTTATCTTCCCCAGTGGTTTAGTGTGAAACTTAATCCTATGTGGGTGGATGGGCCCAATCACCTTTTGTTTCAATTGCAGCTAGTAAGAACACAGAGGAAGGTAGTGAGGGACATCGTGTTACCTGTGGCAAGAAGGTCCGCTTGGTATGCTCGATCAGAAGCAGTTTTGCAAGCAATGCTTTGCAGTCAATGTACCAATCTCCGAACCGAGGCTGTAGAAGTCATTCTAAAGATTAGAGGAACGCTAATAGATGACGACCAGTTGAGAGACTGTTCGTTTCATTCAAGAAAAGTTCCCCCAATAAACGTCAATGCCACCAAATTGTCAGAATTGGTTGACTTGAGTTTGGAAGTCTTAGAGCCACCATTGACAACAAGTCTAACTAGCCAAGAATTGAGAAACCTTAAAGAGACTCCAATGCAGGTGCCGAAGTGGCCTTCCCACACTCAAAGTGTGGAGAGATGTGTGAAAATGGTCACAGAAGCAGCGGGCCATGTTTACAGCCACGAGAGGCGAGAAGGTTACATCAAAGCACAAATAGCAAGCAGACTACTGATGACAAGAAACCAAAGCAAAGAGAGTATGAAGGCATTGGTTACTTTCAAATAGACTACGGATAATAAAATATAATAATTTGAAACTTGAAACAGTAACATGTGTGCAAACGCTGGTTATGTTATAAATTCACAAATATGTACATTTAAAAATCCATTTGATGTAGGTAGGACTTATTATAAAAAAAAATTTATGCCAGAATATTGTTTTGCATGCTTAAAGACTACAATAAATTGCTACCAAATTACTCGATTTTCAATTTAGCCAGTTCACCCCCTAAATTGACACACCCTAGTACCCACCACCACCAACATACTCTGTAACACAAACACCAACATTCAGTACCCACCATCACCAACATACTCTGTAACACACACCAACATTCAGTACCTACCATCACCAACATACTCTGTAACACACACACCAACATTCAGTACCACCACCACCAACATATTCTGTAACGCACACACCAACATTCAATACCCACCACCACCAACATACTCTGCAACACACACACACCAACATTCAGTACCACCATCACTAACATACTCTGTAACACACACACACCAACATTCAGTATTCACCATCACGAACATACACTGTAACACACACCAACATTCAGTACCACCATCACCAACATACACTGTAACACACACCAACACTCAGTGCCCACCATCACCAACATACACTGTAACACAAACACCAACATTCAGTACCCACCATCACCAACATACTCTGTAACACAATCACCAACATTCAGTACCACCACCACCAACATACACTGTAACACACACCAACATTCAGTACCCACCATCACCAACATACTCTGTAACACACACCAACAATCAGTACCCACCATCACTAACATACTCTGTAACACACACCAACATTCAGTACCCACCATCACCAACATACTCTGTAACACACACCAACATTCAGTACCTACCATCACCAACATACTCTGTAACACACACACCAACATTCAGTACCACCACCACCAACATATTCTGTAACGCACACACCAACATTCAATACCCACCACCACCAACATACTCTGCAACACACACACACCAACATTCAGTACCACCATCACTAACATACTCTGTAACACACACACACCAACATTCAGTATTCACCATCACGAACATACACTGTAACACACACCAACATTCAGTACCACCATCACCAACATACACTGTAACACACACCAACACTCAGTGCCCACCATCACCAACATACACTGTAACACAAACACCAACATTCAGTACCCACCATCACCAACATACTCTGTAACACAATCACCAACATTCAGTACCACCACCACCAACATACACTGTAACACACACCAACATTCAGTACCCACCATCACCAACATACTCTGTAACACACACCAACATTCAGTACCCACCATCACTAACATACTCTGTAACACACACCAACATTCAGTACCCACCATCACCAACATACTCTGTAACACACACCAACATTCAGTTCCCACCATCACCATCATACACTGTAACACACACCAACATTCAGTACCACCATCACCAACATACACTGTAACACAAACACCAACATTCAGTACCACCATCACCAACATACACTGTAATACGCCAACATTCACCACCAGCTGAGCTTCAACATTTTCTCTCAGGTTTTGCATAACGTCTTCTTTAAGTGAACATTAAGTCTCTATTGCCAGTCCAGGAAGACACGGAATGTTGCCTTGTGTGTGTGTGTGTGTGTGTGTGTGTGTGTGTGTGTGTTTTATAATCAAACACAATGGCATTTTACTGGGCTTTACTTTTTCCCATGGTGATTTCTTTTCACATGAAGCGACTGTTTGTTATTGTGAAAGAAGGAAAATAATAACTTTGTCTTCATCCAAAAACAAGAGTCGAGGATAATTTTTACAGCAACGTTATTCTGAAGAAAATAATACTCAGTTTTTACTAAATAATTCTTGTATTTCTCTTTCACCAATTGGTATTTTTCTCTCTGTTCTTCCTCACTAAATTTAATTCACGTCTCACAGCTTCATTTCATGTTCCTTATTCATTTTTGTACTAAAATAATGACCGAGAAAATATTATATCAATTGTTCAACTACAGTTATTCCTTCAAAATATTCTGTAGACTTTCTTGACTAAGATAAAATTCCTCTCATTATATTCTTCCCACCATAATATATAACCCAATATTTAATCACTAAGAGAAATATGTTTGTGTTTTTATATAATTTCAATGATTTGTTTTCATCATATATACAAGTTTATATAAGTGAAGCTCAGATTTATGTGATTACCAGCGATGATCGATGAGCTGTGATTACTCTCAACTAACCTTTAAATAACTCAGAGGAATTTTAATGTTGTGGGAGTTTTAATGTCACACCTGTCTAAATTATTCCTACTTAAGATTAGTCTCGTTGGTCCATTTGTCTTACTTGACACCAACACGTTTTACTGATTGATTATTTTTTATTTTCCTCAACAGCTAAATAAGTAAGTAAAAAAAAACGCCACAATGACTATAATGATTAACGTATCATTTTTCACGATTACGATGAAATAATTCAATTCTCCTCTCTGTAACATAATCCTGGATGTTAATAATAAAACGTCATAACTCACTATCTCAGAGTCAGTTGTTCATTGTGTGTAAGGGGTGTCTGTTATGGTCATATAGGCTGTCTACTACATCAAAGCAAAATCCTAACCTAACCTAACCTGACAATATTAACCAACCCAAACCACATTGATCAACACACATAGTATCATAATTCCGGTTTCTAATTAAAATATTTTTTTGAGACAACAATGAATCCGTTGTTCAATTAAGTAACATATATTGACCTAATTATCCTAGGATATACCTCAGTAAAACACTGTAATCTGTCCAGCAAGTGATGTTATGGTATAAGTGTAACATAATCCTCTTTACTACAGCTTCAAGATCCATTGCCTTAATTTCCTTTGTAAACAGTCGTATATTGATAACTCTGTAACAGTGTGTTTCAATTAACCTTTAGTGTCATTACTGTCACAGAGTCCCGAGGAACGTGAAGATTCATCGTCTTGGTATTACAGAACCTCCAGCATCTTACAGTATCACGAACCATCTTGACTAATGTATCAAATGACCACGACTCCTTCCCATAAATAATTACATCATCATTACTTTAGTCAAGACAAGACCCTCCAATACATAATAACAGACTGTCATCATCACCGAAATGCTCAACACCATATATCAGTAACGTGCTCTTAACTGTCCTGGTGTTTCATGATTTACTTTATAATGTGTCATAACTCTGAGCTCCGAAACATCATAATTAACTACCTTTAATCATCATAAAGATCTTCCCCGGGCCACATAATTCACCTACCTGAAGCTCAATGATTCATTTTTCCAGACGGCAACGATGTAATTTAATTACCACAAAGGATCATAACTCACAGGTAAACATACTAAGTCTTCCTTATCACCTTCAGAGATCTGGCGTCTTGCTTCTTCTTCTCAACTTGTGGATCTTTATTTCTTAGCGGGGCTGTTTTTTGTTCAAGACCCGAGATATTCTTTAAAAACACTTTCATATATATATATATATATGTATATATATATATATATATATATATATATATATATATATATATATATATATATATATATATATATATACCTTGTTTTGTACTTTCCTTAGTCTGTACTCACCCCTGAAGATGTGAATTACACGAAAGCGCTTGGAAACTTCGTGTTTTCTTCTTTCCTTGTGGTTATCAGCATATACCTGGATCACGCGCACCTACAGTGATTTACTTGCACATATATATTTATATATATATATATATATATATATATATATATATATATATATATATATATATATATATATATATATAAAAGCAGACACTAATACACCCCCCTCCCCACACCCACACAAAAGCAAAGAGAGAGAGCACTGAGAGAGAAACAGCAGGCCGGCCTCACACAGGTCACGTCCTCCACCACACCATCAGCTGAATTTTCCAATATCGCTTGACAGAGTTCCTGGAGGATGGAAGAAACACACCAAGATTGATATTATTGGTGCTTGGAGTGTGAGTTGCGTTCATAAGTGTCTGATAGGACGGTCTCTGAGACGAACATCAAGAATTACGTTATATCACCCAGGAATACGTAAAATATCTGCTACAGTTCCTTGTTATTTAGTTTTATTGTTTAAATGTATTTCAAAATATTTAGTTGCAGTTGTCTATCCCACACATCTTGGTAGTTGGTGCTGTGAAACTGTGAGAACACTAAAACAAGGTTAACGGAGACCTGACCATGAGTGAGTTTAGGTCCAGGACTCCAGGCGGGTGTACTGTACCATAAAAGCTGATCGGGGTGAACAGAAACAGTCAGTCAGTAAAGGCGGACAAAGATGTGGTAAACCTAACTAGAAATAATAGTATACTAATTTTATAATATTATTTACCTTTCTACTACGAGTGGTAAAACAAATAACTTAGGAACAAATACGAGTAGATAGACGGATAAATAGATAAAATAAAGATAGACACATCCTCCTGGACCAGCAAGGATCTCGGTATTGAATTTATTTTCTATAAAGTGACCCAACCGTTCTGGGAGGTATTGCTTACAGGCAGACAGACAGAAAGAGACAGACACACGGATACACAGACAAAGCTAAATAAACCATTCTCTCTGGAAGGAATTAAAAGAAATTAATATTCACTGTCTATATAAAACGTGTTGACCACAGCACCAACTCTCTCCCGGTGTTGACCTTTGACCTCGGTAGTTGACCGATAATCTGTAAAGGTATTTCTCGCTTTTTGGGAAGAGGTTAAACATAAAGGCTACGAGAACTTGTCAGAAATATAATACATTAAGTTAACTAAACCTTTAAGTCTTTGTTACTTGAGTTAGATCACTACTGTCACCTCAGGAATAAACTGCCTTATATATCTCCCTTTATTTACTGTCTGGCTCACTCACTCACTTACTCACTCACAAACTCACTCACTCACTCACAAATGAGAGGAGACAGTTAAGCATCGAAACTGCATCTTTTTTGTTATACGTCTCTGTGCTTCTTTCGTTTGATATCCCTGGAAGGTGATGAAGGACATGTAAGATTATATACAGTACACACAGCCATCAGGATATATAAGCAGAGGTCATCATCACAAACGCCGACCTCTTGATTGAGGTTAATTTTGAGAAAATATAAAATGGATTGAAAAGATGCTGAAGAATAATTTTGTGTTCACTTCCGGCCAAAAATCTCTGAGTAAATATACAGGAAAAAAAAACATTTAGTCTATCTCCCTCCCGGCAATACATCGACTGTTTCCTCGTATATATTTGTTCATGTAAGAGAAGAATATTGAGCCGGAATGCAAACATAGAAACAAACACAATGAAATATTCAACCACAAACGATCCTCAGCTGCTGAAAGGAACAACAGCAGTGGTCAAGTAACAACAAGCTCCCTGATGATGTTACTAACTGTGATACTATCTACAGTAAAATAATTCTCGAGAATAAAACAAAACCATAAATCACCACAGGAGTGACTGGACATGAGAGCCTTAACGAAGCAGCCATTGCCCCCAGCCACCATAAAGCAGGAAAGAACTGCGACTATCAAAATAGTTTTCATATTTCGTTAACATTCATCTATTAAGGCCATCAACCTAAAATCAATTTGGAAAGACGAAAGGCTGAGGTCGACGAATGAAAGCCTCTAATTATCCCTGATGCCTCGCAGTGGAGAGAGACTCGACTCAATGCAGCTCTCGTACGGAAACTGTTGACTTAGAAAATAATAACTGGAACAAAATATATTACTGTAGATTTTAGAAGTTGACCAGTGAGCTGCTGGTCAGGTGAATCACACTGTCCTGTACTCTCCTGAACACACTGTCCTGTACTCTCCTGAACACACTGTCCTGTACTCTCCTGAACACACTGTCTTGTACTCTACTAGACATAGTGTCCTGTCCTCTCCCGAACACACTGCCCTGTCCTCTATTAGACAGTGTCCAGTCCTCTACTAGACACACTGTCCTGTACTCTCCTAAACACACTGTCCTGTAGTCTCCTGAACACACTACCCTGTACTCTACTAGACATAGTGTCCTCGTCTGTACATAAACTACCCAAAAAAGACAAGCAATAGGTCGGCTGGGCATAATGTCTTCGCTATGACAGTTTACAAAAGGTTACTGCCATCGCAAGAATTCATATATGAAGAAAAAATCATCATTCATATATACTAAGAATAAGAACAATTCTGTGAAAAACAAAGGAATAATTTAGTGTATTAAATCTAGTTCCTGAAACGTGACGGACGAAGGAACTAATGGTGGACGGAACGACGCAGCCACGTATAAACACAACACTTGGCGGAGTATAATGTGACGTGAAGAGAATTATGCTTATATCCCCTTGTTTCTATTATGTTAATGTTGATTACTGTATTAAACATAAGAAACATAAGAAAATAAGGAGTCTGCAATAGGCCGGTTGGCCTGTGCATGGCAGCTCCTGTCGAGAGTTACTACCACTCTCTATCATCCATGAATCTATCCAATCTCCTTTTGAAACTTTCCAGCGTTCCAGCACTTACTACATAGTTGCTAAGCTTAAAGGTTGACGTCAGGAAGCTGCTTCATTGGACAACACGAAGTACATTGATAAAAATACAGATTCATTTTACTTTATTTGACAGTTAATCCAAAAGCTCTTCTGGGCAAGTTTTAGTTGTCGAATATATTAAAAAAGTAAAAACTCGACATGTTGGACGGTTACAACACTCGACATGCTGGACGGTTACAACACTCGACATGTTGGACGGTTACAACACTCGACATGTTGGACGGTTACAACACTCGACATATTGGACGGTTACAGCACAAAAAAAGAAAATCTCAATGAAAACAAAATCAAATCGAGTCTTAATGAATTATTAAAACAAAAAACAAAAAAACAAAACATCAGAATAGCGACGTCACCAACTAGACAGCCAAGTTTATAATCTTATCAGGAATTACATCTCTGGCAGTCATGTATACCAGCCCACAGTCAATGGCAGTTATTTTTGACGTTACACTTGGCTATCAGCTGAGAAGGAGAGGTTTTTAGTGATTGTGGACTTGGCCAGTTGCTTTCTTTATTTATTTTATTCATGCATTCCTTCTTTTTTCGGTAAACGTTCTGGCCAGGATCATCATATAACCTCAGGTCAGCTTCGGAATCCCTACTAGTGGTGTTAGGCCAATATTCATCCCGCGCATCTACCGCCGGTCCTCCAACTAAATCGAGGCAGTGTCACCAACGCGTCCGTTGGTACCCGTTAAACGCTCCAGTTCGGTGAAGACGACAACGTAGGTGGGAGTGAGGTCGAAGGTTATCACCAGGGAGACAATACCTGGAAACAAACCTCATATGTCTGTCTGGCTGTCTTTCGTGCGATGTCTCTTCACTTCACGAGTTACCGAGTTTTATAGCGGCCGGTACAAGGTGTTCATTACGTAAGGCCGAATCCTAGAACTGGAGAGCTAAAAACATGTATATGCGGAGGTGTGCATTTCCTTGCTTTATATAGACGCCCAATGTGTCCAGTATGATTGGTCTAAGAGTTACCAGGAAACCCGAATGGTCAGGGTTCACGCCAATATTAGACTGCATATGAGGTCAATGTTGTAGTGAAGAATGATTGTCTTGGCTCTGTGTTGTCTGGTGTAGTGTACCGTAAGGGTCGTGTGGGTATAAACGTCAAGTACACCTTTTATATAAACAAAATAACAAATGAAGTAATAATAAATGTAAAAGAAATATTGTTAAAACCATAAAAGCCTTGTCATAATATTTTTTTACCTTGCATTAACATAAAAATAAGCCCAACGATTTCCCTCGGAGTGGAAGAGATTTTCTTATTGAGAGTTTAGCCGCGCTATGATGGAAGCTATCAGCGGTCTTTTCAGTGGTGGCTGTAAGGTGTATTATGAAGCGCTGATGGCGGTCACCTGAATCGCGGCTGAGTTATGTGTGAGGTACAACATGACTCTGCAAATGATGGGCTTCCGCTCAACCTGATAAAGAAGTTATTAAGAAAGCAAGAGGCTTAAATAATGCCGCCGCATCTTTCGTACTTTAGAAAATAATCTGAAGAAAATGTTGTTCTAGATATTCATTAGTAGTAGTTACAGGTAGCTAATATATTTTACACCTTGACAGATTGATTTAAATGGCGTATTTACATCACTTTCAGTATATTACCAGGCACGAGGACATAACATTTCCATTAATTACAGGAACAATAAGCTTCGTGTATTAAGGCAGAGCAACACAGAGTAACAGTAAGGTGTTGTCTCAGGAACTTCTTCGACCTAAAGATTTCTACAGATCAGCATTTAATAGAGATGCAATAAGAAAATAATGAAGAACAGAATAACAAAAAAATATGTTGACCAAATAAGGAAATTAAAAACAAAAAACAACAGCGCCTCATTATGACTGAGAAATCAGATCAAGTAGACGCGGGGTTGAGTCCTGACACATCAAACAACTGACTGTCTGTGGCTGGAACAACTTAAATCAAGGAGAGGCAGAAGGCTATACGGGGATTATTTTGTTGGCACTTCTTCTCGTTTTCTGTCGCAACATCGATTAGTTTACATTATATAAACGGAAAAAAAATGAAATGTTAAAAAAATCCATGCTGAGAGAAGCACTAAGGTGTGCACCCATAAATAACAAGGACTTGAAATGGTTTATAATTTAAGTATTCTGAGAAAAGAATAAATCAACAAAAAAAAAAACGTAATGCATTTAAGCATAAAGGCAGAAGGGAAAGAGGGAAAAAATAACAATAATCGCGTAGATAAAAGCGGAAACAGTGGACATTAAGTCGTGTGGATGAGCAGTTAGCAGACAACGTAAGGGTGGCAGGCACGACGCCCCCTAAAGGTCACACTGCCACCCTCAACTTGGTCTGTTCTTACCGCCTCAATAGTTTATATACACGGAACCTGCACAATACGTTATGTTCCTTTATGTGCACGACACCTCCTGTATAGACTATTTTGGTGGACACGATTTCAGAATTAGTGAATCTTTTGTAACACTTGATCATGTAAATCTTTAAATGCATCTTTTACACATTAGCAAAAAGTCTTGTACTTACGTCTTCTTTGTCTTGCGTTCACCGCCTAAGAGTTTATTCGGGGACACTGCCAGTCCATCCACCTGTAAATGGAAACATAACGTTACTGTTGGGGAGGTGAAGGTGGTCGAGTGCAGTGCCGGCCACGCTGCCCCACACTGTGTACTGAAGGTTTTAGAAACTTGACTAAATATATAACCAAATGTAAAAATAAATGTCAGGAAATGTTAACAACCTAAAATATTGAATGTGTTTATGAGGCAAAGTTTAGCTGTAGTTGTTAAGCAAGAGGAGACAAACTGGACTCACTGTGAATGTGTGATCATCATATAAAAGTAAGGCAAGACAATAATGCAACACGGGGTAAGAGTAACACAACCCTCCAGGCAAGATAAACTGATATACAACTGGTTCTTGGACATGACCTTGAGTGTCAGGTGAAATGTCAAGCAAAACATTGAACAGATTTATGAACCTTTGACCTTTATGATGTGGTATATCTCGACTTTAGCAAAGCCTTCGACAGAGTACCCCACGAAAGACTAATTAGAAAGGTAGAAGCTCATGGCATCAAAGGTGACATCCTTAAATGGATTAGGGCGTGGTTACAGGACAGGAAACAGCGAGTGAGCATTAACGGCACTAAGTCCCATTGGAGCAACGTCACAAGTGGAGTTCCCCAAGGCTCAGTACTTGGACCATTATTGTTTATTATATACATAAACGACATAGATATCGGCATAGACAGCAACATAAGTAAATTTGCTGATGATACTAAAATAGGACGTGTTATCAAATCTGACGAGGACTCGGCAAAACTACAGGAGGATCTAAACAAATTTTTCGAATGGTCTGAAAAATGGCAGATGAAATTCAACATTGACAAATGTAAAGTACTCAGTATAGGAAATGTAAACAGGGAAACCAGATACCAGATGAACAACGATGCCATAGAGAAATCCGACTGCGAGAGAGATTTAGGAGTAATGATAAGTAGGAACCTTAAGCCAAGTAAACAATGTGTTTTTGCTCGTAACAAGGCTAATAAAGTACTTGGGTTCATACAAAGGAGTGTTAGTTACAAGACTAGCGAGGTCATCCTAAAACTGTATCTTGCTCTTGTGAGACCACACCTGGATTACGCAGTCCAGTTCTGGTCACCGTATTACAGAATGGATATAGAATCCTTGGAAAGAATTCAGAGGAGAATGACAAGACTAATCCCGGGTATCAGGAACCTTGAGTATAGAGACAGGTTAAAGCATCTTAATTTGCACTCCCTTGAGAGACGTAGAGCGAGGGGCGACCTGATAGAGGTGTATAAATGGAAGGCAGGGCTAAACAAAGGGGACATTACAAAGGTACTCAAATTATCCAACCAGGAGCGAACTCGTAACAATGGTTTTAAATTGGACAAATTTAGATTTAGGCGTGAAATAGGTAAACACTGGTTTGGAAACAGAGTAGTGGATGAATGGAACAAGTTACCAAATATCATCATTAACTCGAATACGCTGAATTGCTTCAAACATAGGTTGGATGCTCATATGAGCAATAGGGGTTGGGTGTAAACGGGACTGCCCAGTATGGGCCAATAGGCCCGCTGCAGTTTCCTCCATTCTTATGTTCTTATGTACCTGAGGCCAACTCCATGGGCACAATAAACTATCCGCTGTATGTGGCAAAATTCAAAATTCAAGGCATCACACACACACACACACAAACACACACATTAGAAAGGTTAATAAACCATAAATATGTTATATGGAACATAACTATAACTTCCAAAATCAGTCTCATATACTTCCTCACCGCGGCCTGACGAATTAGTACAACGGTAATATTCTGTCAGGGCTCAGGTCGAGGCTCATCCGTACTGATCATCTGTGTGTGTGTGGTGGTGTGGTGTGTGTGGTGGTGTTGTGTGGTGGTGTTGTGTGGTGTGGTGGTGTGGTGTTGTGTGGTGTGGTGGTGTGGTGTGTGTGGTGGTGTTGTGTTGTGTAGTGTAGTGAAAATGGCGGGGATCCGCTTTTGAATTTTGGCACATACAGCTGCTAGTTTATAGTGCACCCATACTCATCCTGTGAGCGGTAGCACAAAAGGATTAAAGTTAAAGAATAGAGGTCGCCAAGGGTGTGTGACGGACCCCAGGGGTCAGGATATTATGGTATTAAATGTTAAAAAAGTATTTCCAATACATTATTTGTTTAGTTCTGTTCCGTACGTACGTACAAACGAGACACATACGGGTACAAACGAACAACACATACAGGTACAAACAACAACACATACAGGTACAAACGACAACACATACAGGTACAAACAGCAACACATACAGGTACAAACAGCAACACATACAGGTACAAACAGCAACACATACAGGTACAAACGACACACATACAGGTACAAACAACAACAACATATACAGGTACAAACAACAACACATACAGGTACAAACGACACACATACAGGTACAAACAACAACACATACAGGTGCAAACAACAACACATACAGGTGCAAACAACAACACATACAGGTGCAAACAACAACACATACAGGTACAAACGACACACATACAGGTACAAACGACAACACATACAGATGCAAACGACACACATACAGGTACAAACAACAACACATACAGGTACAAACAACAACACATGCAGGTACAAACAACAACACATACAGGTACAAACAACAACACATCCACACACAAACAACAACACATACAGGCACAAACAACAACACATACAGATGCAAACAACAACACATACAGGTACAAACGACACACATACAGGTACAAACAACAACACATACAGGCACAAACAACAACACATGCAGGCACAAACAACAACACATACAGGTACAAACAACAACACATACAGGCACAAACAACAACACATACAGGTACAAACAACAACACATACAGATACAAACAACAACACATACAGGTACAAACGACACACATACAGGTACAAACAAAAACACATACAGGTACAAACAACAACACATACAGGTACAAACGACACACATACAGGTGCAAACAACAACACATACAGGTACAAACAACAACACATACAGGCACAAACAACAACACATACAGGTACAAACAGCAACACATACAGGTACAAACGACAACACATACAGGTACAAACGACACACATAAAGGTACAATCAATGACACATACAGGTACACACAACAACACATACAGGTACACACAACAACACATACAGGTACAAACAACGACACATACAGGTACAAACAACGACACATACAGGTACAAACAACGACACATACAGGTACACACAGCAACACATACATGTACAAACAACGACACATACAGGTACAAACAACGACACATACAGGTACAAACAACAACACACATATAAGTAAGCAACGACACATAAAGGTACAAGCAATGTCACATAGATACAATGATACATATGGGTACAAACAACGACACACACACACACACACACACACACACAAACACACACACACACACAAACACACACACACACACACCACCAAGAGGTTCAGTAACAAATATCCTTAAATCTAATAAAGGAATATTTTAGTTGTTTTAGTCAATATATAACCAAACCATCGCTGTGTCTCACTGTCCAACTATTTCACTTATAAGTCGTTTACCTGTGGTCTCGGGGCGGTCATCAGGTATAATGACCTGTAATGACCTACAGGTATATTAATAAGACCTATATTCACCCTTATGATAATAGAGTCGATACATTGTGATAAAATTAAATACAGTTAATTGGTCAGTAAATTATGATTATGATTTTAAATTAAGTTTATTATATATTTTGAAATAATTATATTTATTTGAGTAAGATTAATTTCATATTTTATCATTATAGAGGAATATAATTTATCAAGAGGCTTTCAGGATCTGTTTGACTCAAGAATAAAATAAGTTTGTTGTTGTTTAAAGATAAGTTATACCGAGAGTTAATTATTCTCCCACGTAATACCATTGATAATACCGCTGGAGTTAAACACCTATGGTAATATAACTTAAGAAACTCCTGGATATTCTTACCGTCACATGTCGAGTTTGTTGTTACTCGTAAAACCGTAACTTGGTGTTGTTATTAATACTAAACCACTCTAGTGCATGTACCCAAGGGTGTGTCGTGGTCCAAGGGTGTGTCGTGGTCCAAGGGTGTGTCGTGGTCCAAGGGTGTATCGTGGTCCATGGGTATGTCGTGGTCCATGGGTGTGTCGTAGTCCAAGGGTGTGTCGTGGTCCAAGGGTGTGTCGTGGTCCAAGGGTGTGTCGTGGTCCAAGGGTGTGTCGTGGTCCAAGGGTGTGTCATGGACCAAGGGTGTGTCATGGTCCAAGGGTGTGTCATGGACCAAGGGTGTGTCATGGTCCAAGGGTGTGTCATGGTCCAAGGGTGTGTCGTGGTCCAAGGGTGTGTCATGGTCCAAGGGTGTGTCATGGTCCAAGGATGTGTCATGGTCCAAGGGTGTGTCATGGACCAAGGGTGTGCCATGGACCAAGGGTGTGTCATGGTCCAAGGGTGTGTCATGGTCCAAGGGTGTGTCATGGACCAAGGGTGTGCCATGGTCCAAGGGTGTGTCATGGTCCAAGGGTGTGTCGTGGTCCAAGGGTGTGTCATGGTCCAAGGGTGTGTCATGGTCCAAGGATGTGTCATTGTCCAAGGGTGTGTCATGGTCCAAGGGTGTGTCGTGGTCCAAGGGATTCTAAGTATTTTTAAATGTATTGTGAGTATTACTTTAGTCTTCAAAACCACAAAGTCCAAATGAAACGTTTTTATAATCATTAGACAAAGATAACTAATTGTTCTTTAAAGACTGGAAGTTATTTGATGTGACGATCATGGTGGAGTTGGTGGCCATAGTGGTGATTGGCGGCCATAGTGGAGTTTGGGGGCCACAGTGGAGTTTGGTGGCCATAGTGGAGTTTGGTGGTCATAGTGGAGTTTGGTGGCCACAGTGGAGTTTGACGGCCACAGTGGAGTTTGACGGCCACAATGGTGTTTGGTGGCCATAGTGGTGTTTGATGGCCATAGTAGAGTTTGACGGCCTAGGACTCCCACACCATAAAAATATGTTTCCAGACCAGAGAGAGAAGCAGCAGCTGGTGAGGATCTATGACTTCAGGAGTAGGACAGCTGGAGGTAAAACTACAACCTGCCCGTGTACCCCCTCCGCCCTGTAGTGTTATAACCTACAGTACAACCCCAACAACCTGCCGGTGTACCCCCTCCGTCCTGTAGTGTTATAACCTACAGTACAACCCCACCAACCTGCCCGTGTACCGCCTCCGTCCTGTAATGTTATAACCTACAGTACAACCCCACCAACCTGCCCGTGTACCCCCTCCGTCCTGTAGTGTTATAACCTACAGTACAACCCCAACAACCTGCCCGTGTACCGCCTCCGTCCTGTAGTGTTATAACCTACAGTACAACCCCAACAACCTGCCCGTGTACCGCCTCCGTCCTGTAGTGTTATAACCTACAGTACAACCCCAACAACCTGCCCGTGTACCGCCTCCGTCCTGTAGTGTTATAACCTACAGTACAACCCCAACAACCTGCCCGTGTACCCCCTCCGTCCTGTAGTGTTATAACCTACAGTACAACCCCAACAACCTGCCCGTGTACCCCCTCCGTCCTGTAGTGTTATAACCTACAGCACAACCCCACCAACCTGCCCGTGTACCCCCTCCGTCCTGCAGTGTTATAACCTACAGTACAACCCCACCAACCTGCCCGTGTACCCCCTCCGTCCTGCAGTGTTATAACCTACAGTACAACCCCAACAACCTGCCCGTGTACCCCCTCCGTCCTGCAGTGTTATAACCTACAGTACAACCCCAACAACCTGCCCGTGTACCGCCCCCGTCCTGCTGTGTTATGACCTACAGTACAACCCCAACAACCTGCCCGTGTACCGCCTCCGTCCTGCAGTGTTATAACCTACAGTACAACCCCAACAACCTGCCAGTGTACCGCCCCCGTCCTGCAGTGTTATAACCAACAGTACAACCTCAAAAACCTGCCCACGTACCACCTCCGTCCTGTAATGTTATGACCTACAGTACAACCCCAACAACCTGCCCGTGTACCGCCCCCGTCCTGCAGTGTTATAACCTACAGTACAACCTCAAAAACCTGCCCGCGTACCACCGCTGTCCTGTAATGTTATGACCAACAGTACAAACCCAACAACCTGCCCGTGTACCGCCGCCGTCATGTAATGTTATGACCTACAGTACAACCCCACCAACCTGCCCGTGTACCGCCGCCGTCCTGTAATGTTATGACCTACAGTACAGACCATCAACAAGATCACAAGTCTCCAAGTTAAAGGAAAACAATTAAACGTGAACAATTAAACTATTAACTCCAGCCACCGGCCGCCGGGTGCAAAAACAAACGAAATGTTGAATTGAACTAAAATATCACTTGTTGGGGGCCGGAGGGGGGGGGGGGACACAGAGAGAAAACTGGTATGAGAAAAACAATCAGAAACTTTCAGGTACGATAATAGAACAAGGACATCTGGGAAGGGATTTGTATTTATTTCTGTCTCGGCCACAACATGATCCAGGTGCTGGTAGGGAGCGAGGGGGGGGGGGGGGGCGGGCGGGGGGATTTTTCATGACGACAGAAGAATATAAATTGTGAAGAGGAGGCAACCCATCGGTATTTTCCTCTCTCTCTCTCTCTCTCTCTCTCTCTCTCTCTCTCAGCTGTATAAGCTCTGTCACATTACGCAGGAGAAGTGTTGAGTGAGGAGCAGCAGCATCACGTGTACCCATAACCCAGAGTGAACTTCTCGGGAGAGGCTCCAGGAGAACTTGATCTTACATACAGTAGTTAGTCAGTGTACGTAGGTGTGGGTTCAAGTCATCATTGACCATCAGGCCCTCCAGCAGAGTACCTCACATGACTGACAGCTACAGTTTTTTAATATCCTTTTGACTAAGTTATAAAACATACCTGTATACCTTGATAAAGGTGTTTAATATTAAAGTATAACATTGTTCTTCTCTGAGTGGGGAGAATAAGTGAGATCAGGAAAAAAATAATAATTTTAATGGTCTTAAGAACTCCATTAAGTTAGTATTATTTATACCTTAATTGCCAACTCACCAGGTGAAGGTATTCATGATGTAGGTATCGAGTTACGATGTTTTTGTGAAGGCTGATAAAGGTGGGGTACAAGCGTGCTAAAATGTACAAATTAATTTCAGAGTTTTTGTCCTGCAGGTCTCACGTCTGTCAGGCACACAGAAGAAAACACTAACTATCAAATGACGTAATTAGGGAAGATAATTGGTGTGCGAGTATCAGGTTAAAATTGGATATTATATTAATTTACAGTTGTTTTACACGAGATATTCATTCTCTTCAATGCATAACAAAACTGAATAAGACTTTACCATCGATATAAGCAAGATCATGTCCACAGCTTCCCTTTAAACGTCACTGCTTGGTAATATGTGGTGTTGGCAACATTACTCACAAATACTTATCTTATCCTCGTCTTGTGTTGTCCACGGAGCTTGGTGATGGAGTCCTGGCAGAAAATAGCAAGTGCTTTTTTTGATAATATAATGGTGATGAAGTGATCCAGCTTGGTGATGTAGAGACAGCCATCACAAGTGTGGTACAACTCTCATTACTCTCGCTGGTGGAGATGAATGTTGAGACAACTTGGACCAAGTCAGGCGAGGAACACAGACCAAGATTGATGACTGACCGATAAAGCAAATATCCTGGAGTCATCGTTGAGTATGAGGCAAGGAAGATCGTGAGCTATTTGGTTGATGCTGTAACTGCTTGTTTTGGTATTTGGTTGATGCTGTAGCTGCCTGTCTTGGTATTTGGTTGATGCTGTAACTGCTTGTCTTGGTATTTGGTTGATGCTGTTGCTGCCTGTCTTGGTATTTGGTTGATGCTGTAACTGCTTGTCTTGGTATTTGGTTGATGCTGTAACTGCTTGTCTTGGTATTTGGTTGATGCTGTAACTGCTTGTTTTGGTATTTGGTTGATGCTGTAACTGCTTGTCTTGGTATTTGGTTGATGCTGTAACTGCTTGCCTTGGTATTTGGTTGATGCTGTAACTGCTTGTCTTGGTATTTGGTTGATGCTGTAACTGCTTGTCTTGGTATTTGGTTGATGCTGTAACTGCTTGTCTTGGTATTTGGTTGATGCTGTAACTGCTTGTCTTGGTATTTGGTTGATGCTGTAACTGCTTGTCGTGGTATTTGGTTGATGCTGTAACTGGTTGCCTTGGTATCTGGTTGATGCTGTCACTGCTTGACTTGGTATTTGGTTGATGCTGTCACTGTTTGTCTTGGTATTTGGTTGAGGCTGTAACTCCTTGCTCTGGTATTATCAGTAAAATACAGTACACGATCGATCAGTAAAAGATAATGACCAGAAAGACTATTTCACACGAGGGAATGCGAGACGTCTCCTAATCATCCACTTTTTTGCGACTCCCGTAAAAAAATGAAATGAATTCACTTGGTCCAAATGAGTTACAAATCCGTGCTCCTCTTCGTGGTGGTGCGGGACTGCAGGAGGCAACTCTCGCCCCAGCTGACATACAGTATATAAAGAGGATTTGTGGGCCAAACCCTACCAAGCATTACTGATTATCCCTGACTCGTGGGATCCCGTCTAGAATTTTAAATGAAAATAAATAACGCCTACCCAAAGATTCTCCGCCATTGTGGTTTCCTAATTTTCTGGGTCCCAAAAGGTGTCATTAAGTGATGTTCCCATGAAGAAGTCTGCCATGTCCGCTGTGTGTGGAGACCCGGTGCGTGTGTGGACCCGCTGTGTGTGAACCCTTTTTCACCCAGAGGAATACAATTCAAGGCATTATATGAATCATTAAATCATGTTACTGAAATCAAACTAACATTCACTTTTACTCAACATTAATTATTTGTAAACGAACATTACCGATCACATTTCAGATCATTCTTCAGACACACTATATTGTACCGGAGGTAACGCCGTCTGTTAAATATTAAAAACCTCAACCCCCTGTAACCATTAGCCCGTCTTAATGTCCAATGTGTGTAAATTATACTAAACACATTCACGAACATTAAGTCAACTGAAATATATACTAAATTTATTTTTCGTCAGTATATAAAGCCAATATAATCCACAAAGGAAACACTGAGCTTACAAAGTGACTCGATAATGTCATCAAGACAATGGCTGGCAGCCTTGACTAATATACTTCTGTTTTAGCCATGGAGTTGATGAGTAAGGTACAGATGTTAGAATCAAGTCGAGGAGAAAAATATGTAAACACAAAGAACAACAGGTAACAAAAGTGAGACCCAGCGTCATATTGTGTGAAAAATATGTTAAGTTGTACCGCAGGTTGTGTGTGTGTGTGACGAGGACTGGTGTAGAAACCTTACGTGTTACCGAACTTGATGTGAACTTAAGACTAATGATATCTAGAGTATTTTGTGCTACCTTCCACCACTGAGAGAGAGAACAGAGTAGTGGGTGGAGGGAAGGAACCGCTGAGGGAATTGTGAAGAAAACGAGGAATATACTGAGGAGAGGGTGAGGAGGATGAAGACAATACTGAGGGAGGAGTGAGGAGGATGAGGACAATACTGAGGGAGGAGTGAGGAGGATGAGGAGGATGAAGACAATACTGAGGGAGGAGTGAGGAGGATGAGGACAATACTGAGGGAGGAGTGAGGAGGATGAGGACAATACTGAGGGAGGAGTGAGGAAGATGAGGAGGAAGAAGGAAGTGAGGAGGAGGATGAAAAAGGAGTGAGGGGGGGGGGGAGGAAGAGGGAGGTGAGGAGGACACCACGGAGGGAAGAGGGCCACCACAGCAACAAGTGGTGACGTACACCCAACACTTGACCAATCATTAACAGGCCAACAAGTTCACTCGTGTCTTCTCTTACAGGTTTATACAACGTTAACTTGACACCATATTTACAACATATTATCCCTACTTTATCTGACTATTTTCCTGTACAGCGTCATAGATAAATAATTACCTATTCTTAATATATCTTTACCTTGGATCTATAAGCTTTTTATTACGGAAGATTAACATTATAGGAGGCTCACCGTATAACAGGATAGCGTGACAGTAAAACAGTCTTACACGACTTGATAAGGACGCTGGTGCCTCCACGACCTCAGACGACCTTGATAAGAGGCTTATAGTGTGATCATGTTTATTAGGAAGATGAAAGCGTTTGGTGATGTATTATGTAGACGGTTTTAGTGAACACATACACACAACCACAACAACGTGATGTTACAACAGGTGCACTCATCAACACTACAGCTTCTTGGTCGGTTCCTTGGACAACCTCTTAGTTTCGCATGCCACGTGTAATACGTTCGAACAAGTTGCATCCTGCTTGGGAGTGTAAAAGAGGGTCCCTCAGGACTGACAGTGTAAAAACACGCACCAAAAAGTACCTTTACTATTTTCTGTTAGACAATATGACAACGGACGATGAATTTCGACAACCCTACCGAGACAACAGGAGTAGCAGTGTTCATTTTGAAACTCATCGGACACCTCAGTATACATACTTTTTGGAGTGCGTACATTAACTAATAATAATACGCCACGAAATGAAACAAATAGGTCAAGGTTGTACCATTAAAGGAGGCTAGAGTGAGCGAGGTTTACTCTCTTCACCTGTTGAGTTATCCTGTACAGTAGAGTTTCCGGGCGACTTAAGAGGAAGGATGAGCTAAAACAGTGCAGAGAACGTTTACCAGAGTCATCAACTGGGATATTGGGGGATACTCGACAAGATCTTAAATATAAGAAGGGAATATATTAGTGATCTAGCAGAGAGTCACACAAACACTTGAAGCTCTGCCTCTTTGTTGTGAGTAATATATCTTTAAAAATTGAGATTTCTCAAGACATCACAGGAGTCATTTATTTCAGTGACTTAGTGGTCCTTCACGCCTAGTTTACCACGCTGTCTCCAGAGGTCTGACTCATCTCTCACCAAACAGGTAAGAGTTCCTTCATGGCATTACTCCAGAAAGACAAGTTAGGAGAGTTACTTGTGCAGAGACAAAGATCCTCCTGAGACACCTCCTCCTCCTCCCAGCTCGCAAGAGACCCCAAGACCTTACAACATGCACAGCATGTTCAGCCATTTTCCTAGCCCGGGGGGAAGCTTTACTCCCAGGCGAGACGATAATTCACACCAAACTAAATAATTAAGGGAAAAGTTCAGTTCACCGTATGCTAATTCACGAGTTAATTCTCACACGGTAATACACGTAACAAGGTAAGTACACAAACTATCTCTTTTAGCACTTCTGTATAATATTATATTAGCTTTTGCATTTTTTCGGCAACATTGAATCCAAGATTTTTATAATTACAACTTATGTGAGTGTCTGGCGTGTGATAACTCGCTGTAGTGTATCCAAGTTAAAAGAGGAACCAGCTCCTTCAGCAGCCCCTGAACTCCTGTCATGATACAGTTATTGTTGTGAGACTTTTCCTTACATGTAAAATATTTATTTAGATTGTTTCAAAATTTTCTTTACATGTAAGATGTTTATTCAGGTTCCGAGACTTATTTCTAACCCATACCATCTAATATTATATATCGTGTGTAATATATAATAGTATACAATATCTTAAACTGTTCAATGACGAATAATATATTTCAAGTATATTATACCTTAAATATTCATCCAAATATATCGGTGTACATAATTGGATGATTAGGTCTATAAGGCGAGCAGCGAGAATCACCCATTACACTATAATGATCCGTAATAGAACTTCCAGGAACCGTCAGTGATTAAAGACCACTCAGCACCGTCCAGCTCAGAGCATCACAGGTGAGATAGATGACCTCTGGTAACCCCGTCTCTCTCTCTCTCTCTCTCTCTCTCTCTCTCTCTCTCTCTCTCTCTCTCTCGCGCGCGCACTTTTTTTTACAGGGATTAGCCCACCCGGGCACAGGTCACTGACCCACAGCGGTCCTTGGCAAACAACAACAACAACAACAATAAAGCACTATAAAGAAATACATAAATTAAAAAATAAAAGATCAAGAGTGAGAGCCGATATATATATATGTTGTGTTGTCAATTGAGACCCTGCAATTGTGTGTAAATGAGGCAGAAAGTCAGATCAGCAACCTGGGACTTGGTCACAATTTTTGTGATGCCATATAGCAGCAGAGTGTAAGGGAGGAAACGATCTTCCTGCTGGTTACCGCTGTTAACTCGCTCGTTTGCTGGTGCAGACGACACTTGGGGCGGTTGGACAGAGGTGAGAACGGCAGCAACTATCTGGATCACTGGGAGAATCAACCCAGCCGCCATACAGCCACTATCTAGCTACCCCGCTGTCCGTCAAATTCTAGCTGTGATCTCATCATAGGTCCTGGACTCGTGGGCGTTGTTCCCAGACCTTCACCTATCGACTGACAATTCTCTGGTCATCTACCACTACCGCATACCACGACTATCAGTTCATCTCATTCCGTCTGTGTCCCGGTGTTCTCCTGCCATTTCAAGACGTCGCTCGAGTGTGGAGTTGAATGGACGCTTCCCTACCCTGAGTGTGCATCACCGTGTTCCAGAACCTTCCCCCAGGGCCACTGCCGTAGGAAATATTTGTCCATTGTTTGATTCTATCAGTTGTTGACTCCCATTAATTGTTTGATTCTATTAATTGCTGACTCCCTTTTATTGTCTGTTCCCTTTAATTGGTTGCTTCCATTAATTGTTTGACTCCATTAATTGTTTGACTGCCTTAATTGTTATTTGATGTTTGTTGAGTGGTGTCAGAGTTTTGTGTTACATTTTTATAGTAAAGAGATATCAATCTCAAACGGTTGTTTGTTATTCCTCGGAAAACCATGGTCCTTGACTTTCCTTTATTAAGATCCTGATTAGCCTGGTAAGGGATTTCTATCCCTAAGTCCCAGGTCTTTACACAGAGTCTACCGCCAGACAACACATTATGCTTCCAAGCTCTTGAAATTGGAAGTGAAAAAATCCATTAATCTCATTTGTTAAATATGACGACGTCTGGTGTGTTACTGCATCTGTCAGCGTCGAGTCAGTTCTTTGACCACACCTTCCTTCTGTTCCTCTTTCACTAAGTTTCTATGATTGTTTTTCATTTCATCTGATCCGCTACATTATGGTTACCTTTTACAGCTCTTGGACCACTTTCCATCCAGTCGACCCTTGTAAACACTGTGTGCTCTAGCAACACTGTGTGCACTAGCACACCTTGAAGAGCTTTACTCGTAATGTTCAGAGCCACAATAAATTTCTCCGTTATGTTTTGAAGCAACAAGTCCTGGGTAATGGTGAAGTAAGGCTCCACTGTTGCATTATTATGTGGTAATATTAGTCTCCTCTTGACAGCTTTGATGAAGCGTGTGTATTCTTCGTTTCTTTCTAGAAAAATAATGAAAAATCCTGTTCCTAGATCTCAGGTCTTACTCGAAACTATAAATTCACACCTTTGATCCACTTCACACAACTCCTCATAAGCAACAAGACATATCGCTTACGTTTACAATAGTTCTGTTCGTCTCATAAACAGTCTTAACAAACTCTCTAAACCTCTCCCTTGTTACAACTTCATTGTTTCTCGTCAAGGGTTAGTTCAGGGTTGAGACACACACACACGAGCGCTTCATATTTCAACTGCGACCTATCAATTATTTTTCCCACTATGCTTGCAAGTAAGTATTTCCTCTTTTACATTATTTAACTCATTGTTCATATTTGTCTACCATTTACCTGACTTTAGTGAACTATTACAAACAGTTCTCGTACCTTAAGTCTTATGTGTATTTAATCTCTAACTGGGAGGAAGAGATTGTCTTATGATTGTTCTCCACAAGTGTTTATGGCACACTAATTTATTCTCACTGACAGTAAATATCAAGACGTCTTATATTAAACTAGTGAGACGTCGACACAACTTTGCTGGGAAAGGTAAAGAGAAGGGAAGGTACTCGCTCCAAAAAGTATCTTTACGGAGAGGTCCGATGAATTTCAAAATGAACACTGCTACTCCTGCTGCCTCGGTAAGGCTGACAAAATCCTTCGCCCATTGTGTCATATTGTCTCACACAAAACCATAAAGATACTTTTTGGAGTTAAAGTACACAAAACATGTTGTAGAGGTTAAGTCCCCCTAAAAGTCTTAAGTTAACCACAAGGTTCTCCTCAGCACCACTAAACGACCCACCCACCAGATAAAACCTCTTAACCCACCGACTATTCACTAACAGTAATCTCAAATTTTCTTTTTTTAGGACCATATCATCCGAAAATTTATAAAACGATTGTGTCCATCACTTAAAAAAGTTTAGAACAATTTAAAAGTAAAGAAAAAGTATATTAGACACTTTTCTTTAAGACATTTTAGTGAGCCTTTCTTCCGCTACCAGTCCCTCGTCATCCTCATATTTCAGGTGATTTCCCAGGTGGAGGCGTGAGGGATGCGCTCCACCAGTAATGGGACTCAACACAGTACATAGCCGATTAAAATTTATCCTGAATGTGGGTTTCAATGAAAAGGCTTTTATACTTTATAATCGAAAGACAGAACGCCTTAGCTTATTCCCGAACAACAGGGAAAGTAAACAGCTGGAGTATGTTTGTGTATTTGTCAAGTAACATAAACTACGATGGTAAATGGGAAAGAGATTAAAAGCAAAAATAGATAAAGTAAAAACAGCATTAAATAATAATTAAGGTTATTTTAAAAAGGAACGTTAATTTAATTTGAAAACACAAACACAATTACGATATATGAACAGTTTTATTGTGTGGGTAAAAACGTTAACATCTTGAGCAGAGAGGAGGAGGCTAGAGGCCCTTAATATATGGTACTACAGGATTGCTGAGAATATACTGATAGGAAAACAAAAGGAGAAAGACTGAAACTCTAAAACTACGATAAAGGCGACAAAAGCTTATAGAACAATATAAGAAACTTTATCCATATAACAACGATACAGCTAACAGAAACTTCTATCATAAAATAAAAGAAAATACTTTGTCCATATAATAGGGGATGAGGAGATAATAGTGGAGATATTAATGAGTAAAGGTGAGGGAAGGAGAGCCAAGGGAATGCAGGGATTATGGTCAATAACGGAACTTAAAGTTTGGCTCCAGGAGAGAAACAAAGTCTGAGAGGATTAATAAACACAAGCAGAAACATAATGGAATCCTAAGACATGAGGAGCAACTTGATATATAATACAGAAGCAAAGGGAACCAGCCCAGGGAAGCTTACAGAGGTGGACAAGTGGTGTGTGAGTATCTAGTGAGCATCACACAGGAGGCCTGACTCATATAATATTCAAGTAACACCTAGACAACAGGAGCCACAATGTTCATTTTGAAATTCATCTGACACCTCCGTAAAGATACCTTTTGAGGTGTGTGTATACAAGAGTAAAGCCTTAACACAGGCACCAGGAGACGTTACTACAAACAAGCAATAGTCACACACAGTCACACAGGCTTAACATGCAGCATCGAGTATAAATATAAGGCCACCTATATTTTGTGAATAATTATTAACAAAACATAGGTGGCCTTATATTTACATAATTTACATAAACCGCCAACTTTAACATTATTATCAATAGAACGATTAATAATAATTTTAATAATGCAACCACCATCAAATGATTTCCTTGAAACTATTTTAACAACATAATATTTCAATCAATGGGATGAACGAATTACATTATATGAACTATCAGAGCATTAAATTCCTGTCCAGTACAAGTAACAATGTTTGATTTTATTGTCCAAGACCTTACCCGTTTGTCTAATGAAAGAAAGAAAGAAAGAAAAGTAGTGAGGGAGAGTAAGGGATAAAAAAATAAATAAAAAAGAAAGTGAGAGAGAGAGAGAGATTACGAACAAAGCCAGGACCAGAAACATAAAATATCAAAGGACCATTTACTACAGCGGATTGATGTATGAATTAATGTATTGCTTGACTGAACCATTAACGCATTACGGGTTTACATTAACACGTCACAATAATGTAGTTGTAAATAATAATAATAATAATAATAATAATAATAATAATAATAATCATGAGTACCACATGAGGAGTAAATATTGTATTCTTGATCAGTAAGAGGTGGCAATAGGTATTAATAAGCGATAATTAGTTATTGTTGTCATCATAAACCAGCATTGGTCATCTCTCTTACTTACCACTCGTAATGGTCAGAAGAAGCAGGATATTAAACCAAAATAAGTGAATTAGATTACCACGAGAGGAACAGCCACGATCCTTCCCCTGACAGCCTCTCCACCCCGCCACCATCACCAACATCACACAGAAGAATTAAATGAAATGTGAAGTCTTTTGTGCCTCATTATCACCTAAAACGTCCATAAAGAAAAATAAAAGGAGATAATTACATGATTTCTGTGAGTTCATTTAAGTGAATTCAGTTAATATCGAACGTATTAAGTGTTAAATACCTCTTCTGACCCTTCCTTCTCACACCCAAATACGACTAAAGAAAAACTTACGTCATTATCTTATACACTTTATGAACTGTTATCGTGGTAGAAGTTATCATACTGGAGTCTTATAACACTTGGTATTAATCTGATATATATAATAATCATGCCAGGTGATATCTGCCGCGTCCATTTTATAAACAAGGGAAGTGATTATATTCAGCTTGTTTGTAGTCCTCTGTTACTGCTCACACCACTGTTTCATTCATTCCTACTCGAGCCATATTTTTACCCCATCAATTTTCATTAAAATCTAGACAAAGAATGTAATAATACCCAGTAAAATCAGCCGGTCAAAATCTAAGTAATTATGCATCCATTAAAACAAATATTATCTCTATACATACAAACACTATGTTAAAATAATCAGTCAATGTTTTTTTTGTTTTTTTTTTGTTTTTTTTACGGGGAATATCCCATCCGGGCACAGGTCATCGACCCACAACGGGGCCTGGGGGGGGGGGGGGGGGTAATAGTAAAAACAAGAGAAATATCAATTAGAAGAGAAAGACTAAATTAACCTACACAAGTTTTTTAATGTTGCCTTTTCTCTCTCGTCAACCCGGGGAGAAGCGGTTCACTAACACCATCCCACACCTGTAGTAGACCACCGCCACCTGCCTCTCGTCACACCACACTCACGCTATACAGTAAAACCCTATATATACGGTGTTTAGTCAACGGTAGATCCTTAACCCAGTGACGTCAGTTTATATCTCACTATTGGTTAAAGTTGTAGGGTGAGGTTAGGTTAATTTGCTTATATTTAGGTTTATTAAAGGTGTTTGGTTACAGTCGCAGGTTATGTGTGGGAGGGAGTAGTAGGGGGACTCCATCCATACTCTACTGTATAGTAATAATTCGTAAGAACCAATCACCACACACCCTACCTGGATACACGTGGATCTGGCTGGATCTCTTCCAGGTTTGCAATAAATCTATAGCCACCATGGCAGAAACACGCACGACTTTACCATTTTCTAAATCACACAGGTCGATCGATGAACTTATCTGTAAATAATCTTATTTAGAATTAAAGTGATCAATAAACCTTAGTACTGTGAGCTTCTCGCCACACCTGGAACACCTCCACAATAGTCCTCACTGTTTGCCCGAGGAATATTTTCCCCCTGTGTGTTGTGGGTCTTGCCACACGTCCCCGGCCTCTTACAGTTATTGAATCCAGTGGTAAACACCACACTAGGCCCAGCCATTATGGCCACCCCTGCCAACTTATCTCTTTCATCCCTTACTTAGTGGGATCAAATACTTTGTGAAGTTTATTGGTGGGTTTTAGTTCCGAGTTGTTTACTTGTTGTGACTTGTCTGGTAGTGTGTGTGGCATCATTCTAACTCCCACAGTTAGAAACGGATCGTCTTTTTCATCTGTACAGTGATAGGGCAAGTTAACAGCCAGACACCAGCTTGAAAAATTACTCAAAATCGGTCAAAGTTCAAGGTCACCAAAGTGTCGATACTTGTATATGCATGCTACCAGAATTATCAACTGATCTACGGACCTCTGTTTCCTCTCTTACAGGTAAATGACCTTGTTGCATGTCCTTACAGTCAAGTGGGATGACAAAATTTGATCCCGAGCTTGTCTGCTGGTGAGGCTGGTAACATTGTATTTGTTTTATAATATACACTGGTGAGGGAGGCTTAAGGGAGGCCTATTACTACAATTGTTTAAAATTTACTGCCATCATATTTCAGATTAAATTACAGCGTTAAAGTGTGATTAAATTTCCTCTTCAATTACACAGTGGTTATCAACTCTCGTCTAACACTTCCAGCACAGCATCAGCTCAATAACATGTAAGTGTCACTGACGACACTTACAATATGATGAAATGGTTTTATTCTATCAGTAAATATAGTATGAAACGTTTGACAAGTTAAACCAAACATCAATGTGTGGCGATATGAAATAACAAGGTCAGGTGGTCTCTGGTGACAACCTCGCGCTGTGCAGAACATGAATGAAAGCCAAAAAGTTGATCAAGTAACAACGACAATTGCCGGTAGGTAAACCCACATGTATCCAGACCACGATCATTCTTTGCCAAGGTCGTGTCTTGGTAAAAATGTTTCTTTAAGTTCCTTATGTAAATCAGTATTAGTTTAACCCCTTTACTACAGGACGCCACTTTAAACATTTTATTTAACTAACACAAGACGATGCAGTAAAGGCTTGGCCTTTGGGATATAAATCCCTTGCCAGCCTAATCAGGATCTTATAAAAAGGAAAATCAAGATCCATGGGTTTCCACGGGGTAATAAACAACCGTTAGAGATTGACATCTCTTTACTAAGAAAATAATCACAAAACCTTAATTCTGACACCACTCACACACATATATTAAATAAACAGCACTGGAGTCAAACATTTACTTAAACAATACAATCAATAAAACAAAGAACAGGTCTTTCCTACGGCTGCAGATGAATGTTCCTTCTAACCAGCACTGTAGAATGTTCCAATAACGCGGTGATCCGCTCTCAGAGGGGAAAGTCCAGGGCAGCTTCCTCACTTGGCGCTGGCAAGCGATGTCTTGCTACCCAAGGGAGACGCCAGGGTACGGACAGTGGATAGGGCGTGTAGGAAGTGGCGATCACGTGGCAGTCGTGGCAGTAGCTGGAGTACGTGACCGGAGTTGACAGCCGAATAGTGAAGGACTGGGGAATCAGCCCATGAGCCCCAGGAACCTCAGATGAGTACACAGCCAGAGTTGGAATCGAACAGCGGGGTGAAGTAACAGCTGTGGTGAAGGCTGGATCATGTCTGGCGAGCGACGAGGCAGCAGCGACCTTCTTACCTCCGTCTCCTCCCCCCCCAGTGGGCCCGCGAACAAGCCAACGAGTGGCGAACAACCATCCCGCTCGTTACAGCACTTACAGATGTTATCCAGCAGAGAGTCCCCCGTACACAAGGGGTTAATAATATATCTACGCAAATTTACGACAAGAAGTGAAGACAGTAAGTGACATCTTAAACTTGTTACCCCAGCTGCATCACATTGACTTGGTGCTTAATGTTACTTATATAAAGCTCAAACGAATGTTTACTGTAGTGGCCTGTAAGAGTGTTGACACGTGGACAGTCACAGCTACATCACCAAGTGTCATTATTTTGTAGTACATATCTTTCCTGTTAAGCTTGTTGACGTTATAATGTATTACTGCGCTTCAACAACTAAGGTCTTGTTGTTATAATGTATTACTGTGCTTCAACAACTAAGGTCTTGTTGTTATAATGTATTGCTGTGCTTCAACAACTAAGGTCTTGTTGTTGTTATAATGTATTAGGTCTTGTTGTTATAATGTATTACTGCGCTTCAACAAATAAGGTCTTGTTGTTATAATACATTAGGTCTTGTTGTTGTTATAATATATTAGGTCTTGTTGTTGTTATAATGTATTACTGCGCTTCAACAACTAAGGTCTTGTTGGTGTTATAATGTGTTACTGCGCTTCAACAACTAAGGTCTTGTTGACGTTATAATGTATTACTGCGCTTCAACAACTAAGGTCTTGTTGTTATAATGTATTACTGTGCTTCAACAACTAAGGTCTTGTTGTTATAATGTATTGCTGTGCTTCAACAACTAAGGTCTTGTTGTTGTTATAATGTATTAGGTCTTGTTGTTATAATGTATTACTGCGCTTCAACAAATAAGGTCTTGTTGTTATAATACATTAGGTCTTGTTGTTGTTATAATATATTAGGTCTTGTTGTTATAATGTATTACTGCGCTTCAACAACTAAGGTCTTGTTGGTGTTATAATGTATTACTACGCTTCAACAACTAAGGTCTTGTTGATGTTATAATGTATTACTGCGCTTCAACAAATAAGGTCTTGTTGTTGCTATAATATATTAGGTCTTGTTGTTGTTATAGTATTACTGCGCTTCATAAACTAAGGTATTTAGCGTGTCTTCTAGATTAGTACGTACATTAATCACTTAAGGTTAAAAATTAAGACAAACACCTCGCTGGTTGGTGCATTAAAGATGAACTGTCTGGTAGAATTATGTTACAAGAGATCAGACTACAGTGAAATTTGCATATCGAATTGCTGTAAATCTGTGCACCTATCTCTCTCACCGCCTCCCCCCCCCCCCCCTCCATAACGTTGGGTTTTCGTTATTAAAAATATATAAATTACTAACGTGAGAACAATTCCTATAGCATTTATTCCGGGCACTGAAGCTGGCAATAGATTACACTGGGGAACACACTTTCGGTTGCATGAGTTCTGACACTTGATTCTGGCAGATTTGAGGTCACAGATTCTGAAAATGGCACTCGTTTGTGCAGATCAGGTCTAGTTTTGATGCTACGCGGCAATTTACATATCAGGTCACAGATTCTGAAAATAGCAAAGGGAGGTAATGAGCACTCAACTTGCTTCCGTTGAATCTGACAGTGAATATGACACTGAGGTCACAGCGGAGTCAACTAACAGAAATAGTGACTCAGATTTTGCAGGCATATCAACAGAACCGCAAACATTTAGCCAAGCAGAACTCAATGACTTAGTTCGAGATCTGGGTCTGTCTAAAAAGCTGTCAGAATTGTTGGCTTCACGGTTAAAAGATAAAAACTTGCTGAAAATAGACACAGGTAACATTCTTTCGCAACAGAGAAAAGAACCTCTTACAGTTCTTTGATTCTAAATTTGACTTCGCCTACTGTTGTGATATTTCTGGATTAGTCACCGCGATGGGAGCTCCAGGTTATGATCCGAAAGAGTGGCGTCTCTTTATAGATAGCTCTAAGCGGAGTCTGAAGTGTGTTTTATTACATATAGGCAACATCTTTGGCGCAATACCCATAGGACACTCAGTACACCTGAAAGAAAAATATGAACACATCAAAACGGTTTTGGAGCTACTCAAATATGAAGAACACAAATGGATCATCTGTGTTGATCTAAAAATGGTCAATTTTTTGCTAGGACAGCAAGGTGGGTATACAAAATTTCATTGCTTTATCTGCCTCTGGGACAGCAGAGCCAAAGACAGACACTGGATTCAGAAGGAATGGCCAGTTAGGGAAAGCCTCAATGTTGGGGAAAAGAACATCATTTATGAACCCCTAGTGGAACGTGAAAAAATTGTTTTCCCGCCCCTTCACATCAAGCTGGGCCTTATGAAACAGTTTGTCAAGGCGCTCGATACTGACAGTGACTGTTTTAAGTATCTGTGTGAAGTGTTCCCTGGTTTAACGCTAGAAAAACTCAAAGCAGGTATTTTCGACGGCCCTCAAATTAGGACGCTGATTAAAGACCAAGCCTTCACTCAATCCATGACTGATGTTGAGAGAAATGCGTGGGGAGCATTCGTTTCTGTTGTAAGGAACTTTCTTGGAAACAGGAAATCAGAGGACTATAAAAAGCTCGTTGAATCTTTGATGGAAAGTTTCCATGTGTTAGGTTGCAACATGAGCACTAAGGTGCATTTCCTGAACAGTCATCTTGAACTGTTTCCGGCAAACTTGGGGGAAGTGAGTGATGAGCAAGGTGAACGCTTTCACCAGGATATCAAAGTCATGGAAGACAGGTATCAAGGTCGCTGGGGCATTCACATGATGGCGGACTATTGCTGGAGCATTCAGCGAGACTGCACTGAGAGGCGATATTCAAGACAGTCCATTAAACGCAAGTTTGTGCCTGAATAAATCTGGCATAGTTCACAAAAGCAACTGATGAATCCAAAATATGCTTGTCAAGGTAAATAAAAGTAATTAAAAATTAATTCTACGTGTTTGGTAATTCCTCTCTGTGTGCTGGTTTAGATTTTTAGCAGTAGTATATGGTAGTCTAACTATATATAGTAGTAAATGGTAGGTAACTCACCGCAACAAAACTAGACCCGATAGAAAAAAACCGGTGCCATATTTGAAATCAGTGACCTCAATTGACCCAGAAACAGGTTTCACAATGTATGCAACTGACAAAAAGTTGAATTTTGTTCCCCAGTGTTATATTTCCAATGATAAGTTGCACAGTTGTATCACGAAGGGCCATATTCTGACACCATCCGGCCATGTCTATCGTCCAATATGATGAAGCTTCGAACGGTTAACTGTTGTAAGATTTGGTCCTGGTCAACTATATTACAGGAATTCCCTTTATAAACTTGATATGCTTCTCATTGTTTGACGATTAACTAGTATATATATTTCATTTGTTTGTCTCTCAGTAAGAACAATATTTATCAGCAGACGAGAGATCATCTTTACATGCTGTAAATCAGTGGTTCTCAACCTTGTTTGCCCAATGCACCCCTTTCACCATATGTCAGAATGTCATTCCCCCCTCCTTTCCAAGATTGTCTTCCTCAAAAAGTGCATTCCAAATAATATGCATATAATACTGAAAATCCTTTATACTTTCCATATTAGTACATATACATTTACAATTTTACATGGATTATTTTTATAGTGGAGTTTTACAAATTAAATGCCAATTGAAAATGTTGATGGATTTATAAAACATGAATAAAAGTAAAATATTTTTTTTTTTATTTATAATGAATTACTAAACAGACCAAACTGAAGCATAATGCAATAAACAAAGTTCAATAGAATACCAGGATATTGTAAATTTGTAATTAATTTTATTCAGATGAAGATTACAGTCAATGAGAAACCTGTGATTGTTTTTTCTTCGCCAATTCTGGGATACGCGGAAGAGTGCTTGAAAGGGCACAACGCAGGTTATTTTCTACCTCTAATCTACTACGTTGCTTCGTTTTAATTTGCAACAGAGTTGAAAAGCCTGACTCACAAAGATATGTCAACACAAACGGAAGCAATGCACGGATAGATCTTTCTGCCACTTTTGAGTAGGAATCGCACACCAAGGGCCAAAATTCTGTGATTGATTTCTCTTCGAACATATCTCTTGCTCCCAAATCAGTTTCCCCCCCCCCCCCCCCTGGTTGAGAACCCCTGCTGTAAATCATGATTGTAAAGACTTCTTTACATTACCTTTCTTTATAATGAAGAATTATTAACTAAAAATATGATTACCTCATGACACATTCTACATTCACAATGGACAAAGAATTTGTCTATGATATGGTGTTTGATTAATGTCCGTAAACCCTGGCACTTAACTTTATCTTTCGACTTAGCTTCCAGTTCCATACAGTCTCTCCCTCTCGTTACTAACCAGTCAGTCATTTTATTATTTTCTCGCGTGTTTATATTTTCCAGTATTTATTATTAAGGTCATCATGCGTCACGAAGGGAATATTCCACAAACAACATGAGTAACTGTTGAGATATTCCTGAAAGAAGTCTCCCCACCACTCCCCGGCCCGACCACACTGGTCCAACCTTCTGTGATGGGGAGAGAATTCTGACTATTTACTTTCCATGAATACAAATGGTAATTTTACTATTTATGGCTCCTCGCCACAACAGAGAGCCAACAGGGGAGACGCCTTTAGCTATTTCCACAGAAGGACGACGTCAGGATTCCCCAGCAGCTTTAACTGACGATGAGAGGTATTCCCTGTACAGTTTGATCACGGTCCTCCACGCTGTCACTAACTGGGAGGCGGCCGATTGATCTGTAAAGGTCAGTGAAGAGCGACACTCACCAGCCACGAGCTTTTATCTCAAACTGCACTCACATACAGAGAGCTGACTGTGGAGCTCTGTCAAACCCTTATAGCCACTACTGTCGCTTCCCTAAGATGTCTAAGGAACTACAGATTTATTTTATTTTGATTATGTTAGTCCCCATTACAGTGTAATTATGAGGGTAATTATATAAATCTACTATTGAAATATTCACTCCTTCTTTAACTAATAGTCTTTAAGATATTGTTCTTGACTTTTTCTCAACAAATTCCTACTTTATCTCGCCCCATTATATTATCCAGGACAAGTAAGAGTCATCAGGTAGATTGATGTTACTTATACTGCAACAATAAACTGTTTCTTTATCACGACAGTGTAAAGGAAGAACAGCCGTGGGAATTACTCTGAGGATATTTGATGTTTTTATTAAAATTTTCATTAATATTATTCTATTCTGTGTAAAAATTATTTCACATACAAAAATGTTACGTATTCACATTTTAATATAGAGGAACACCATAACACAGACGACCACACATAATATGAGTCATGTTATTCCTACACAAACACCGAAGTAACAATAACTCGGGGAGCTACAGGGTTATTACCGTAATTCTCTGCTTTATAATAAACTTCCAAATACACCTGATAAATGTCTCTTACACTGCTTGAGAAAGTTAGTCTGTCGCCTTCTCAGATCCACTGTTGAGAAAAGACAATAGCGATATATCTGGAAATAAAAGAAAGTGTAGGAAACAGTTGGTTGTAACCGACGTCAATATACGTGACATAACTCATAAAAACATTTCTGAAATTAATTAAGAACAATTTGTTGATGTTCACCTCGATGTTACACAAACTGTTATCAGAATTATTTTTTAATAAACTAAACGTAACTGACCCATGTTGCTGTCCATGTACGCTGGTGTTAATCTTCACTGTGTGTGTGTGTGTGTTTATCGCTCGTTTTATAGTACATCGAACACTGAGGTCTTGATACTGTTTGGATTGTCTGTACGTTGCGGTTTACTGACGCCACTATCTTGTCCCTCACTCACCTACTGATGTTCTAGTGATGCATAAACCCGTGACGTTATCATATCTTCTTGTCGGTGTCTTTAATTATACTCCGGACAGTTTTGATATAATTATATTTCTCCTTTAAGTAATTATAATAATTGAGATATATATTTCCTTGATGTTAAGATACATTACATTTGTTAATGGGAAACAATTTCTTGAACACATTTGTTCTCGGTCTCGGGAGTCAGACTTCACCTCTGAGAATGTGCAATTAAGAAAATTACTGAACAAGATGAACCTTTTTCACTCACGGTGGCGAAACATGAACCACTTTTTGACTCTAAGTTTTAGTCACTCAATATGTTGTTGTCGATGGTGTGACTGTAGTACTTTCCTCTCTCAACAGCTTTATTATGATGTGGTGAATGACATGCACACCATCACACACTCGTGGTGAATGACATGCACACCATCACACACTCGTGGTGAATGACATGCACACCATCACACACTCGTGGTGAATGACATGCACACCATCACACACTCGTGGTGACTGACATGCACACCATCACACACTCGTGGTGACTGACATGCACACCATCACACACTCGTGGTGAATGACATGCACACCATCACACACTCGTGGTGAATGACATGCACACCATCACACACTCGTGGTGAATGACATGCACACCATCACACACTCGTGGTGAATGACATGCACACCATCACACACTCGTGGTGAATGACATGCACACCATCACACACTCGTGGTGACTGACATGCACACCATCACACACTCGTGGTGAATGACATGCACACCATCACACACTCGTGGTGAATGACATGCACACCATCACACACTCGTGGTGAATGACATGCACACCATCACACACTCGTGGTGAATGACATGCACACCATCACACACTCGTGGTGAATGACATGCACACCATCACACACTCGTGGTGAATGACATGCACACCATCACACACTCGTGGTGAATGACATGCACACCATCACACACTCGTGGTGAATGACAAGCACACCATCACACACTCGTGGTGAATGACATGCACACCATCACACACTCGTGGTGAATGACATGCACACCATCACACACTCGTGGTGAATGACATGCACACCATCACACACTCGTGGTGAATGACATGCACACCATCACTCACTCGTGGTGAATGACATGCACACCATCACACACTCGTGGTGAATGACATGCACACCATCACACACTCGTGGTGAATGACATGCACACCATCACACACTCGTGGTGAATGACATGCACACCATCACACACGCGATATTTAGAAGATAATATTCTTCCTCGTGTGTGTGTGGGGGGGGGGGGGGATGAGGTGGTTGTTGAAAGGCGTGTGGACAACGGTGAATATGAGTGTTGTAAAGGTACAGCAACTTTGTCTTGGTCCACATCCAGGTTACATATACCGACATTGCAACCCAAGTTGTAATACCACGACACCATAATTCTTACCACAACACCATAGCCACCATCACAAGTTGTACTCCCACGACACCATAACTCCCACCACAATCATCACACAACACCATCATTGCACCCAACACCACTAACATGCCTTTGTCACGTCAGCTGATCAATAATACTGTGATCAACCTAACCTTATAATCTGTGTTACTTAAGTGCCTGGGATTCATTTCTATTATGTACTAAATCACGACTGTTTCTCATACACAATCACTAGTATTATTTCTCCTTCAATAGAGAGTATACAGGAAACCTCTATTTAACGGACTATATGTGAGGTTAATCCGTTAAATATGAAACTTCCTTCTCGCGGACTATACGAGAGAGTAGTCCCTTATATATGAAACCTTCTAACGGACTATATGTAAGAGGCTAGTCCGCTATATGTAAGTTTCACTACGGTAGTTATTGGTTTTTTAAATGACACTTCAACCTCCTTCAATAGCCACACCTTCGCCGCCATTTTATTACCTTAAAATTAAATATCCTAATACAAAAGTAGCTATCCTAGCTGTGTTGAGTTAGTTGAGCAGCAGATCTATGCGGCATTCAGTGACTATTGCCTCAGACAATATCTGCGACTGCTGCCGGCTTTGGGGCCGATGCTCTCGTTCCCCTGAGCCAGAGCAATGCAGACTAAAGCAGAGAAAAGGACAGTCGACATCTCAACCAGACAGTAACGTAATTTCTGTGTTGCTGCTTCAGTTGAGATAACACCTCCGCGAGTCTGGCATCTTGCACTTGGTCCCATCCCACCAGAGGTTGTGAACACCAGAGGAGTAAAGCTGCCCTGATCAACATTCAGAATTCTCTCTCCGTATGCCCTGACTTTGTCATTCTCGTTCCTCCTGTATGCAGAATCGAGAGGTAGGTTACGGTGACATGCGGCCATGGGATCGAAAACCTTATATCAAAGAAGGCTGGCTTTCCCCACGTCCAGAATCCTCGAGCACTGACGTCCATACGGGCTTCGTTGGATGTGTTTGAAGTCCTGTGTTGGAAATTCTCACCGTCCAATGGAAGGATGGTCGGTTCTACCCTGACATCATGACAGATTTCCTTCAACATATTTGCTGTGAGATCCCTTACTTTATCATGCACACCATGACGTGGTCGATGTCATAGGAAGAGCCAACACGCATTGGGAGGGCAAACCTTCTACTGGCCTACCGTTCCTTAGACCAATGGCATATGTAAATTCTTGTCTATTAAGACTGAAACCTTTTGCCCTTATCGGTATCGTTGTTAGCCAGTTCGAGGTTATTGTTGCTACTATAAACATTCACCATCACTTTTACCGTCACTTGTAGTCTATCATCAGGTCCATAGAGCAAATATTAGGAGTGTTATTTTATGCGTGACCAAAGGTTATATATTTACATGAGAAAATAATGAAGACTTTTATTGACTAATTTCATCATACAGCTCTCGGCCAGTCTTACCTAACACTCGTGTATTTACTTCTTATACCATCCATCACATCCATCTCATCCATCACATCCATCCAATCCATCTTGTATATCCCATCACCCCTTTAGTGTCACCGTTACATAGTGTTACTTTTATTACTACTTTCAATTTATCGTTATTTGTGCGTCACTGTTACTGATACTATTACTGTTACATTAGTTATACTGCAATATAAACGTAGTGTTAATTTTGTAGAATTTTCAGAGTAAGGAATTATGTGATTTTCCCGTTTGTACAAAAAAGGAGGTTAGGTTAGGGTAGGTTAAATATATGGGGGTCTTAGAAATTCGATTTAGAATAGGATATAATTTTAAGTTGCATGAACAGATCAATTTTCTGTGAGAGAATATTAACCTACCCAACAAATCTCTGACGGCTAATGTTCTGTCTGACACACAGTTGACCTGGATAACAACGACTCTTGCTGTTGAAACCGACTCTGGCCGCTGCACCACAAACCATAATAGCAAATATTATCAACATTTACAGCTTGAAATAATTACAATTATCATAATTATATAATAACAGGTCAGCGAGGTGAGCTTTGGTCGTAATGATAAGAGATCAAACTGGCTCTTAAGGTTTATCACATAATTACTCTGGCTAATACCGAAAGTTACAGCAGTCATATACCATATTGTTGCCTCATGTAATACAGGTTAATTAACATGAATAATGCCAACATTAACCAGGAAAAAGTTAATTTATTGTGGCCAACACCAGCACTTAGTGACACTGATACTTGTTGCTAATGAGACGAGTTAACGTAAACAAATCTACAGGTAATTAGGAGGATATTAGTACTTATTAACTGTAATTTCGGCTGATATAGGGTATAATACCAGTTTAATACAAGTAATACCAACAGTTAACACGTGTAGTACAAACAGTTAACACGTGTAGTACCAACAGTTAATACGCGTAGCACCAACAGCTAACACGTGTAGTACCAACAGTTAACATGTGTAGCACCAACAGCTAACACGTGTCGTACCAACAGTTAACATGTGTAGCACCAACAGCTAACACGTGTAGTACCAACAGTTAACATGTGTAGTACCAACAGTTAACACGTGTAGTACCAACAGTTAACACGTGTAGTACCAACAGTTAACATGTGTAGCACCAACAGCTAACACGTGTAGTACCAACAGTTAACATGTGTAGTACCAACAGTTAACACGTGTAGTACCAACAGTTAACGCGTGTAGTACCAACAATTAACAGCAGTTGAGGTACAATAAAGTGGGTCGTGGTAGGTGTTGGTGGTGCACGTGTTAACACTCGTTATTACAACAACTGGCCAGACACAACACATTCCTGGGGTCAGGTAAACCACTTTGTTTCTGCCCCAGTTATATTGTGTTGTTACTGTGGGGGCTATTACCCCCCCCCCCCCCCCCGGTGTGTTACAGGGTGGGGACGGCGACACCACACGAGAAGGTACAAATACTTCCGAGTTAGCTCGACTCCATACCGAGGCAGACAAGAGCCAGAAAGACGCTGCTGCCGCTCTACCCGCACTGTTACATGTGTTGCACCGTGGCCACAGTTACATGTGTTGAACCGTGGACACAGTTACATGTGTCTCACCATTGCCACAGTTACATGTGTTGCACCGTGGACACAGTTACATGTGTTGCACCGTGGACACAGTTACATCTGTTGCACCGTGGACACAGTTACATGTGTTACACCGTGGACACAGTTACATGTGTTGCACCGTGGACACAGCTATACGTGTTGTACCGTGGCCACAGTTACATGTGTTACACCGTGGACACAGTTACATGTGTTGTACCGTGGCCACAGTTACATGTGTTGTACCGTGGACACAGTTACATGTGTTGCACCGTGGACACAGTTATATGTGTTGCCCCGTGGCCACAGTTACATGCGTCTCACCATTGTCACAGTTACATGTGTTGCCCCGTGGCCACAGTTACATGTGTTACACCGTGGCCACAGTTACATGTGTTACACCGTGGCTACAGTCACATGTGTTGCACCGTGGCCACAATTATATTAGTTGCACCGTGGACACAGCTACATGTATTGCACCGTGGCCACAGCTACATGTGTTTCACCATTGTCACAGTTACATGTGTTGCACCGTGGCCACACTTACATAATGTGTTGCACCGCGGTCATTTTGCTTGGTGAGTCAGGAGACAAAACATAAACATTGGACAAAGTTAAGACGGGAGGACCACTTCAGGGCTCACAAACTCCTTACTTCTTACACCCAAAATTTCTTGCCGACATTTTACCTCCTGAGAGAGGGTGTTAGGTTTCTTGTCTCTACCTTGTCTTGACTTTCTTGTCCCACACACTAAGATGAGCTGCCTGCTGCCTACCTCCTCCTAATGCAACAAAGAAAGTTGGTTAATGTGCCAGCTTTGAGGTTCTTCACTTGTTAAACTATATAATATCTTACCGTGTGCCACTCTTACGGTGTGTGATATAACATGCAGGATCCAGGTACACTAAATTACCTTCTACGTGTGTGTGTGTGTGCTAGAAGTGTCGACCTATTGTGTAATGATCAGCGTGCTCGCCTCGCAAGCGAGTGGTCCCGGGTTCGATTCCAAGGCAAGGTGAAACTATGGGCAAGTTTCTTTGCGCCATTTTCCTCTGACCACCCAACAGTAATTGGGGAACTGAATGTTTATCGATTACAGGATTGTGTTCCGGGGTAATGGTTAGCCAGTGCAGCTAGCGAGTTGTCCGGTCTTCTCGGATTATTATTCCTTGACACTGAGTCAAGAAAACTCGTTAATTTAGAGTGTGGTTGTTGTATTAACAACAGCTTCTACACCTTAAAAAAATTCACACCTAGGTGGGCTGGCCATCCTCGTACACGAGGGACAATCATTATAAGCGGCTCTCAGTGACCGGGAATATTTCTGTGGTAATTCGTTATAACCTACATAATCCACTTTAGACTAAACTTTAGACTAAAATGAACTAAAGTGAAACAAAACTAAACTAAATCTATTTGTTCAGAAGTTGTTTACTTGACTTTGTAATCAGTGGGGTACTATACGGGTATATTGTACTTGTTCTATTTACATTATGGGGGAAGAAAGTTGATTTACATCCCCAGGTCTCCTACACCACCTGTTGACAAACAACATACCTGGATAAAGAACAAACTTTCATAGATCATTTATGCTAACGACAGCTGTAGACTTAACAGGATGGCAGGGCTGGAGGTGGTTGATTAACGACCTTACCTGTAACGAAGTTGGTAGGTTCTCACCTGATAAACTAATTAAGGTTTAGAGGGACGTGGGAACGAACGAGCCTCAGCCTTGACCTGTATGGGGTGAGGTAGTGAGTGGTGCTGGCAGGAGGGGAGGAACGCACAACTTACCCACCATCAAGATACAGTACAGACGTTGACGTTGATAACCTTACGTTGTGTTTAAGTCTCAGTTGTGTGTTATAAAGACCTTCGAGGTGCTATGAAGGTCTGTAAGTTAGGTTCAAGGTGGTTGTAAATCACCAAGTCACAGGAGTGTTGTTAAATCACCAAATCTTTTGTGTCGTAAAGGGTCACCAAATTGTAGTACTGGTTTAGGTCACCAAGCTCACGGTAATGTTGTAAAAATTCATCAGATTAAAGTCACCAAGTCATAATGGTGAGGTTGTCCATGGTCACCAGGATACATCGGTGTTTCTAAAGATCACCAAGCTACAGTCGTAATACTGATGGTCTCCAATTCGTTAGACTAAAATAACAAACTACATTTACCCCTGACAAGACACTCCATTAACCACCTGGAGTACTGGAGGCCCTCAATCAATCATTTACCTTTGATGATGAAGAACCCTGAGGCACTTGAGGGTTAAGCTGATAGATACGAGTGAAAGAAAGACATTTAAGTGTAAGAGGAGAAAGGCAGATGATGTTACTGAGAGGAAGGGAAGGTGATACAAGAGCCTGGAATGATCTGATCACTGGGAGGAGATCAGGAGGGTGACGGAGATTAAGTGGAGGGATGAGGAGGATGAGTGACTTGATGCTTAACTTATGACTCGCCAAAAAATACTTGAGACTCGCCAAAAAAGACTTGGGACTCGCCAATAGACTTAAAAGGCTCGCCAATAGAAACATTAGACTCGCGAATAGAAACTTAAGTCTCGCCAATACAGACTTGAGACTCGCCAATACAGGTTTGAGATTGCCAATACAGATTTGAGAGTCGCCAATAGAGACTTGAGACTCGCCAATACAGATTTGAGACTCACCAATAGAGACTTGAGACTCGCCAGTAGAGACTTAAGACTTCACCTGAGACTTGCAGTATTTAAAACAATATTAAAATGTATCACCATTGACTCCATGCTGGTGAACATGTTCTGTATACGTCATGCATGGTGGAGAGTCTCAAGATGTTGTTTGTGGTCTATTATATATTGCCAAGATAGGGTGAACCAAGAAGTTAAAGTAAGATAATAGTTTACAGTGTCCTAGGTGTTGTGTTGATTACTTCCAAGACCAAATATTTCACTTATTTACACGAGCACATCAGAGTTGGTTTAATAAGTTAAATTCAATGGTACACATAAGTAGGAGTGGCCGGAGTGTTGAGAAAAGGCATGGCTAGATGTTGGGAAGATGTGAGGAGTAATATCAATGAGCTTGACAGAACACCCGTGGCATAATGTGACGTTATTTCCAAATATTAGAGTCATATACTGTACACAGAACACACATCAGTACAGGAAACAGAACTGTACCGTCATTAGAGTCACTGCCCCAAGCATGTCCGGACCAGTGGAAAGTCCTTTGTGTTTGTTGCCATGACAATCTCTCTAATTGTCTTGTATCCTACCTTAATAAAGTTACTTCTGTTGGTGAACGTATATTGTTGTGAGGCTGAAGGACACTCTGGCCTTCATATCTCTGCTGCTGCTGGTATATGTTTCCACCGACTGAGTCAAACTGAAGAAAAACTGAACATTCTTGTAAAATACGTTTTTCGTGACTCCGTTTCCCATTGTAGGTAAATATTTATTATTAGACATTCAAGACGACTCTTGGTGATAAAAACTGGATTACAAGGTGGAGTTGAGTTTTACTGCCTCTAATATTAAGAGTGACAGCGATTTCTCTGAACGTAAAATTTACAAATGCTACATTCATAGAGCTACCATCAGATTTATAGCACTGGTCCTCATATTCCATTGAACGGCTTTAAATGTAAAAGATAAATGACATTCTTCTGGATATTTACAACTTTATTTTTTGAGGATTTTATTGGGGTAAACTTTACAGTGGTGGTGACTGGGGTGATATGGGTCCCTGAAGACGAGTATATAGACTACTTAAATAATAATACCAATCATGTTCTCAGGAGTAAGTGATGACCCTTTCAGCCCAGTGTTGTGTATCATATTGACTGATGTACTGTACGTTTATAAGAATATTAATACAGCTATAGAGTCACATTAGAGTCTCATAGGAGTTACCTGAGGTGGGGCTTTAGGTGGACATAATTAAAGGTGACTAACATCATGGAACGCTGGACACGTGGCTCTGTTTGGTTCCACAAGGACTGGCAGCTTAGTCGTGAGTTTACGTTCATGACTAAGCTACCAGTTGTGTTACCTGGCTTGACCCAGGTGGAGGGATAAGAGATTATGCATGACCATTCCCTGGGCCGCCCGAGCCTCCCTACCAAATTTAAAATAACTATCTCTCTCTCTCTCTCTCTTCTCTCTCTCTCTCTTTTCTCTCTCTCTCTCTCCCTTCTCTTTCTCCCCCTTCTCTTTCTCCCCCTTCTCTTTCTCCCCCTTCTCTCTTTCTCCCCTTCTCTCTTTCTCCCCTTCTCTCTTTCTTCCTCCTTTCTCTCTCTATTACATCCTCTATCTTTTCCTTCCCCCTCTCTCTCCCTCCCTCCCTCTCTCTCTCTCTCCCACTCTCTCTCCATCCCCCTCTCTCTCTCCTTCTCCATATCTCTCCTTCTCCTTCTCTCTTCCTTTCCCCTCTCTCTCTCTTCCTTCCCCCTCTTACTCTTCCTCACCCCTCTCACTCTTCCTCCCCCCCTCACTCTTCCTTCACCCTCTCTCCCTTCCTCTCACTCTCCCTCTTTCTTCCTCATTCCTCTCCTTCCCTCACCCTCTCATTGTTCTATTTCTACACACACACAGTTAGGTAAACACAACAGTGAGTTAGTTCCACCTCCTGGCGCCACTAATTATGTCCGCCCAGGTATACTTCACCTTAACTACTGCTGAATATCTAACTCTGCAATTTGGCTGTAATTAAAGGTCAGTCACCTTATTCAAATAAACAAATCTATCCTGGCAGATTAAGGGAGAGTGGGGGTGAGGAGGAGGAGGGGCAGGGAGAAAGAAAATGAGACAGACATGAACACAGAAAGAGACAAAGAAAGATATTTAAATTAGACCAAACTCGTGCCTCCAGATCAGTACTTTCCAACCTTTATTGTGTTGGTCTTCCTCTCACCATTTTAACTTGACCACGAACTACCATGAGCGCTCGAACAATAATTCTACCATTTTATTAAAGTAATAAACCTGCACAGGTTGACTCACAACACACAGGACCTTGTTAACATGAAGTGATCTGGCACAACAGATCAGTCATCTGGAGTGTGACTAAAATAAGGTCTTTTATTTGTTCTCTATTAACAAAACAAAACAAATAATAGGAGCTACAATCAACTGAAACGACCGGTCCATCACATAACCCGTAGACGAATGACCTAAGGAGATAGAGAGTAAACATCGACACTTGATAATAATGATAACAGAACAAGGGACTGAAGTTTCGTAAATGTTTTAGTTTCTCTATACCCACAGGAGCACTGAGCACTGGTGTGTGTTACTGGCAAGGAACTGTGATGTTTGAAATATATTTGACAACACTGAATTTTAGTTTTGAATAAGTATAGCAAATGTGTCAGTTCTGGACTAATAATGATATGATTAGTTCTGCAACGCAAGAAATTCTACCATGTAAACACCTTACTGGAATTATTATTGTTCACAGACTCGCGCGATGTTTTAATTAGCGTCAGTCAACACCTGCACGTCAACAGATAAGCCTAAAGCCAGGTCCCGAATGTTTTAACTAGTCTATCGCTCTTAACATCAACTGATTGGAAATTGTTTTGTTGCTGTCTCGTCCTGCACAACTCGCTTTGAATAACAGAACAGCTGATGAAGTTTCCAGAAGTAACCGTAGGCGTTATATAAGAGAGAAATATAATGCCTTGAAATATAACAGGAATCTCATCTTTTGTTAATGACTTTAGATAGTTGGTAAGTGGTTTAATCACCTTAGTCCAAGATGTCTAAGGCACAACACGTATCAACCCGGTGACTGAGGTAGACACTTTATTGTAAAACACTACACACAAAGTCCCAAAGCATTATAGCCAGAGTATTATAGTCAGAGTATTATAGCCAGAGTATTATAGCCGGAGTATTATAGCCAGAGTATTATAGCCGAAGTATTATAGCCTAACCATGAAGCCTTTCCAAACTTGCCACGAAAATCTCTCTCTCTCTCTCTCTCTCTCTCTCTCTCTCTCTCTCATCAAATTCACTATTGCCGACCTCTAAATTATCTAGAACACGTGGTTGTTTACATGGTAGAAAGGTTTTACTCGATGATATAATTATGTTGACCTAACTTGTGAAAAGCTGCCCGTTTATCCACCATTTTTTAGTCTCTGTTTTATTGAGTCCCAGGGTGTATCATTACCTGCACAAACTTCAGATAAGTAAAGTTTGACCTACAGTACCTTCACTTATTAATAGAGCAAAGATTCTCCTGAATATATTACTTACTATTAGAGTGACAATGATCCACAAATCATACCAGTAGGCTCCCCAGGAACATGAGTCACACACACACACACAACTACTACCACGTCGCGCTTATCTGCCTTGGTATGTAGTCGGGCTAACTCGAAACTATTGACACCACCTCGTGTGGCGCTCCTCAGAGCGTTACGGTGTGGAGTGATCGTCTCCCAGGTGAGGGGGTCGACTTGGCACTTTCACAAATTTGTCTTAAGACTATCCTTATACTTTTCCGTTGCCCGCCAGTCTATTTGTTGTCCATGAGGATAACATGACCCGTCCATAATGCTCCTATAGTTGGTGTCAGAGAGAATACTGGTATTTGTTTTATTGTCTTCACACACACACACACACATTCATACATACATACACACCCACACACACCCACACAAACACACACACATACACACCCACACACACACCCACACCCACACGCACCCAGCTATAAAAGGCCGCGTTTGGCATTGACACGATAGGAGAGGTGGCATGTGTACAAAACACTACCACACAACTCACCAATGTTCCCGGAGTGTTTACAGTATGAGACACACAACAGTTACCAGCCACAAACCTCCCATTAATTATATTAGTACATGAGCCGAGAACCTAAAGAATGACTGGTCCTCACCCCTGGACGGATAAAGGCTCCCTGGATTACTACTGTATAGGACACGACTATTGGCGGAGTTATCAATGTAACTTTATAGTGTAGGCGACCTGAGTGTGATCTATACATGCTGTATAAACCATTTTTCAGTCACATAATTACTGGTCACGAGAGATTAGATTAAGTGAGTGAGTGGGTGAGTGTGAGTGAGAGTGTGTGTGTGTGTGTGTGTGTGTGAATAATATACAACAAATACTAAGGGATTTTAAACAAACCTGATATATAAGTACAAAAACATGTCATACCAGTGGTTACTCGGCATTTACCCTTAATATGATCTATTCTTTGTTGTACCTGTGGAATCTTAAGAACTTTAAAATTACACCTTTTTTCTTCCATTGGTCATATTTCACACACCTTCGTACAATAATATATACACGAATATGTGATAAATCTTGTGAGAATTTTACAGATGTTTACATTCATGATGAAATATAAACTGCAGGTGGCGCCGTTAATGTGCCTGAATATGTACACAGAGGGAGTGTATTATGCTGCGTGTACTGTAGGCGAGGTAATTTATTTAACGTCATCCTTAGGTTCATGACACAGGCACACTCACGCCCGCTCGCGTGTATACCAGCCACGTGTCCAACAGTATTCACTTAACCACGTGTGTATTTATCATGGCCGTAAAAGTGATATAGAAATATGCGCAATGAAAAGTTCATCCATAATCTTATTTACGTTGTTAAATATTAGTTATACTTCCTCAAAAATAGAATATAGCTTCTTACAGTCTATATCATTTCGTGTATCCTGACCTGATGTTTGGTCTGTAATCAACATTGTTGGGTCCAGTGTTAGTACAGGAGGAAACAAAAGTACCTGGTATAATCTGCGGTGTTTGGTCGTCACTGTAGACCACACCGCCTTTACATCTGACCCAAACACGGTTGTGATGTATTGTTAAACGGAATTTTAATCAATCAATCAAAACTCAGCTAGAACACACACACGCATGCACGCACGCATACACACAGGCACACTCGGGACCAATGATCATTTGTAAAGTTTCTCACCATGACGCAGTGGCAATTTAACGGTAATATCAATGAACCGGTGGAATGCGAGTTTCCCGCAGTAGTGTACAGACTGTTGACCCTCACACAGTAACGCTTCATCATGCATGTATAACCCAAGATCATGACGTCATCAGGTGAACACACGAGGGAACCACCTGGAGAAAAACTCTGACAATCTGATGAAAGGAAATGGTTATGAGAACAACAACACAGGTATACTGCAGTAGTGTACCTTCATGGAACACAAACACCGCGTTTAGTTTGGTTTATTAGTGCAGTATATTCCTTGTGTGTCCTGTATTTTGATCAGAGAAGTAAAGAGAAGGTTTATCCACGTCTTGAACAATAAGATATATGACAATGATGTTTACAGTGAGTCTGGCATCAAATAGATAACTTTTGCCTTATTGCTTGTAAAGTGAAATGGAAGTTGTGTGATCACGTTGGCCACCCAGGCAGGCGTGTTCCTATCTCCAATGTTCTTGTGTGTGTTCCAACAAATTTGGTACAAGTATTCACCACCGTGAATGAGTAAGCTCTGTTTATTTTGTGTTTAGTCGGTCAACTTGGTGTGCAGCTGCCGACTGTATCCTGCACAAGGCTTACATTTAGTTCACCCAACATTGACTAACTTTACATGTGGGGAAGTGACGGAGGCTTGTGCTATACCGTCCACACTGTCTCCTTGTGTTCCGGAGACAGGCTCCTGGAAGCCAGATTTAGTAGGCTAACGATAAAATTAATTTCTGCACATTTTTTAAAGTTTTAATGGAGGAATACCAGCCCAACATAATACATATTGCTCATGTGTTTTTTATTCTCTCATTCGAAGTTGTGACACTAAACGTCTCACACAGCTTTACGTCGTGGCAGTACCGTAACCAATAAGGTAAATGTTTCCTACAAAACACATATGATCGTGTGATCAGACTGGGCCCAGCGGAGATACCGATTAAAACCTTGTATAGACCACACAAGACAACAGACCACTGGAGGTGTACAACCCGAGACAAGAAAGGCCGTATTGACCGTGAAGAACACACACAATGACTTACAGGTGAGGACACTGTGACGTGTGAACAATATGGGTGATGTATGAGCCACTTGGACCAAATAGATGAATCAAAACAATATTCTTCCCCAGCTTATTCAAACACACACACTGACCTTCTGGGTGTTAATCCATCTTCACTTTCATCCCAGTCCTCCAGTTTGTCTTAGTCTTCTTCTATTCCTCCTACTGACCACTTCCGTATTATAAGCTTCAGCAATTTTTCATTTCTCATTTTCTTAATATGTTAAAGCCAACTCACTAATCCTGGCCGGTTCTCTCTCCGACACACCTCTCACTTGGACATCTTTTAACGTGATTATTATTTACTGTTGCCAACTTGGTACAGTATAAGAATGTCAGTTACAGTCCCCGCCTTAATTATGTGCCGCAAAAAGTGAATGGTAACCGAGATTGTATTATCGTCTTATTCCAAAAGCATAATCAAGAGCTTCAGTCTGTCACTGCGGTCAATAAAATTGTATTTGTGTTGCGATGCTTAATCCAGTTAAGGTTTTATTGAGTAAACACGATTGAAAAATATCAGTTTAAAAATGGCTAGGAATAGGCCAGCACCTTGATGCATATGAGAGAGAGAGAGATCGGCTTTGACATTTATGTTATTTCACTTTAGTTGTTCTTCCTTATGTGTTAATGGTTTAGTGCGTCTGTGCATGACGTCATATAGATTACTAGGCAACTCGAGGTGTTAACAGACTGCTAGCAAATTTGGTGAATTGTAAGTGACAAGCTATGACTATTGAAGGTGTTTGAAGGACGTCGGTGATTCTGAACTGGTCTGCATAATGGAGTGAGTTTCTGGGGTGTAAGAAATTATTTTGCCTACCGCAAGCCTACGAGATTCTAACTAACTCCCACTACCAGCGATGACTGTACCGCAGGAGAGTCTTTTGTTGATGATTAGTACCGCGGGAGAGTCGTTTGTTGATGATTGTAACAGTTTTCCCGTGCTCCCCTACTCCCTCGCTCCCCTGCTCCCCTACTCCCTCGCTCTCCCGCTCCCCCGCTCCCTCGCTCCCCCACTCCCTCGCTCCCCTACTCCCTCGCTCCCCTACTCTCTCTCCTCGCTCCCCTACTCTCTCTCCTCGCTCCCCTACTCTCTCTCCTGCTCCCTCACCCCACCCTCTCCCAAGACCGTTACAAGACGGAATACAGTGAGCAAGAAGTAAAAGTTCATTTCTCTTTATCTAGTCTATATAATTATCACTACACCTGTCTATATATATTACAACCGCGTTTAAAGGTATGTTAATAGTCAAAATGTTTAATCATGTTAATAATATTATTTAAAAAAAAAACATGCTGACGAATAATACAGTTTTATATAAAAGTTTTAGTCAACACAGAAATGAAACATATTTTTCTGTCTTTATTTTTGTGTGTATAATATTACCACACGGTATTAAACTAGACAACACTCACATTATTTATAAAAAAAATAGTTTGTTGTTGCTGACTCTATCCACCGCAGCCAGACACAACAAGGTCAGCTTATAAACCATTGTCATGCTCTCTCTTTATGTCTCGCTGTCCTCCCAACCCACAGCATCATTATCCAGACCCTCAACTATTAGTGGTGGGGTTTGTATCATTCATCTACAGGCGATTTTTTTCTTTTTTTTTTTACGGGGATTAGCCCACCCGGGCACAGGTCACTGACCCACATCGCTGCCTGGGGGGGGGGGGGGGGCGAAAATGTAATAATGGTAATAATAATAATGACTGGTGATGACTGTGGAGCCGCCCTCAATATAAATGATGATGACTGTGGCACCGTCCTCAATAATTTGGTGATGACTGTGGCACCGTCCTCAATAATTTGGTGATGACTACATTGTCTTCAATAATTTGGTGATGACTGTGATACCGTCCTCAACAATTTGGTGATGACTGTGGCACCGTCCTCAATAATTTGGTGATGACTACATTGTCTTCAATAATTTGGTGATGACTGTGATACCGTCCTCAATAATTTCATGATGACTGGGGCACTGCCCTCAATAATTCGATGGTGACTGAAGCACTGTCCTTACTAATTTGGTGATGACTGAGGCACCGTCCTCAATAATCGATATCTTCCTCTCCTCACTATAAGCACCATGATCGAGTCCCTCATAATGTTATCAGATCATCAACAGTGTTAAGGTTCCATGATGATAATTATTGTTCACAATATTCACAAAAGTTACAGAAGATATAAACTGTATTTGTTAACGTCATTTATCTCCAGCATGTCTTTTGACCTACCGTAAACACACACACACACACACATATTACTACTGCTACTACTACTATGCTGTCACTCGGAATCGAGTATGACGATCAACCAGCTATGACTCGAGAGGCCGATAGGGACCGGCAAGATCGTCCACAGATGTTGCATGTGTGGAGGGCTGTATCTAGTGCGGGAGGGGCGGCGGCAGGGTCTTTTCCTTGCGTTGGCGCTGATCTGCCTCGGTATGCAGTCGTGTGGTGCTCCTCCAAGCGTTAGGGTCGTTAGGTGACTGGGTCGTTAAGTGACTGTAAAGTAGCTGCTTTGGCAGTCTAGTGTCGTCCACACGGGTAACACGGCCAGTCCAACGTAGTTGGTAATTGATAATGGTAGCCTCGATGCTCCTACAGTAGGTGTCAGCAAGAATACTGGCATTTGTTCTCTTAGCCTTCCCAGCGAACTCGGGGGATGGAACGTAGACTACGTTGGTGAAAGTTTTCAAGTGCCTTGAGGTGCCTCCTGTAAGTGACCCATGTCTCACACACACACACACACACCTTTTAAAAATATTATTCATTATTTTGTTGCAACAAAATTGCATGCAATTTGTTTTGAACAAATATGAAATTTAGTTTCTTCGGACAACCACCAACCACAGATAAAAAAAAAAATTTCATGATTATTCAGAATCACATTTTTACCAACACTTTAGATAACAGAAAACTTAAGACACACTTCATTAGTGAAGGAATTACCTAATAAGTTCTAAAGGAATGAACGTTCAGTAATATAAGTAAACTTTGGTAGACTCAGTGACAGCGGCTGTCACCTTCCAGTCATTTGTGTAGAAAGTTTTGCCCCACTGCCTCAGGTTTAGTTTAAATGCAACATTGTTCAACAAAATTGTTGCATTATAAATTTACCTGAAGCTCACAACATAGAATGAACCAATGATGTACTTATTTATTAACTTTGTTTTAACATTATTATGTTATACTATTATAAATAATATTGTACCTACAGGAAAATGTTGGTGTGTGTGTGTGTGTGTGTGTGTGTGTGTATGTGTGTGTGTGTTTTATTTCATCCTTCTCAACATGATTTGCTTAATGAGGATGTTAAAATTTATTTTGTTGTTAATAATAAAAAAAAAAATAATAAAAAATATACCGTCTCCCTAATATAACATCACACTGGCCACGTCAACCATACAATAGTAGGCTGTTAAAATGTATGTAAGTGTCTGCTGTCATTAGGATTATCACACGAGCTACGACATGGGACAAGAAGCAAATGCCAGGGGTCTTCTTATCCTCTGTAATAATCTTAAACAATGGCACTACATTTACTCTCACATGTCTGGTAGTCGGGAAGTTCATGTTAAAATGCATTGTATTTGTTGGCCTTAAAGATATTCATATTTTGTGGTTATAATATTGCAGCAGTGCATCCAGTTGATCACACAGCAGCCTGCTTGAGGGAACAAGAATACCTTCAGTTTTATTCAAATTCATTGGAATTGTGTTTTGCTCAAGACCTCCACACGCATCAAGTAACATTAAGAGAGAACAACCTTACTGACCAACACACGCCCGTCTGTGAGGTGACTGTTTGGTAAAGTTACTCTGTCATTTTTTGTAACTACATTGTAAATATTAATAAGTAACAAATATATGAGTTTGATGATGTCGAAGGTATAAAAGGGATCGCTAACTTTAGAATAAATAGTGAACACAAAAAGTCCTGATCTCACCTCACCTAACGTAACGTAACGTAACGTAACCTAACCTTCGCTTGCTGGTTATCATTAGTGCCATGGTTGGAGCTGATAATAAGCACCACTGATGAATTCTCCCTTAATGAAATACTCACCACTGTTGTCATGATGACCACCTAAGGTTAATGTTAACTACCTCTTAGTTACCTGGGTTCATCCTTCGTAAATATGACACTGCACTACGCTTATTGGCCCACGTGAGGCAGCTACAATCTACACCTACTTGGAGACAGGTATATGACAATGCCTCTGAATACAATCGAACAAAGAGTAAATTGTTTAAATTCTTTCGACAATATATGAGTGATCGCATCCATCATAAGGTAAGGAACAACAGCACCAGGTCACGTGATAATGGCAGGTAGTAAATATAAACATCAGTCGTGCACTTGAGGTACAAATTATAGACTCAGATGTCGTGGCCAGAAGCTGTTTGTTAGTGTGAGGTAGACAGCCTCTCCTTGTACACAGAATGGAATGTTTTCATGTACCAGTATTTGTATTATAAACGAAACTATTTCTTTTATACTGTATATTCCTGTCTGGAGGAATGACCGGTGAAGAATGACGTGACGGGCGATGGTGACAAGTGGAGACGAAGATGACGGGTGGAGGTTGACGGGTGAGGTTGACAGGTGAAGGCTGGCGGGTGAAGACTGACGGTTGAAGACTGTCGGGTGAAGACTGACGGGTGAAGACAAATAGGTGATGACTGACGGGTTATGGCAGGCGGTTGAAGGTTAATAGGTGAAGGTTGACGGGTGAAGGTTTACTGGTGAATGCTGACGGACGATGGTTGACAAGTGAAGGCTGACGGGTGATGGATGCCAGGTGATGGCTGAAAGGTGATGGATGCCGGGTGAAAGCAGACGGGTGAAAGTTGGCGGATTGGCAATGTTGTGATATGCAAATTGTAAAGGGTAAACCACCATATATTAAGAATGACGTTATAGCTGAAAAAAATACATGGGGAGAGAATTATTTAGTGAAAAATGAAGACACAAGAGAGAATGAGGGAGAGAGAATAACACCAAGAGATCCAAATAAAGTAGAATGATGATCACTGCCACAGATGATTGCTCAGGTCTGTGAGACCATCACTATATCAACATCATGGTCGTGCACATCTAGTTCAGTATTACCCAAGTTGATTATCAGTCACCATTATGCTCTCCAAACGGGAACTAATCTCACCACAAAGAACCCATCTGTGAATCTGTGAGTATTGATTAAATTTACCAGAGAAAAAAGTTGTGAAGCACTTGAGGAAGTTTCTCTCAATATCAAGAAGCAGAACACAGAGCCGTAATTGTTTTCCTCTTCACCTACACCAGGAGCTTCTAGCCTAGTTCACCTTCCCGGGTACCGATAGGTAGGTTACGCGCTTGTATCAGCCAGGGCGCTGAAATTTGGACACAATAGTGAACAAATGCTGAAACAAAGACCATTTAGTTTTCTTAGTTCTTGATTTTTATTTTACACTGCTCCCCTTCCCCACTTCATCACCAGGTGCCGCACGACGCCACTTTTAACACTTATTTGACTCACGCCAGGAGATTTTATTCAGCACAGAGAGGACCCTATACACTAGGGGTTCATCTTTGCTAAAAGGGTAATCTGTCATTAAAAATACCTTTACGAATATGATCTGTCAGCGAGAGTCCTTGAAGGGATTAAGTTTATCTGAATGTTGCAGTATTAGAACTAACCTTTAGTCAGACACACACCGCTGGAAAACTGTACATTAGATAAAAAGACAATATTAGCAGTCATGAACTCAAGCGTTTTTGGTGTCTCACTGATAATGTTTGTTTAACAGCTGCAGTTGTCAAGTACTTCCATTACTATAAATTGTTTTGGTGTTTGCTAATAATATTCTTAGTTTTACTTTGCTACTCAAGAAGGAGAAAGAGGGTTACAGTAGCTTAAATATTTTTTTCTTCAAAGTCTATGAAATTTAATAAGTGGTACAGCGCTCCCTTCATAATCAGTTACAAAATTCCCTGAACATTTGGCAATATGTGGCATCTACTTCTAGGTCAGGTCATATATATATGACTGGTTTATTTCTAATAACGCTGCTTTTCATCACATATTATGGCGGAACCACAAAATGGAAAACAAAATGTTTAATTCAAAGAAATATCTGAGGAAATACTTTAAAATACTCATTTCACTCACCAAAAGATCCTCAAGTACTTACATGCCAGATACTACCACCAAGTGCTCAGGGAATTTTGCCAAGGCCGAAGCTGGATATACTTGAATGTACAAGATATGTTCATATCTCGGTACATGTTATTCAGGAGTTATATTAACGTGAGACTGTTGAAAGAGATTAAAGAAGGATTGCAGCGTGTCCAAACATCCGTCATCTCATTGAGTGAATTACAATAACAGAAGCAATTCTAGCGCCACGCCCCAGACCAGTAATCCTAGAACCACGTCCCACACTAGTAAGCCTAGGGCCACACCTCACTAGCAATCCTAGTGCCACGCCTCACTAGTAAGCCTAGCGCCACACCTCAAAATACAGTATTATTATAAAGTTTAATCTTAACAAAAATGGTAAAAAAAATTTACTCTGGAGGTAGCCATATTTGTACAGGAAGTGGTGAGGGCAGTAATGAACGCTGACGGAGGGAATTAAAGTTTACTATATCACCAGACACATACACAGGAAATACTACAGAAGAATAAGATACCTGGACATGGACTACTGAAGGTAAAACAGCCCCTACAGAAAGAAAACAAGATGAATAATATAAAATTCGTATAGAATAAACAGACTTCGAGAAAGGAGGAAAGAGAAGAAATTTTATGGAAACAAGTGAAAATACAAACTTCCCAGACTAAGAACCTTGTGTGTGGAACCGTAGAGGAGCGTTGAGATTCATGGCTGTGGGAGAGTTCTCTTTCTTATTGTGAATTGAATTGAATTGAAACAGTTTATTTAGCCAGAAAAAATACAGATACGGAGTGGATAATAATATCAATATTAACATGGCTGAGCCAGTTGAGAACCTGAGATCTCTTTTAGGCACCTTATATATACTATACATTTATCTCAAGGAAGTATTATGTAACATTTATTATCATCTGGAATAGTACAATAGCATGGTGGTAATAAGAACATCTCATAATGTTACCACGGTAACATTAAGCGGTGACGAAATGCACCATATACAAGGTGTGTTTTAAATTCTGGTTGCATTGAGTGATAGCAACGATAAAACATTGTCTCAAACACAGCACTCCGCATGTCATGGGTTTGGTTTTTCGGAGTGGTGTATGAGTGGATTATATTATATAAAGATTATAATATGCTGTGTTCCTTATTTCTTACCATAGAATTCGATACCTTCACACTGGTTACTTACAGGAGATTATGGCGTATCTACGTAGAAGTTCACTCCACCACTCGACATTCCATGATTTATACTTGATAAATGATGTTTTAATGAATTCCATTAATTTCCAACATCCATCTAAGTCACTGGTTATACTTTGTCATAACCAATCAGTCATTACCTTTAGTAATAATAAGATAGGATCACAGATACGGGCAGATAATTGCACTTACATTTATTTGTCAAGCTTCCATACAATGATTTAGAATTTGCATGGATATATGAGTCACTCACGTTCACGCTGTAATAAAATTAATCTTCTAAAATAGGGAATTTTCAACTTGGGAACACATGTGATTACTCTACTGTGGGTATGACTTAACAGGGCCCTAATTCTTCAAGGGATACATTTACAGCCAGCCTGGATTGCTCTTGTTGCAACCAGGCTTCCGCACAAGAACTTCTTTCCACGGGCCATAATAACAAAAGTTCCCTTGTGTTACCACACATAGTCTCGCGTCACTGACAGTCACTGTAGACGGTTGTCGTGGCAAGGAGAACTGGTAAGCGTGACTTGAATTAACCATTTAAGTGCAATAGACCAGCCTGGATTGCTTTTGTTGCAACCAGACTTCCACACGTGATATTCCACGGGGATAACAACCTAGGTTAACACACTTAGTCTCGTGTCGATCACGGTCACTGTAGACAGGTGTCGTGCAGGAGAACTCTAAGCGTGAATTGATTAACCATTTACTGTAGGTTTGATAGGCCAGCCTGGATTGCTCTTGTTGCAACCAGGCATCCACACATGATATTTCCACGGGGATAACATCCTAGGTTAACACACTTAATCTCGTGTCGACGACGGTCCACAGGACGGAGTGGCGGTGGAGGACTCTGTGTGGTGTGGTGTCCCGCTCCCTTTCAGGAGGGAAAGGATGGGGACGAAGTCTTGACTAACCCATGGCCAATGGGATACTACTTAAAATTAGGTTTTTGGGTGTGAAGCGATGAACAGTACAACACTGTCTACTGCCCCTCCCCCTAAAGGCTGGCTTACATACACTAATGGAAAATATATGTCCCAGTCATGCCTCGCCGGGTGCCTTATCTCTAGTAAAACAATCTTTGGAGTTGTTTGCGTGCGGTAAGCCTAACACAACCCATGACACCGCAACATACAGCATGAAGTCGTGATGTACTAAAAATATATATAAATCTTGCTATAATTATTAAGAATTTTGGTGAAAACGACGTTGCCGAAAGAAGATTAAGAAGAATAAAAAATGACAACCGTAAGACATGGAGATACGAGAAGAAATTAGGCAAGTCAACCTACACTTATGAGAAAGACATATCACTAACTCCTGATGACTTAGGTGCAGATCCCGTCCGTGAAATAAGTCTAGTTGGTAACAAAAACTCATAATACATATATGTCTACTTATCACCAATGAACTTTTTTATGGGGAATAGCCCACCTGGGCACAGGTCATTGACCCACAACGGAGCCTGGGGGACGAGAAAATAAGGAGCAAAAAAAAAAAAAAAAATTGAGGAGAAAAGACTATGTTAATCTACCAATTTTTTGAAGTGAGACAGACTGTAATAGGATGGACACACAAGAAGACACAGCATTCCATAGTTTGGCTGTGTGAGGAAAGAAGGATGTACTACTATATAACGGGTTATTCTTGTTGCCCGTTAAAGTACCTGTAAAAGAGAGTGAAGCAACACTGCGGCGAAGAGAGAGATCATTGACTAAAGGAGGAGCGATAATAAGACGAAATGCCTTTGATGCTACTCTATCTAACAGCTGGACGGAAGAGCCACCCTAGATATGAGAGCAGTACTCCAAGATAGGACGAATGAATCCCTTACTAACTTGAAGCAACTTCTCAGGAGTGAAGTAGCTACGGCATCTGTACAACATCCCCAGCTTTCGAGAGGCAGCTTCAGCAATGCTGGATGTGTGGCTTCCATGGCGCATTATAGGAATTGGTGAGGCCTAGCATATCTATTTTAGAATTTGGCAAAATGATTGCGTCCTGAAATGTGTAATTGGTAAATACTGTGATTTATTACTATTCCTCAACAACAGTAAATGCTGAAACACCTCATCTACTACCTGTCGCTACTGTACTCTAAACGGTAGTTTCAGAAACAAAAATGAATCAGTCTTAACTGTAACTGTTGGTGTCTAGTGTATGACCTAAAATAAAGAGTACCGGTATGCACTTAAAAGACCTTAGTTGTTGAAGAGCAGTAATACATCAGACCATCAACAAGTCCCTGACAGAACCCATCGCTGCCAACACAACCAATGAATACTTATGTCCCAGGTGAGGAAAAACACCACCATCCTAAGACACAGTCATTATTATTTGTATTATCATCAAAGCGAAATATGTTATAGGTTTCAAAGAGCGGATATCTCTCGGTCTACAGTATTGAATACTTGGAGAAAAACTAGGAAAAATTTGAAGATAAAAACAAACATGAGAGCTGCTGCACTGAGAGATTCGTGTTCAAAGGTACACTAATTCTTGCTTCTTCACTCACACACCTTGAGCAGGACACATGTTTGACACTTATGATGAGTAGAATAATTGGAAATAAAGAAATACAAAAGTTCTTGACTGTGTAAAGAGAAATGTTATTTTTTATGATATTTGTGGCTTCTGTTTACTTCCTTTACGTCAAGAAATAGTCAACGTAGAAGAAGGTAACTGAAGAAAAAATATAAACATAAAAAACCGTCACTCAGAGGTTTCCTGGACAATTTACAAGTGTCAGACATATTGGCCACTACAAGCCAAGAACTGCAGCCAGCCAGTGTGAAGCGGCAGAACAATGAAATACAACAAAATATGGTAACAAAGGAAATCTGTTGTGTAAGTGATTTATTGAGTTTATTAAGAGTGAGAACAAGACCAGACAAACACACAAACCAAGGGTGACGTCATCTGACCCCCAT
>CAUDMG010000210.1:0-22500 GCA_958450375.1 Homarus gammarus
GGATCATATGAATATTAAACACCCCAAATTATTTCACCTGTGGATTAAACACCCGTATGCTTCCTAGAGGGAGGTTAGGTTAATGTAAGGTTAGGTTAAGTTAGGTTAGGTTAGGTTAAGTTAGATTAGGGTAGTTAATCTTTCGGTGATTTATCGAAACTAATAACCACGTTTGCCCTTTGATGGTGTCAGAGGGGAGGGGGGCTGTCGGTGGGGGAGAGGGGGGCTGTCGGTGGGGGAGGAGGGGGGCTGTCGGTGGGGGAGGAGGGGGGCTGTCGGTGGGGGGGGGGCTGTCGGTGGGGGAGGGGGGGGCTGTCGGTGGGGGAGGAGGGGGGCTGTCGGTGGGGGAGGAGGGGGGCTGTCGGTGGGGGAGGGGGGCTGTCGGTGGGGGAGGGGGGGCTGTCGGTGGGGGGAGGGGGGCTGTCGGTGGGGGGTGGAGGGGGCTACAGTCCGCTGGCGATACTTAACGTGAAATTCTTTAATGTTGGAGAGAGTAAATTGTTTAAGGCCCCGGGAGCCATGGTCGGCCTCCGCCAGCTGAATCCTTTTAATTTATTGCCAGTAATCTCTTAAGGCAGTTATTGGCTCCTAAATCCTTCTCCTTCCTTAACTCATCTCAGTCCCATCACCCTGCCCCTTCAACCCCCACACCCCGCCCCTTCAACCCTCTCACCCCGCCCCTCAATCCCTTCACACTGCCCCTCAACCCTCTCACCCCGCCCTCAACCCCCTCACCCCACCCTCAATCCCCTCACCCTACCCCTTAGTCCCTTCACCCTACCCCTTAGTCCCTTCACCCTATCCCTCAACCCTCCCTCCTTAAGCCTCTCTCTCTCTCTCTCTCTCTCTGGGCTCCCATCATTATATATTCATTTCTCGAAGTTTTCGATAAATTAGTATTTAAATAAGGAGGAGGAGGCAGTGTGTGTGTGTGTGTGTGTGTGTGTAAACATTGCACAGTTGAAGGTGTGATGAGCGTTTTAACACAATAAGGACCCCCTCCCCCCACCATTACCCCCTCCTTCCCCCACCAGGTAATAAGAACATCTCAGCGAGGACCCCCCCCCCCCCACACACACACACAACACTAAAGTGCTTTATTAAATTCCAGGACGGGAAGGACCACGCTGGGACGCCGTCATCGGGAGAGCGGCGGACGTGGATGCTGGACCCCGACAGTAAGTACCCCGACAGTAGTATCCCGACAGCAAGTAATCCAACCGTAGTACCCCGACAGTGAGTAACCCCCCCCCCCCCCCCCAACTCTGTCTTGTTGGACCCCGACAGTAAGTACCCCGACAGTATTATCCCGACAGCAAGTAACCCAACAGTAGTACCCCGACAGTAGTAACCCCCGTCTTCCCTCCCGCCAGGTCTGACCACAGTACCAGTTCACTACAGGAAGGTGTCCCGTTTGGGCCTCCAGGTGTACCAGTCTTATTAAAGGTTACTCATAGACAGGTGTGGGTGGGCGGAGTGGGTGGGTGTGGGTGGATAGATAGATGAAGCGTGTGGATGGGAGGGTAAGAGGGCGGATGGGGTAGATTGAGAGGTGGAATCGTGGGTCGAAAGGTGTATGTGGGCAGGTAGGTGGGTGGCTGGGTGTGGGCAGGTAGGTGGGTGGCTGGGTGTGGGCAGGTAGGTGGGTGGCTGGGTGTGGGCAGTTGGGTGGGTGGCTGGGTGTGGGCAGGTGGGTGGGTGGCTGGGTGTGGGCAGGTGGGTGGGTGGCTGGGTGTGGGCAGTTGGGTGGGTGGCTGGGTGTGGGCAGGTAGGTGGGTGGCTGGGTGTGGGCAGTTGGGTGGGTGGCTGGGTGTGGGCAGGTAGGTGGGTGGCTGGGTGTGAGCAGTTGGGTGGGTGCCTGGGTGTGGGCAGGTAGGTGGGTGGCTGGGTGTGGGCAGGTAGGTGGGTGGTTGGGTGTGGGCAGGTAGGTGGGTGGCTGGGTGTGGGCAGTTGGGTGGGTGGCTGGGTGTGGGCAGGTAGGTGGGTGGCTGGGTGTGAGCAGGTAGGTGGGTGGATGGGTGTGGGTAGGTAGGTGGGTGGCTGGGTGTGGGCAGTTGGGTGGGTGGCTGGGTGTGGGCAGGTAGGTGGGTGGCTGGATGTGGGCAGGTAGGTGGGTGGCTGGGTGTGGGCAGGTAGGTGGGTGGCTGGGTGTGAGCAGGTAGGTGGGTGGATGGGTGTGGGTAGGTAGGTGGGTGGCTGGGTGTGGGCAGTTGGGTGGGTGGCTGGGTGTGGGCAGGTAGGTGGGTGGCTGGATGTGGGCAGGTAGGTGGGTGGCTGGGTGTGGGCAGGTAGGTGGGTGGCTGGGTGTGTTAAGCCGTAGGTTGAGGGGTGCAGGTTTGGGCCGAGGGGTGGGCGTGGACAGGTGGGTTGGTGGACAGGTGGGCGGGGGGGGGGGAATACAAGGAAGAAATTAGAGGTGATAGAGGAACTTGTGGGTCATGAAAGGAATATTTAGGGCGTGATTGTGACCCTGGCCTCACCATTACTCCTCATGAAGGGGCCGTTCCTTGGCAGCTGTAGCTCATTCACTATCATTATGAAGCTGGCTGGATCGACAAGTCAGGAAGGCAGGGGTGAGCCGAGGAGGAGGGGGGGGAGGAGACGTAAGGAAGGAGAAGGGAAAAGTTGGGTTAGGTAGAGAGGATACGGAAGGGGTGAGATAGGGAGGAGGAGGAAATGAATAATACGGAGGAGGAAGAGGAGTGGGAGAAGAATAAGGAGGAGGAGGACGAGAAGAAGAATATGGAGGAGGAAGGGAAGAAAAAGAATAAGGGAGAAGAGGAGGGGGAGGAAACAGCCCGGGAGGAGGTTATACCGTGCAGTAATGGGTCGCAACAACAGCCGTGTTTTGTGGGCTTTAACTCGGCTCTGATTGGCTTGGTTTATCATCGGCTCGGTTTCAGCCCCAAAATCTCTGCAGCTTTCTCTCTGATTCGGATATAAGTCGTTCAGATGACAGCGATAATGGTTCGGTATTCTTTCTATTTATAATTGGTCCGGATGAAAGTTGATATCAGTTCAAATTCTCTCTCTTTTTGTGGAATGGAATTTGTCCTGAATGATAAATCTTTTGAGTGTTGTTTCGTTTTGGTAGAATTTAACAAAACATCTCTGAACAATTCCAATAATACTCTTGATTTTGTTAGAATTTATTCATATGTCATTAATAAATATTTTACTCTTGGTTTTGAGAGAATTTATTCCAATATCAATGATAAATACTCTCAAATTCTTCTCGGTTTTAGTCAGCATTTACCCAGGTACCACTGATCAAATCCCCTTGCCTACCAACGGGGTACAATTGGCCCACGTGACGTCACCGTGGGTTCGGATTCGCCTCGTTACCGATCATATTGGCTCAGAACCACCTCGTTATGTAATAGTCTTTCTTCAGGGTTTGAAGAGCGTCTTGATTCGAATCCTTTGCTGGTTTGGAGTTTTTCACTGTTTCTGATTTCTTGATTCGGATTCGTTAATGAATCTTGAATGGCATTAGCAAATGAATCACAACATTAGACCAATCTCACCCCGAATCGGAAATCACCTTATCACACACACACACACCTAACAGGAGCCAGGTCATGTTACTAGTTGAGTAAAATACCTGTTTGTTTATAGGTTATTTTGTGTACTTGGTAGGTTAGGTTAGATTAGTGTTCACCAGTTGTTGTAGTTGTGAAAATGTGAGGTGAGGTTAGGTTAGGTCAGGTCAGGTTAGGATAGGTCAGGGCAGGTCAGGTCAGGTCAGGTTAGGTTAGGTTAGGGCAGGTCAGGTTAGGTTAGGATAGGTTAGGTCAGGTCAGGTTAGGTTAGGTCAGGTCAGGTTAGGATAAGTTAGGTCAGGTTAGGTTAGGTCAGGTCAGGTTAGGTCAGGTCAGGTCAGGTCAGTGTTCACCAGCTGTAGAATCGTCAAAATGTGTGTATGTTTTCCCACGTCCAGTATGTAAATGTGTTACCTGTTAGCAATTAACATTCACCAACTTTATGATACTGTCACTATATGGTAATTACTGTACCTGGGATTTGTACCTAATTCTGTATTTTATCATTAGAGACTGTTGTATTACTGTATAAGTTTTATAAAATACAGCCTGTATGACTGAAGGTGTATGTGTGTTAACTGTGTATGTTGCTGTTGTTGTTGAGTTTCCTGTTGTCGTTGATTTTGTTGTATATGTTTTTGTTGTTGTTTTTTTGTTGCTTTCTTGTTTTTTCTTTAAGTATATCTCCTTCACGTTTACTGTTACTCATTTAAATTCTCATACAGACAACACTGACAAACACAGACAACATATTCAACACACTCATTCCTTAGTGTTGCTGTTCTTAACATAACAAACACATGACAAACTTGTATTATAGTGAACTTTTAGCTGAACAAACAGAGAAAAAAGTTGTGTTCCTCTCAATCTTCATCAGTGTTCGCCGTACCATCAGTGTTCGCCGTACCATCAGTGTTCGCCGTACCATCAGTGTCCGCCGTACCATCAGTGTTCGCCGTACCATCAGTGTTCGCCGTACCATCAGTGTCCGCCGTACCATCAGTGTCCGCCGTACCATCAGTGTTCGCCGTACCATCAGTGTCCGCCGTACCATCAGTGTCCGCCGTACCATCAGTGTTCGCCGTACCATCAGTGTCCGCCGTACCATCAGTGTTCGCCGTACCATCAGTGTCCGCCGTACCATCAGTGTCCGCCGTACCATGAAGGTTTTACACAGCGAAACTAAACAAAAATTGGGTAAACATTCGACCCCCCCCCCACCCTCCCACCGACCTTTCTTCGCCCTCGTCTCCCCCTGACCCCTGCCCCCCCCCCTCACCATCCCTCTCTTCCCCACCCTGACCCCTCACCTCCCTCCTTCAGAAAACATCTTTACATCTAGGTTCTGAGTCTGCATCTCCGTGAGCCACATATTCCTCCTCTGCTCGCTCCTTCCTTCCTTCCGAACGACCGAAGCAGCGTCATAACATCTGCCGTTATCCCAGATGGAGGAAGACTTTCACTGAATCGTCCACAAAAACAAACTTCCGGGGACTTCCTATTCCTCTTCTTCTTTCTTCCTCCTCCTTCCTCTTCTTCCTTACTGGTCAGACACACACACACAACCGAGTCACCCAATTTCAACTCAGGCAACTTTATGAAACACAACAGCTCAGGGGGTCATGACACAGCTCGAAGCCTCGGGTGTCGCCTCATGAAGGTGGCTCAGAGACTTTGGATAATGTGTTACAATTTTTTTCCCCTTTCCTCTCACATGAAGATAAGACACCCAAATTATTTTCCTTGGTGGGGGGGCGGGGAGGGGGAGATATTATTTTCCTATGTCATCAGAGTGAGAGGTGAGGACAGTCTCGAACTCTAACACAGTGAACGGCTTTATGAAACAATAACACGGGGTTCACGGTATAGCTCGAAGCTTCAATGACACTTTAATTCTGTTTACAACCAGAGTCCGTGTCTCGCTTCACTGAGCAGACACGGGTCGAAGCAGACGAAATGAGTTTAAGGCAATCGATTATTTGTGATCAATTTAATGAATCTTCTCACTAACACATCCCTCACCAGCACACCCCAACACATCTCTCTCCCTCTACAACACTGACCCAGCACATCTCCAAGAACTTTAATTCGGTAAGAGACAAGACCATGAATGACTCCCTCACCACCAAGGTATATTTTAACTAAGAGAGACTCACTGTAGGTAACTTTAGTGCTTCCATTGACAACCCATTAATATCTGAGCAATTATTATTCCTCATTATACTTCGTGTCTTCCTTCATCATCATCATCATCATCATACCTTATCAATCACTAAATTATCATACTTTGGGTGAGTTATGACGTGAACTGGCGATTTCAGAGGGATTTTTTTCCCAGTGTCTACGGAGATTAAATATCGGATTCTTCGGTCTTATTAAAACGTGACGTATATATTGTGTTTACATCTGTCAGCTGATTTCCTCATGCCTGTTGCTGATTGGTCCGTCTTCTCTAAAGCGATCTGAATCCTTTATTGTGATTGGTCTAGAGTCGAAATAAATAAATAATCTCGTAGTAGGTTGAACAAGGAGGATGAACGTCGATAGATCGTAAACGTGCTGGGACACTCTCGTAGAATGAACGTCAATAGATCGTAAACGTGCTGGGAAACTCGTAGAATGAACGTCAATAGATCGTAAACGTGCTGGGAAACTCTCGTAGAATGAACGTCAATAGATCGTAAACGTGCTGGGACACTCGTAGAATGAACGTCAATAGATCGTAAACGTGCTGGGAAACTCTCGTAGAATGAACGTCAATAGATCGTAAACGTGCTGGGAAACTCTCGTAGAAATTATCGTATTTAGGAGATGTTGGTGACTACAGCACCTGGCCCCTGTAGCCTTGCCATGAGGTTCACGATAGGAAGGAAGGAAGGAAGGAAGGAAGGAAGGAAGGGGAAATGGAAAGGAAGAAAGGAAGGAAGGAAGGGAAGGGGAAGGGGAAAGGGAAAGAAAGGAAGGAAGGAAGGAAGGGAAAGGGAAAGAAAGGAAGGAAGGAAGGAAGGAAGGGAAGGGGAAATGCAAAGAAAGGAAGGAAGGAAGGAAGGGAAGGGGAAATGCAAAGAAAGGAAGGAAGGAAGGAAGGAAGGAGGGGAAGGGGAAATGGAAAGGAAGCAAGGAAGGAAGGAAGGGAAGGGGAAATGCAAAGAAAGGAAGGAAGGAAGGGAAGGGGAAATGGAAAGGAAGGAAGGAAGGAAGTCATATGTAAACTGCGTCGGTCCATCTGTAACCAATTTCGTTTGCCTTTGAGCGTTCGAGTCTCCCGTGTTTTTTTTCTTCTCAATTTAACGCAACTGGGATCCGGATATTTGGTGTCTTCCTTATATAATATCCGGATATTTGGTGTTTTTCTTATATAACATCCGGATATTTGGTGTCGTTCTTCTATAATATCCGGATATTTGGTGTCGTTCTTCTATAACATCCGGATATTTGGTGTCTCTCTTATTTAACTTCCGGATATTTGGTGTTTTTCTTCTATAACATCCGGATATTTGGTGTTTTTCTTATATAACATCCGGATATTTGGTGTTTTTCTTCTATAACATCCGGATATTTGGTGTCTTTCTTATATAATATCCGGATATTTGGTGTCGTTCTTCTATAATATCCGGATATTTGGTGTCGTTCTTCTATAACATCCGGATATTTGGTGTTTTTCTTCTATAACATCCGGATATTTGGTGTTTTTCTTATATAACATCCGGATATTTGGTGTTTTTCTTCTATAACATCCGGATATTTGGTGTTTTTCTTATATAACATCCGGATATTTGGTGTCGTTCTTCTATAATATCCGGATATTTGGTGTCGTTCTTCTATAACATCCGGATATTTGGTGTCGTTCTTCTATAACTTCCGGATATTTGGTGTTTTTCTTATATAACTTCCGGATATTTGGTGTTTTTCTTACATAACATCAATATTTATCATTCTTAAACATTCTGTGTGAAACAAAACCCTCTGGTACTCGCCTCCCCTCACACCACCTCCCTTCCCCCATTGCCCTACCCATCCGAGTCCTCCTCACTCACCCCATTACTCCCCTCACCCACCCCATTTCCTTACCTATCCTATTCCCCTCCCACACTCCACTCTTTTCACCCCCCCTCCCTTCCCCTCATCCCCCCACCTACACCATTCCCCCTTCCCCTCGTCCGTCTCTCCCACTCTTAATTAAATTCTACCTTGGATAGGGAACCGAGCGCCTCCGTACGCCCAATTAACGCAGCTCAAATAGAAGTGATCTACACAACCTGAGGTTTTTGTGGCCGTCGAGTTGAGCGAGGCTGTGTGTGTGTGTGTGTGTGTGTGTGTGTGTGTGTTGTGGAGAGAGAGAGAGAGAGAGAGAGAGAGAGAGAGAGAGAGAGAGAGAGACACTCCTAACACAGATAGAGCCACGCCTGTTGATCTTGCGTCACTTTATAAGTAGATCAAACGCCGCCAGCTTTACTTAAGCCACTACACTTAGCTCAGCCTACACCTTGATTGCTCCCTCTACACGTAGGTCACACCCGGGATGTGTACTCAACAGAGGTGTAGAAGTGTGTTATAATTACCTTATTGTAAATATTAAAGTGGGTCGTATAGTTCGAGGCTTATTACATGAGCAGTCAATACAAAAAATGTTTTGTTTTCACATTGTTAGTTGTTTGTAACAGGAAACAGTTTTGTAAAAAGTTAGATGTTTGTAAACAAATCAGATGTATGCGACAAGACAGATGTGTGTGACAGAACACATGTTTGTCACAAGGTATATGTTTGCAGTGAGACAGATGTACAGTATGCGACAAGACAGATAGCTATAACTAGTTGGACAGCTGTTTGCAACGAGACAGTTGGCAACATGACAGATGTTTGCAACAAGACAGCCTGCAACTGGACACATGTTAGCATCAGGACAGTAGAACAAGACAGGCGCGGCTCAGGCCTCACGGACAGGTGGGTACAATAAGGGCATTAGGTTCACCTCACAGTAGATTACAGGTGAAGCTCTGGTTATTATATTGTGGGACCTGACTGAGGCTGACGTGTGTGTGTGGAGGGAGGGGAGGGGAGGAAAATGGGGGGAGGAGAGGGAAGGGGGAAAAGGGGTTAGATGAATGAGGGAGAGAACGAGATAGAAAGGATATCTAAAAATAAATTCCTTCTGTACCCAATAAACTGCCCTCCCACCCAGCTCAGTAACCACCCCCTGGTCACATCTATCTATCTATCTATCTATCTATCTGTCTGTCTGTCTGTCTGTCTGTCTACTCAATCTATCTGTCCAAGTGCCCAGAAACAGTATGGCGGCACCTTTGAACACCTTGAAAATAAACCCCCTTACCTGTTCCTCATTAACCACCGGTGTCCTTCAGGTAAACAGTCAAATACGATAATCAATAACCACACACACACACACACCTCACTCCGTCTTCCCCATCCAGACTGTTAGGTTAGGTTAGGTTAGGTTAGGATAGGATTTGAGTTACACCCCAGTTTTCCCCATCATAAAGCAGTCCAACACACAGACACCTTCCCCTTATACCCACCTTATACTTGTTACTACTTATAAATCCCCTAACACCCCCCCCCCCCCGCCTAACACTCGCCCCCTTATTCTTTAACACACTGATACACTCCTCCTCCTCCTCTCCTGCACCTCCTCCTCCTCCTCCTCCTCCCCCTCCTCCTCCTCCCCCTCCTCCTCCTCCTCCTCCTCCCAGTATGGAAATTCCCCCATATCTTCCCTAAATTAATTCCCCATAACATATTATTTATCCCCCCTCTCTTCCCCAGATATAAACAGGGTGTAGGGTGTAACCAGAGTGTTGAGGGAGTGTAACCGTGTGTAGCGGGTAAACTGGGTGTAGGGTGGGTGAGGCAGGATGTGGTAGGGCGTAGGTAGGCTAAGGAAGGGTGTAGGGTGGGTGAGGTAGGGCGTAGGTAGGCTAAGGAAGGGTGTAGGGTGGGTGAGGCAGGATGAGGTAGGAAGTAGGTAGGCTAAGGAAGGGTGTAGGGTGGGTGTGTTGCATCATGACACACACACACACACACACACACACGATACAACAACTTGTTTTAGTGTGTTGCTAGTGTGTGTTGCATCATGACACACACACACACACACACACGATACACCAACTTGTTTTAGTGTGTTGCTAGTGTGTGTTGCATCATGACACACACACACGATACACCAACTTGTTTTAGTGTGTTGCTAGTGTGTGTTGCATCATGACACACACACACACGATACACCAACTTGTTTTAGTGTGTTGCTAGTGTGTGTTGCATCATGACACACACACACGATACACCAACTTGTTTTAGTGTGTTGCTAGTGTGTGTTGCATCATGACACACACACACACGAGGAAGATTTACTATACGAACCTTTGTGAATCCGTATCAACCAATCTGGGTTTATAGTAGCGGGAATCGTCTCACTAAAACCCAAACTATAGCATTATACTGAGTTAATTTAGCATACGACCGCCCTCCCAGAGTCGTGTAGAGAATATTCCAGAATTAGTCTCAGTTGGAAGGAGGAAATGATGTAATGCTCTCTCTCTCTCTCTCTCTCTCTCCAAAATACACTTTTATCTGACGTTGTTGTTGTTCTTGTTGTTGATATTTACAGAGGACATAAACATCGCCTTGAGTTGTGTGTTATTTCCCATCGACTCCTTTTATCTCGGCAATACTATATAACAGGAACAATATAGCCAATATATCACAGGAGCAATATAGCCAATATATCTCAGGGGCAATATAGCCAATATATCTCAGGAGCAATATAGCCAATATATCACAGGAGCAATATAGCCAATATATCACAGGAGCAATATAGCCAATATATCACAGGAGCAATATAGCCAATATATCACAGGAGCAATATAGCCAATATATCACAGGAGCAATATAGCCAATATATCACAGGAGCAATATAGCCAATATATCACAGGAGCAATATAGCCAATATATCACAGGAGCAATATAGCCAATATATCTCAGGAGCAATATAGCCAATATACGAGGTCTGTCCAAAAAGAAACCGAACTTTTTAAATAGCGCGCCAACGAGCCAGCGCAGAGTGCTTGCGACGGGAGCACTGTGTAGCGGAGACCTTGACCTTTAGTCTAACACTAGCCGCATCACGCCACGTCACTTAGTCATCGAGCTACACACGTGTTTAGTGCACTATGCGACTTGTTGCAAGTTGAACAATGAAGGATCTTGAAGTGCAGCGTGTTTGCGTGAAATTCTGTTTCAAATTGAGAAAAACTTTTAAGGAGACTTTTCAAATGTTGCAACAGGCTTATGGGGAGGATTGTTTGAGCCGTACGCAAGGTCACGTGTGGTACCAGCGTTTCAAAAGAGGAAGAACATCCACCGAAGACGATTCCAAATCTGGACGTCAGAGTCGCTCAAATGTGGAGGTGATGTTGATGATCTTTTTTGATTGGAAGGGCGTCGTTCATCACGAGTTTGTTCCACGTGGTCAGACAGTCAATAAAGAGTTTTACTTGGAGGTCCTGAAGCGTTTGAGGGAGTCAGTGCGAAGGAAGAGGCCTGAGGCGTGGACAAACAAGACCTGGACGCTGCACCATGTCAATGCACCTGCTCACACGTCACTCCTTATCCGTGACTTTTTGGTGAAGCACAAGACGACTATCGTCCCCCAGCCGCCCTACTCTCCGGATTTGGCCCCTGTGGACTTTTTTTTGTTCCCAAAGTTGAAATCCACCCTGAAAGGTCGCCGATTTCAAACGATAAAGAGATAGAAGAAAATTCGCTACGAGACCTGCACACCATCCCTCAAAACACGTTCCAGAACTGAAAAAAAACGCTGGGAGCGGTGTATCAACAGTGGAGGGGAGTACTTTGCAGGAGACAAGTCTGATTAAGTTGTAAGTAAAATAATAAATTGTTTTTTTAGAAAATTCGGTTTCTTTTTGGACAGACCTCGTATCACAGGAGCAATGTAGGCAATATATCTCAGGAGCAATATAGCCAATATATCACAGGAGCAATATAGCCAATATATCACAGGAGCAATATAGCCAATATATCACAGGAACAATATAACCAATATATCACAGGAGCAATATAGCCAATATATCACAGGAGCAATATAGCGAATATATCACAGGAACAATATAACCAATATATCACAGGAGCAATATAGCCAATATCTCTTTATATCTCAGTTGATGTCTTCTGTAGCTCAAGTAATAGAGTGTGTAAAGGATATATTTTTGTAGCAGTTTATCTTATCTAATACTGCAGCTGTAACAATGTGTGGTAAGACTTGCAGTGAGAGGAGAAGGAAGGGGAGGAGGATGGGAGGGGAGGAGGAGGAGGAAGAGTAAGGGGAAGAGGAGGGGGAAGGGGAGGGTGAGGAGGAGGAAGAAGAGTAAGGGGAGGAGGAGGAAGAAGAGTAAGGGGAGGAGGAGGAAGAAGAGTAAGGGGATGAGGAGGGGGAAGGGGAGGGTGAGGAGGAGGAAAATGGTGTTAACAAGAGAAAAGAAGAGGAGGGGAAGCAAGAAGAACAATGGGAATCGAAAGAGGAGGAGGAAGGCAGTACTGTCAAAAGTCTTCCTTGGCGCTCAAACCAATTTATAGTTGGGGAGTCAACCACCGTACAGGATCTTAAACAAAAACTTCCATCTCCAGGCGCTCAAACTATTCTACGCTCAAGGTCATACAAGAACTAACAGGAGCTCATCTAATAATAATAACAACAATAAGAACAACTATAATAATAATAATAATAATAATAATAACAACGGTAATAATAATAATAATTAATAATAATAATAATAATAATAATAATAAATAAATAGATTCTTCAAGATTGAAATATAAAACACACACACACACACACACACACACACACACACACACAACAAACTCGAATGGAAGGCCCATGTAAATAACACAGTCAAGGCAGCTTCGTACCGTCTCTACATGCTACGAAGACTTAAGTCACTTGGGACACCCACGCCAGAGCTGAGGACCATCTACAATGCCTTTATTCTCCCCAAACTAACGTATGCGTCACCAGCCTGGTCGTCTTCTCTCAACTCCACCCAACAACGTCAGCTAGAGAAGGTACAGAAAAGGGCCTGCAGAATCATGCTCGGCGCAGAATACTCCGGCTACACCAACGCTCTCTCCACCCTGGAAATGCCATCCCTCAGTGACCTCCACCACCAAGCACTGGAAAGGTTTGGCCGTGGACTACTGCACCACCCTCGCCATCGCCACCTCCTGCAGCCCCCCACCCAGCTCGCGCAGTCCGCCACTACAACAAAATTCAGCCCATAAGAGCCCGCACCGATAGATATAAGAACAGCACCATCCCATCTATTGTTAAAATAATAAACAACTCCTGATTTATGTACTGTACAGCCCTGTAAATGTATTCAATGCATATTATATCATTATGTCTAAATCAAATGAAAGTCTGTATATTTTCAGCCACCGGCTGCAACTCTATTAATAAACCGTTTAATATTATTATTTTACACACACACACACACACACACACACACACACACAGGTGTAGTGGAGGCACCCCTGACACGTCCCAGTATGAGTATTTAGTAAATATTCATACTGGAACGTGTAACACTACAGGTGAGGAAAGGGAAGGAGGAGACAGGAGGGAAGGAGGATAAAGGAGGGAAGGAGGAGAAAGGAGGAGAAAGGAGGAATTTGGTGAGGTAGCGGTCGTGTTTTATCGAAGTTATGATCACAAGTGGCAGTGTGTGTGTGTGTGTGTGTGTGTGTTGTGGTGGTGATGGACAGGCAGGCACAGTCCTTCCTCACCTTCGTGTAGTTCCTCTTAGTGTGAGGGAGAGACGCTTCCATCTGTGGTGGTAGTGTGAGGGACGGAGGGAGGTGTGAGAGACAGTCTTGTGTTAAGTGAGTTGGTGTTGCGTCTGACATTTGAACGAGATTCTACACTTCAATGTTTCCGTGTTTGTGGTGGTGGTAGTCGTGCAGTGGTGGTGGTGGTGCAGTTGTGGTGGTGCAGTGGTGGTGGTGGTGCAGTGGTGGTGGTGCAGTGGTGGTGGTGCAGGTGGTGGTGGTGGTGCAGTGGTGGTGCAGTGGTCGTGGTGGTGCAGTGGTGGTGATGGTGGTGCAGTGGTGGTGGTGGTGCAGTGGTGGTGGTGGTGCAGTGGTGGTGATGGTGGTGGTGCAGTGGTGGTGGTGGTGTAGTGGTGGTGGTGGTGATGGTGCAGTGGTGGTAGTGGTAGTAACAGCAGTGGTGGTTGTGATAGTAGTAAAAGTGGTAACAGCATCAGTAGTAATGATGATAGTGGTAGTCATGGTAGCAGTAGCAGTGGTAGTCATGGTAGCAGTAGCAGTGGTAGTCATGGTAGCAGTAGTAGTGGTAGTCATGGTAGCAGTAGTGGCGCCCCCCAGACACACCACCACGCCATAATACCACCGTGTACCTTCACAACTTTGAGGCTCGTCAGGTTTTGGGTTTGTAAGAGATGCAGTTTTTGCCTTCCCTCGACCCGCCCGCCAGGTGTCCCAGGTTTAATATCCCCTGTCGTTCACACCTCATTACTTTCCTGGCCGGTGGGTGGGTCCCGTGTCGCGGGTTTAAAAGGTCATTTCAAAGGTGACATGATACTATTTTAAAGTGTGTGTGTGTGTGTGTGTGTGTGTGTGTGTGTGTGTGTGTGTGTGTGTGTGTGTAAGAGAGGTTAATAGTATACCTATGTGTGTACTACAGATGATAAGAATATGTGTACGTCTCCTCTATACACTCACATACTATTAACGTCTTCTTCACACACACACACACACATGGCCTGAGTGTACCGTGTATAACATGAGTGTATCTGAGTATAGTGTCGGAACCTGTACACCCACACACACGGTGGCTGGCCTCTCACTAATCCGTTGAATCTCGCTACGACTACTGCTGTTACGACTGTTGCTATTACGACTACTGCTGTTACGACTGCTGTTACGACTACTCCTGCTACGACTAGTGCTGCTACGACTGCTGTTTTCCCTGTTTACGAGCTGTTTCCTACAATATGTCAAGGGTGTCCACGAGGAACATACTTCATTACCCTGCCCCCCCTTCCTGTCACCTCGTTCTGGGCCGTAAAGATCCTGAAGGTGCTCAGTTCATGTCCTGGTGTAAGTTGTCGCCACGATGCTCTGATGAGGGTGAATGTGTAGGTGGGGAGGGCGGAGGTGGGTAAGAGAGGAGGTGGGGAGAAAGGGAGGGAGGGGGTGCATGGGGAGGAGGGGAGGGGGAAAGACGTGGGGAGGAGGAAAGGAGGGGAGGGGAACAGTGATCGATAGGAATGGAAAAGGAGGGAGGGGGAGAGGGGAGAAGAAGGGAGGGGGGAGAGGGGAGAAAGAGGGAGGGAGGGTAATGTTACCGAGCCAGGAATAATCCCCCATTGAGGAAAAGACTCGACATTATCAAAGTTTGCGAGACGGGTTGTGTGGCGGTGTTTGGAGGGGGTGAAGGGGGAGGTTGAGGGAAGAGGAGGAGTGCTGGGGAGGTGTGTGAGTGAGGTGTGTGTTAGGGAGGGGTGGGGAGGAGGTGTATGAGTGAGGTGTGTGTGGGGAGGGGTGGGGAGGAGGTGTGTGAGTGAGGTGTGTGTGGGGAGGGGTGGGGAGGAGGTGTGTGAGTGAGGTGTGTGTGGGGAGGGGTGGGGAGAGTGGGGAGGAGGTGTGTGAGGAGGGGTGGGGAGGAGGAGTGTTGGGGAGGGGTGGGGAGGAGGTGTGTGTGTGGAGCTATACTAGGTTAGGTTAGGTTATTAAATTAAGATAGACTAGCATTTGTGTAGTTCATCTCAAGGTGAAACAAGCTGGCTGGGGGAATGGGAAAGGGGGGAGGAAGGGAAAGGGAGGGAGGAAGGCGGGGGGGGTCTAATCTTGCAGCTACACCAAACACAACACGAGAGGCCCCCACCAGGCAACAACACCTCCCCGCTGAAGCAAAAGTGAGGCAAGAAGCTTATCCTCACCTGTAAAAGTAAGCCTCAATTTACACAACAGCAACACGCAAATAAAAAAAGTGTGTGTGTGTGTGTGTGTGTGTGTGTGTGTGTGTATCAGAGGTAGGCCGGAGTGGTCTTGTGGCCTGGTAATTTACTGGGGATTTATATGACACACTCTGTTCGTTGTATATTTTCAGCTTTCGGGCTGCCATGTTATCTCAGTAAACTGTTAATTATTATTATTCACACACACACACACACACACACACACCATTATCCTTCACATTCTCCCTATTTCAATTTACTCTCTCTGTCTATCTCTCCTGTTCCACATATCTCCCCTTCACTCACACCTCATTATCATCCTCAGTCAACAACAACAGTCACCTTCCTCTTCATCACAATAACATAACCCCCAAGTGTATTATTTTCCCCTCCTTCGTTACGTCCTCCACAAGACACCAGCATAACTCTGTACTCCCCCCTGTGGGTTAATAAGACACCGGGGGGGGGGGGGGGAGGAGGAGGATATTATGTGTTGATTTAAACAGTTCCTCATACTACGGGGGCGTGTGTACTCTCCCTCACTACGATCTTGAGACGTGTGTACTCTCCCTCACCACGATCTTGGGAAGTGTGTACTCTCCCTCACCACGATCTTGGGAAGTGTGTACTCTCCCCCACCACGATCTTGGGACGTGTGTACTCTCCCTCACCACGATCTTGGGACGTGTGTACTCTCCCTCACCACGATCTTGGGAAGTGTGTACTCTCCCTCACCACGATCTTGGGACGTGTATACTCTCCCTCACCACGATCTTGGGAAGTGTGTACTCTCCTTCACCACGATCTTGGGACGTGTGTACTCTCCCTCACCACGATCTTGGGACGTGTGTACTCTCCCTCACCACGATCTTGGGACGTGTGTACTCTCCCTCACCACGATCTTGGGACGTGTGTACTCTCCCTCACCGCGATCTTGAGCGAGTAACAGGATATCGAATTATTGATCCTGTTGTCTTTCGTCTTTTTTTTATCGTGTTACTCTCTCTCTCTCTCTCTCTCTCTCTCTCTCTCTCACTTTTATACAACAGAGAAGACCTACTTGTGGTTGTATCCTCCCCTTCCCTCCCTTCTTCTTCCCTACCCCTCTCCCCCCACCACCCATCTTACACCCCTTCCTCCTACCCCCACCCATCTTACACCCCTTCCTCCTACCCTCACCCACACCTTAACGATCTCTTCTCTATTCATAACACCCTCTCTTCCACTCCTCCCCACCCCCCTCCCACGTACTACTCCCCACCTCTCCACCCCTTCTTCCATACCTCCAATTTCTCTCTAAAGCCCGTCCATTCCCTCCCTTCCACTCTTCACACTCGCCCTTCTCCCACTCCCCCCTCTCCCGCACCACAACTCCCACTCCGCTCGAGAAACTTGACCAAAGTGTCACAATACGCGATGAGTTTTGGTAAGTTCCCTCCTCCCTCCCCCCTCTGTCGCGCCAGATTACTACCCCCTCTACACGGCGGCCAAGCATCACCTCGCACGGCTTTATAAGGGAGACTGTAGCCCCAGCGGGTAATAATGACCGTATATGAGAAAGGTGCTGTCATCCCACGGGTTTTATTACAAGGGACGAGAGTGGTGGTGGTGGTAGTAGTAGTAGTAGTAGTAGAACGAAGCCCGTGTGGACGTAAGTGCTCGAGGATTCTGGACGTGGGGACAGCGAGCTTTCTTCGACATCAGGATTTTTTATCCCATGGCCGCATGTCACCATAACCTAGCTCTCGATGCTGCACATAGGAGGAACGAGAACGACAAGATAAGGGCATATGGAGAGAGAATCCAAAACGTTGATGAAGGCAGTTTCACTCCTCTAGTGTTCACAACCTCTGGTGGGATGGGACCAAGTGCAAGATGTTTCTACGCCAGACTCGCGGAGGTGATCTCCGAACAGAAGCAGCAGCCCAGAAGTTTCGTTACAGCCTGGATGAGATGTCGACTATCTTTCTCTCTCCTTCAGTCGGCTTTGCTCTGCCTCAGGGGAACGAGAGCTTCTGCCCCAACTCCGACAACTGCCGCAGATATTGACTATGAGGCTACTGTCACCGAATGCCGCATAGATCTGCGGCTCAACTAATTTAACACAGATAGGATAGCTACTTATGTATTAGGATATTTAATATTAAGGTAATCAAATGGTGGCGAAGGTGTGGCTATTGGGGGAGGCTGGAGGCCACGTTATCAAAAAAAAAAAAAAAAAAAAAAAAAAAAAAAAAAATAATAGTAGTAGTAGTAGTAGTAGTAGTAGTAGTAGTAGTAGTAGTAGTAGTAGTAGTAGCAGTAGTATCAGTAGTAGTAGTAGTAGTACAAGATTCGTAGGTCCATTACGACAGAACGACAGCTCTGCCAAAATGATAAGCTGCAGCAACTATTGCTGCAGGTACCAGAAAATTGAAGAAAAAGTAGCTATAGCGCAGGAGGTGGACGCCTCGAACTGGTTAACTACGTTACCGATAAGGGCAGATGGTTTCAGTCTCAATAAACAAGAATTTACAGATGCCATTGCTCTAAGGTACGGTCGGCCAGTAGAAGGTTTGCCGTCCCAATGCGTGTGTGGCTTTTCCTATGACGTCGATCACGCCATGGTGTGCAAGAAAGGGGGCTTCATATGCATGAGGCATGACGAGGTAAGGGATCTCACAGCAATTATGTTGAAGGAAATCTGCCGGGATGTCATGGTAGAACCGACCCTCCTTCCTTTGGATGGTGAGATCTTCCAACATAGGACTTCAAACACATCTAACGAAGCCCGTGTTGACGTCAGTGCTCGAGGATTCTGGACGCGGGGACAGTGAGCCTTCTTTGGCATCAGGATTTTTTATCCCATGGCCGCATGTCACCGTAACCTAGCTCTCGATGCTGCACACAGGAACGAGAACGACAAGATAAGGGCATATGGGGAGAGAATTCAAAACGTTGATCAAGGCAGTTTCACTCCTCTGGTGTTCACAACCTCTGGTGGGATGGGACCAAGTGCAAGATGTTTCTACGCCAGACTCTCGGAGGTGATCTCCGAACAGAAGCAGCAGCCCAGAAGTTATGTTACAGCCTGGATGAGATGTCGACTGTCTTTCTCTCTCCTTCGGTCGGCTTTGCTCTGCCTCAGGGGAACGAGAGCTTCTACCCCAATGCCGACAACTGCCTCAGATATTGACTATGAGGCTACAGTCACTGAATGCCGCATAGATCTGCGGCTCAACTAACTTAAGACAGATAGGATAGCTACTTATGTATTAGGATATTTAATATTAAGGTAATAAAATGACGGCGAAGGTGTGGCTATTGGGGGAGGCTGGAGGCCACAGTAGTAGTAGTAGTAGTAGTAGTAGTAGTAGTAGTAGTAGTAGTAGTAGTAGTAGTAGTAGAGGCTGGTGCTGTTGTCTTATAAGAAAATTAATGGTGACGATTATGAGGGAAATATTGCCTTATCTTTCCTCACTGAGAGAAAATGGTGATAGATAGTGGCCCTAAAGGTGTACAGGTGGCGCTGAGAGAGAGAGAGAGAGAGAGAGTTAACATTGATCGTGTGAATTTATCTGGACTCGGGGAAGCACTCGTCACTAACGCAGCTTAAGAAGATCAATATGGCGGCGGCATTATCACCCCAACACTCCGCCTTTCCTAACTGACTAACAATGTTTATTCAAGACGAGGGAGTTTTTTTTTTTTGTCTTACCTCAAATACTTCTCTTTATGTTTGCTTACTCACTCACAGAGCTTTGATCAACTGTTGGTTAGGTTAGGTTAGAGTTAGGATGGTTAATGTTAAAGTAAACGAAGGTAGGTGGTTAATGCTCACGTGATAGGAGTTTTAACACTGTTGGTAAAGACGATAAGTTTTATAGTGTGTGTTGGCCTATAATATATGTATGGCTGAGCTAAGAGTGTACCTCTCTCTCTCTCTCTCTCTCTCTCTCTCTCTCTCTCTCTCTCGCTAATATTACCGCTTATTACTGTTGGCTCAGCAGACAGTCGAGATGATGAGAGTGAAGGAAGTAATTAATTGTGGAAGACCTCGTGATCTGGAGGAGGTGGAAGAGAGAGGAGGTGGAAGAGAGAGGAGGAGGAGCAGGAGGTGGAGAGAAGAGGTGAAGAAATAATAGAAGAAGAAGAAGACTCAAGAAATGTCTATGTTTGTTTACAGGTGTAGCGACGTGTTGGTACCCGTGTTGACTCTACCGTGGGTGTTGGTAGTCCTGACCCCAATGTTTCAGTGACTTTTGGTACCTCTGATTTAATATACTTTTCAATGTTGGTAACCCTGACTGACTGACTTGTTGAAGGCATTATTATTATTATTATTATTATTATTATTATTATTATTGTTGTTTCTTCTTAATCCTCCCCCTCCTTCTCCTTCGTTCCTTCCTTCCTCCCTCCTTCTCCTCCTCAATTACCCAGTTTACGACCAATGTTAGACTCTTTCCTTCCATTATCCTGCGCCTCTTATTCTCTCCTCCTAGTTTTATTCTCTTCCTTTGTTTATTCCTCTTTTATTTCGTCTTTATTTTTATTGTTTTTTTTATTTTGATTCCTCTGATAATTGTTGATATATTGATGTTGTTTTTATTATTATTATTTAACATTTCTTTCTTTTCTCCTCATTTTCCTTCGTCTCTATCTCCTCCTCCTCCTCATTTTCTTCTACTTCCTCTCTTTCTTCTCCTCCTCATTTTCTTCTACTTCCTCTCTTTCTTCTCCTCCTCGCCCTCTCCTCAGTTTTCTCCAGCTTCTTAAATATCTTCTACTCTTACACTTCCTCCCATTCATTTTGATTACCCTTCTTCTTCTTCTTCTTCTTCTTCTTCTTCCTCCTCCTCCTCCTCCTCCTCCTCCTCTCTCTCTGGGATAAACAATAAAACTGCTTTTAAGAGCGAAGGTTCTGGGGCAGAGTGGAGTACGAGTATTGGGCGGGGCGGGGTGGGGCGGGGCGGGGCGGGGTATAGGGGCAGGGCAGGGCGGGGCGGGAACAGGGTGGGGTGAGGCGGAGAAAAAAAAACAAAACAAAAACAACAATCAATAGAAGAAAAGAAACAGGAAAAAACAGGACAAAACAAAACACAAACGCCAACACTCTTGAAGACGTACAAGAGAGAGGAGAGACACAGGGAGCACTAAAACTTGACCTCTCCTCCTCCACCCCTGGGTGTGTGTGTGTGTGTGTGCGTGCGTGTGTGTGTGTGTGCGTGTGTGTGCGTGCGTGCGTGCGTGTGTGTGTGTGTGTGTGTGTGTGTGTGACGTTCCTTTGATCCTCTTCCTCCTTTAATTCTACGCCCTTCCTTCTTATCCTCTCCGTCTTCCTCCTCCTTCACCCCCCTCTCTCCTCTGTCTCCCTCTCCTTCCCTCACTCTCACTCCCCACTCCAGCACGTGTACTTAGCCATTTACTCTCAATCAAGATTTATGTCTGAACATGTCTCACTCCTCTTCCCTCTCCCTCTCTTTCTCCCCAACCCATCTTACCTCCCCAAACCCTGCCCTCCCTCTCTCAATCCTCCTCCCCTCCCCTCCCCTCCCCACACGTGATCAGGCAGCGTACCGGAGAGGCGGGGTGGGGGGGAGGGGGGGGGCGACTCATCCTCTTAGGGACGGACAAATACATTGGAAAAATCGTGTATGCTGAGACTGTGTTTACGTTCCTGTTATCCCTCCCACGTTCCCTCCCTCCCTCCCACCCACGTTCCCTCCCTTTCTCCCACGTTCCTTCTCTCCCTCTCACGTTCCTTCCCTTCCTCATTCCTTCTCTCCCTCACACATTCCTTCCGTCCCTTCCTTCACCCGCATTAGTCACCCCATAACACCACTGCGCCACAAAACTCATTAACCACTAACCCGAACTTTATGGGAGGGGGGGCGGGAGAGAGAGCCACACGGCCCCAGTTAACTATAATGGTACTGTGGGATGACTGCCGGGGGGGGGGGGGGGGGAGGGGTAGAGGTCATTTCAGGTGACAGAAGACTGTCTATTAAACTGACCCGACCTGACCCGACCCAGCGCTGACGGATTATATGGGCCTCTGTCCAAATGGGGTCAGTTCTATCCTGACCTTTCCTGATATGACCTGAAGTAACCTAACTTAACCTGGTCTCCTCCAACCTAACCTAACCTGGTCTCCTCCAACCTAACCTAACCTAACCTAACCTAACCAAACCCCCAACACTATCCTAACCAAACTATTATCAGAACTGGGGCCTCATTCCTATTGGTCGTGACTCCTACCGTTGGCCAATCGTAATAAGACTCCGAGACGTAATGTTTATGTTGGATTAACTCAAGTCTGGGGCCCATTAAAACGAGACGCCATTAAGTCCCGGCCTGGTATAATAATAGGTTAGGTTACCACTGGGGCCCGTTTGTTCTGCAGCTCAATATATACGAATGACGTCACTATCAAAATATATACGAATGACGTCACTATCAAAATATATACGAATGACGTCACTATCAAATGTATACGAATGACGTCACTATCAAAATATATACGAATGACGTCACTATCAAATGTATACGAATGACGTCACTATCAAAATATATACGAATGACGTCACTATCAAATGTATACGAATGACGTCACTACCAAAATATATACGAATGACGTCACTATCAAATGTATACGAATGGCGTCACTATCAAATGTATACGAATGACGTCACTATCAAAATATATACGAATGACGTCACTATCAAATGTATACGAATGACGTCACTATCAAAATATATACGAATGACGTCACTATCAAAATATATACGAATGACGTCACTATCAAATGTATACGAATGACGTCACTATCAAATGTATACGAATGACGTCACTATCAAAATATATACGAATGACGTCACTATCAAAATATATACGAATGACGTCACTATCAAAATATATACGAATGACGTCACTATCAAATGTATACGAATTACGTCACT
>CAUDMG010000210.1:27500-62500 GCA_958450375.1 Homarus gammarus
GGGAGGTGGACAGAGGTATGGAGGCAGCAGCCAACACCCGCTGGTCGATTCTCTATATTTATGTTCCGTCCTGAGGAATGAACCCGAATTATTGGCTGGTAGTCCCTCCTCCTCCTCCACTGAGGTCCTCCTCCACCCGAGTCCTCCTCCATCCGGGTCCTCCTCCATCCAGGTCCTCCTCCATCCAGGTCCTCCTCCATCCAGGTCCTCCTCCATCCGGGTCCTCCTCCACCCGGGTCCTCCTCCACTCAGGTCCTCCTCCATCCGGGTTCCCCTCCATCCGGGTCCTCCTCCACCCAGGTCCTCCTCCACTCAGGCCCTCCTCCATCCAGGTCCCCCTCCTACACCAGCACTAGCTAACTCAACAACAACAAAATAATAATAATAATAAGAAGAAGAATAAGAAGAAGAAGAAGAAGAAGAAGAAGAAGAATCACCATTATTACACTCTTCCTATATCATCATCATCGCAGCAGGAGAAACATTAACACACCTCCCCTATTACCCATCCAACACGACCCTAGCCTCAAGACTTGGTGGTGGCGACAGCGAAGAGGATGGTCGGGTGGTGGGTGGGTGAGTGGGTGGTAAGGGGGTGAGATGGACTGGGGGAACATAAGTGCAATGCTGTGAAATATGAGGCAGTATTAGAAGCAGCGGGCAGCCATAAGACCCCCTCTCACCGCTTCCTGCCATCTACCACTACTACCTACCACCACCACTACTACCTACCACCACCACTACTACCTACCACCACTACTACTACCTACCACCACTACTACTACCTACCACCACTACTACTACCTACCACCACTACTACCTACCACCACCACTACTACCTACCACTACTACTACCTACCACCACTACTACCTACCACCACTACTACCTACCACCACTACTACCTACCACCACTACTACCTACTACCACCACTACTACCTACCACCACCACCACTACCTACCACCACCACTACTACCTACCACCACTACTACCTACCACCACCACCACTACCTACCACCACCACTACTACCACCACCACCACTACTACCTACCACCACAACTACTACTACCACCACCACCACTACTACCTACCACCACTACCACCACCACCTACTACTACCACCACCACCACCACTACCTACCACCACCACTACTACCTACCACCACCACCACTACTACCTACCACCACCACCACTACCCTACCACCACCCTACTCCACCACACACTACTACCTACACCACCACCACTACCTACCACCACTCTACCTACCACCACCACTACCTACCCCACCACACACCCTACCACACACACCCTTGATACAGTCACCCTGGGTACAGCATGGCGGGGAGACTAGGTTAGTGAGAATTAGGTTAGCGAGCGCTGGTCCAGTGACAAGTTTAGTGAGCTTTGGTCCCGTCAAGGTCGATGATCCAGCGCTGAGTTGGTTCACTAAAAGTTGGTGGTGTGTGTGTGTGTGTGTGTGGTGGAGTGGTGAAGTAGTGTGTGGCGGAGTGTGTGTGGTGGAGTGGTGAAGTAGTGTGTGGCGGAGTGTGTGTGGTGTGTGGTGGAGTGGTGAAGTAGTGTGTGTGGCGGAGTGTGTGTGGTGGAGTGGTGAAGTAGTGTGTGGCGGAGTGTGTGTGGTGTGTGGTGGAGTGGTGAAGTAGTGTGTGGCGGAGTGTGTGTGTGTGTGTGGTGGAGTAGTGTGTGGCGGAGTGTGTGTGTGTGTGTGGTAGAGTGGTGAAGTAGTGTGTGGCGGAGTGTGTGTGGTGTGTGGTGGAATGTGTAGTGTATAGTGAAATGTGGAGATGAAAGTCCATGGGATAAATTCAACGGTGAAGGAGGAGGAACAACTGAAGATCAAAACACAACATCACCAGACTTCACAACCTCCACAACTTCACAACAAAAATAACTCTCACTCAGACACAACCCGCCTCCAACACACCCAACCCGCTGTACACCAATTAGCGATGGATATTAGCGAGGTAGTCTGGGGAAGTGTCCAGTGTGTGAGGGGTGAGGTGAGGTACCACTCTCTTCTGATACACAACGATGATTACTGCCAGACAAAGGTGGTGTATTGAACAAGCCAAAGGGCAGCGATGGAGAGTCAAAGGTTGGCTATGAATGGTCCGCGTGACTATTGTACCCAGCACGTGAGTCTCCTCCTAACAATAGCCTGACGGAGGGAGCTACACGGGGGATATATATTGCCTGACGCTGGTGTTGACTCATGTCGTCGTCCACACACACAGGTGTTGTTTGTGTACCTATACTTTCTTCCCCGGGTGTAGTACATCAACTTCACTACTCACTGTACACCCAGGTCCTGCATAGTGGAGGCAAAAACTAGACTTCTCCAGGTAATATGAGTTGGGCCTTGATTCAGTGCGGGGCAGTGTTGTGGGTGTAGGGCGGGGCAGGTGTTGTGGGTGTCGGTGTGGGGCTGGTGGTGTGGGTGTAGGTGCGGGGCAGGTGGTGTGGGTGTAGGTGCGGGGCAGGTGGTGTGGGTGTAGGAGCGGGGCAGGTGGTGTGGGTGTAGGTGTGGGGCAGGTGGTGTAGGTGGTGTGGGTGTAGGAGCGGGGCAGGTGGTGTGGGTGTAGGTGCGGGGCAGGTGGTGTGGGTGTAGGTGCGGGGCAGGTGGTGTGGGTGTAGGAGCGGGGCAGGTGGTGTGGGTGTAGGTGCGGGGCAGGTGGTGTGGGTGTAGGTGTGGGGCAGGTGGTGTGGGTGTAGGTGCGGGGCAGGTGGTGTGGGTGTAGGTGTGGGGCAGGTGGTGTGGGTGTAGGTGCGGGGCAGGTGGTGTGGGTGTAGGTGCGGGGCAGGTGGTGTGGGTGTAGGTGCGGGGCAGGTGGTGTGGGTGTAGGTGTGGGGCAGGTGGTGTAGGTGTGGGGCAGGTGGTGTGGGTGTAGGTGCGGGGCAGGTGGTGTGGGTGTAGGTGCGGGGCAGGTGGTGTGGGTGTAGGTGCGGGGCAGGTGGTGTGGGTGTAGGTGCGGGGCAGGTGGTGTGGGTGTAGGTGCGGGGCAGGTGGTGTGAGTGTAGGTGCGGGGCAGGTGGTGTGGGTGTAGGTGCGGGGCAGGTGGTGTGGGTGTAGGTGCGGGGCAGGTGGTGCGGGTGTAGGTGCGGGGCAGGTGGTGTGGGTGTAGGAGCGGGGCAGGTGGTGTGGGTGTAGGTGTGGGGCAGGTGGTGTAGGTGTGGGTGTAGGTGTGGGTGTAGGTCATGGCCGCCCGGAGCTCCCTGTGTGGGGTAATAACTTCACGCCTCCTGACACTCAAGTACTGGCGTCAACCTTCCCACCACCTGAGGCTTTTCCCGTCGCGGTGGCCAGTCACTTATATAGACCTGACTGTGGCTAAGCTCAATGTCTCTCTACAGTCACTTTATAGACCTGACTGTGGCTAAGCTCAGTGTCTCTCTACAGTCACTTATATAAACCTGACTGTGGCTAAGCTCAGTGTCTCTCTACAGTCACTTATATAAACCTGACTGTGGCTAAGCTCAGTGTCTCTCTACAGTCACTTTATAGACCTGACTGTGGCTAAGCTCAGTGTCTCTCTACAGTCACTTATATAGACCTGACTGTGTCACTTTATAGACCTGACTGTGGCTAAGCTCAGTGTCTCTCTACAGTCACTTTATAGACCTGACTGTGGCTAAGCTCAGTGTCTCTCTACAGTCACTTTATAGACCTGACTGTGGCTAAGCTCAGTGTCTCTCTACAGTCACTTATATAAACCTGACTGTGGCTAAGCTCAGTGTCTCTCTACAGTCACTTTATAGACCTGACTGTGGCTAAGCTCAGTGTCTCTCTGCAGTCACTTTATAGACCTGACTGTGGCTAAGCTCAGTGTCTCTCTACAGCCACATTATAGACCTGACTGTGGCTAAGCTCAGTGTCTCTCTACAGTCACATTATAGACCTGACTGTGGCTAAGCTCAGTGTCTCTCTACAACAAGAGCCTCCGTTCGTCCACGACCTGTGAGGGGCGTGTGTGTGTGTGTGTGTGTGTGTGTGTGTGTGTGTGTGTGTGTGAGTGTGTGTGTGTCGCTAGTCGGGGGATGAGCCAACCGGTGTTGAGGGGATAATACCGCCAGGGGGAGGACGAGGCCCCCGGCAGATATCCTATTGGTGTGTGTGTGTGTGTGTGTGTGTGTGCTGGACCCAGAGATCAAGGAAGCTCTCTGATCTTACACTCATCGACCCAGTCTGTTATTAACTGGGTGAAGTTTATTATTGACTGTGGAGGCTGTCTAGCGTCAACTGGAGGCTTACATCACTGACTGGAGGCACCAAACGTTAACTGGAGGCACCAAACGTTAACTGGAGGCACCAAACGTTAACTGGAGGCTTACACCACTAACTGGAGGCACCAAATGTTAACTGGAGGCTTACACCACTAACTGGAGGCACCAAACGTTAACTGGAGGCTTACACCACTGACTGGAGGCACCAAATGTTAACTGGAGGCTTACATCACTGACTGGAGGCACCAAACGTTAACTGGAGGCTTACATCACTGACTGGAGGCACCAAACGTTAACTGGAGGCTTACACCACTAACTGGAGGCACCAAACGTTAACTGGAGGCTTACATCACTGACTGGAGGCACCAAACGTTAACTGGAGGCTTACATCACTAACTGGAGGCACCAAACGTTAACTGGAGGCTTACATCACTGACTGGAGGCACCAAACGTTAACTGGAGGCTTACATCACTGACTGGAGGCACCAAATGTTAACTGGAGGCTTACATCACTGACTGGAGATACCAAACGTTAACTGGAGGCTTACATCACTGACTGGAGGCACCAAATGTTAACTGGAGGCTTACATCACTGACTGGAGATACCAAATGTTAACTGGAGGCTTACATCACTGACTGGAGATACCAAACGTTAACTGGAGGCTTACATCACTGACTGGGGGCACCAAACGTTAACTGGAGATCCATTTCATTTACCAGCGACAATACTCCCCCCCCCCCACCCCCCACTGTCTCGGGTACAAGGACATAAAAATCACTTGCCCTATGCTGTCGGGCACTGGTAATCTGTACAGCCTGACCTTCACCCACCACTGCCTCCACTTATCACCCCTCCACTTACCACCCCTCCACCTACCACCCCCCCCCCCCCCACCCATCGCTGCCTGCCCTGGAGCTATTATTGAACGCCTCGGGTTCATCACACAGCAGCCGTCACATCTGTGAGTCTGAGCATGAGAGTACTGGGTGTATTGTGGCCCCTTGCTTGGTTAGGTTTAGCTGGGTTGGTTAGGTCAGGTTTGGTTTGGTTGGATATGATTAGGTTTGGGTTACGTTAGGTTAAATTTAGTTTGGTTAGATTAGGTCTGGCTAGGTTTCTTCGGTCCAATGAACCTTCAGTTTATCATAATGTTAATAAAAATAATAATGGTTGCCCCTCGAAATCGAGGACGGCCGGCCCTAGGGCCACCTAGGAGTGAATTTGTTTAAGGTGTAGAAGCTGTCGCCAACACAACAACCACACCCTGAGTTAACGAGCTGCATGACCCAGTGTCAAGGAATAGTCTGAGAAAACCGGACAACTCGCCAACTGCACTGGCTAACCATTACCCCGGAATACGATCCGCAAATCGATTAACATCCAGGTTCCCAATTACTGCTGGGTAGACAGAGGCAAATGGCGTAAAGAAACTTGCCCTAGTTTAACCCTGCCCGGGGATCGAACCAAGGTCAGCTCGCTTACGAGGCGAGCATGCTGACCATTACACCATAATGTTACTCCAGCAGACACGACCACATAACCATTCTTCAGGTGTAAATTAATTCATTTATTTGCACTATTTACCTAAAGCCTTTGAAGAGTGCTGAGTCGTGTCTGTTGTTGTTCAATTTATATCTGTATAACTCTACCTCAATAAACTATTTCAATTACAAAACCTGCATTACTGAAGACAAATACAAACAATACAGGTGTTTGTATCTCAATTTCTGAACCAACGTGTACCGTAAAACTACAAAAAAGGCCGAAAAATTTAACGTTAAAAATTCAGTTACAATAAATGGAGGACACTTATAAAAACATATCCGTGTATAAAATGGTCAAAGTTTAGGACCAAGTAAGTGATGTGCAGTGATGTGTAGTGATGTGTAGTGATGTGCAGTGATGTGTACGATGTGTAGTGATGTGCAGTGATGTGCACGATGTGCAGTGTTGTGTAGTGATGTGCAGTGATGTGTAGTGATGTGTAGTGATGTGTACGATGTGTAATGATGTGCAGTGATATGTAGTGATGTGTACGATGTGTAGTGATGTGCAGTGATGTGTAGTGATGTGTACGTGTGTCGGTAACTTAGTTTGTGTTCAGTGAGCGAGGCTGAAGTTTGTTGTCGGCTGTGTGGTAAAATGTGAAGGTATTGAACAAATATTTTTTGTTGTAGCTGGAATACCGTGTGTGTGTGTGTGTGTGTGTGTGTGTGTGTGTGTGTGCGTGCGTGTGTGTGTGTGCAGTACAGACCCCCTTTGATGAGTCCCACTATTTAGATGTAAAGCGGTAGTTTGTTTTCATTGGTCGACCGTCCAGTGTGAGAAGCGACGACAACACCCCCCCCCCCCCCAGGTGTGAGTGAGGGGACGACACACCCCCCAGACCCCCCAGGGTGTGAGTGAGGGGAGGGGACGACAACACCCCCCCCCCATGGTGTGAGTGAGGGGAGGGGACGACAACACCCCCCCCCCCCCAGGGTGTGAGTAAGGGGACGACACCACCCCCCCTCCCCCAGGTGTGAGTGAGGGGACGACACCACCCCCCAGACCCCCCCAGGTGTGAGTGAGGGGACGACACCACCCCCCCTCCCCCCAGGGTGTGAGTAAGGGGACGACACCACCCCCCCTCCCCCCAGGGTGTGAGTGAGGGGACGACACCACCCCCCCCAGGTGTGAGTGAGGGGACGACACCACCCCCCCCCAGGTGTGAGTGAGGGGACGACATCACACCCCCCCCCCCCAGGGTGTGAGTGAGGGGACGACACCACCCCCATTCCCCCAAGGTGTAAGCTAAGATGAGGCACCGCTTTACCTGAGATAATGACCAAATCACCTGTGCAGAAACTAACCACTTCATAACAGGTAACTAAATCACCTGAGAACACGTTAATGCACCACTCTATTACTACAGCAGCTACATTAATCGACTGAGTCCACTTCAATGAATTTATTTGAAAAAGATGAATAAATTTTACGCATTATCCTCCTGAATTCACATCAATTGCCTAATAAATCGCCACTAATGTTGTTATTATTATCAGAACAACAAATTGTCCCGATGTTATCAATAATTTTCCTTGTTGCCTGAAAAATTAAGTAATTCAAGCTTTATTTAATTACTTTTATGGTCTATAAAACACGATAAAACACTGATTATTTGAATATTTTATTGCCGCCGACTAGGACACACACACACACACACACACTAGTTACCCACCAATATCATTCACAACACACACCCAGCCAATCAGATTGTCTCCACCACCAAGGTCACCCACAACAACACACACTCAGCCAATCAGAACGTATCCAGCACCGTCTAGACACCCGGGGGAAATCAGAGAGTTAAATCAGGGTTATATATTGGACGAGACTCCTGAACCGTATCTGGAGAGAAGTCGGAACAGTTTATTGTGAGTGCCGGAGAAAAACTCGCCCCATTGCCTCCAGTCTCAAAGGTTCGTAACTATAATAATGCTCGTAGCTAAATAATAATGCTCTTAACTAAATAATAATGCTCGTAGCTAAATAATAATGCTCTTAGCTAAATAATAATGCTCTTAACTAAATAATAATGCTCTTAACTAAATAATAATGCTCTTAACTAAATAATAATGCTCTTCACCAAATAATAATGCTCTTAACTAAATAATAATGCTCTTAACCAAATAATAATGCTCTTAACTAAATAATAATGCTCGTAGCTAAACAATAATGCTCGTAGCTAAAAAATTATGCTCGTAAGTAAACAATAATGCTCGTAACTAGACAATAATGCTCGTAAGGTTGATGATAACATTGAGAGATACGACACAGTAAACACCAGAGCAAAGAAACAACAATCATTATAAAGAAACAAACAACATCAACCTTACCTTGGGCTGGAGGAAGAATCACGTATAAAAAAAAAAAAATATTCATAAAAAATTTCAAACTCACCTGAAATAATTTTTAACACCAAGAAATTAATTAATAACTACGAGTAAAAAAAATTATCAATTCAATTATAAGAAATCAATCCTACGTTTACTTTACCTGTTGAGTCTTTTACACAAATACATAGAAAGACAAAATATGATGATAGGTTAATGAGATGATATAGACTCACCTGGCTGGTCATTATACAGGTAGAAATGCAATCACGAACATCAATATAATGCTGTGGTAGGGGGTTAGTACCACGTCATCCAGGTAAAGGTGTTTCATAGGTTAGGTTAAGTATGGTTATATTAAGTTAGATCCGTAAGGTTATGTTAGGTTAGATTAGGTTAAGTATGGTTATATTAAGTCAAGTTAGATTGGTAAGGTTAAGGTAGTAAGGTTAGGTTAGGTTTATGTCAGGTTAAATTAGGTTAGGTTAGGTTAGGTTAGGTTAATGTCAGGTTAAATTAGGTTAGGTTAGGTTAAATTAGGTTAGGTTAGGTTAGGTTAGGTTTGTCAGGTTAAATTAGGTTAGGTTAGGTTTGTCAGGTTAAATTAGGTTCGGTTAGGTTTATGTCAGGTTAAATTAGGTTAGGTTAGGTTAGGTTAGGTTTATGTCAGGTTAAATTAGGTTAGGTTAGGTTAGGTTATCACCCAATAGCCTGAACTACCCCACACACACCTCACCTTATCACTCTGGGGGTCACACACCACACACACCTCACCTTATCACTCTGGGGGTCACACACCACACACACCTCACCTTATCACTCTGGGGGTCACACACCACACACACCTCACCTTATCACTCTGGGGGTCACACACCACACACACCTCACCTTATCACTCTGGGGGTCACACACCACACACACCTCACCTTATCACTCTGGGGGTCACACACCACACACACCTCACCTTATCACTCTGGGGGTCACACACCACACACACCTCACCTTATCACTCTGGGGGTCACACACCACACACACCTCACCTTATCACTCTGGGGGTCACACACCACACACACCTCACCTTATCACTCTGGGGGTCACACACCACACACACCTCACCTTATCACTCTGGGGTCACACACCACACACACCTCACCTTATCACTCTGGGGGTCACACACCACACACACCTCACCTTATCACTCTGGGGGTCACACACCACACACACCTCACCTTATCACTCTGGGGGTCACACACCACACACACCTCACCTTATCACTCTGGGGGTCACACACCACACACACCTCACCTTATCACTCTGGGGGTCACACACCACACACACCTCACCTTATCACTCTGGGGGTCACACACCACACACACCTCACCTTATCACTCTGGGGGTCACACACCACACACACCTCACCTTATCACTCTGGGGGTCACACACCACACACACCTCACCTTATCACTCTGGGGGTCACACACCACACACACCTCACCTTATCACTCTGGGGGTCACACACCACACACACCTCACCTTATCACTCTGGGGGTCACACACCACACACACCTCACCTTATCACTCTGGGGGTCACACACCACACACACCTCACCTTATCACTCTGGGGGTCACACACCACACACACCTCACCTTATCACTCTGGGGGTCACACACCACACACACCTCACCTTATCACTCTGGGGTCACACACCACGCACACCTCACCTTATCACTCTGGGGGTCACACACCACACACACCTCACCTTATCACTCTGGGGGTCACACACCACACACACCTCACCTTATCACTCTGGGGGTCACACACCACACACACCTCACCTTATCACTCTGGGGGTCACACACCACACACACCTCACCTTATCACTCTGGGGGTCACACACCACACACACCTCACCTTATCACTCTGGGGTCACACACCACACACACCTCACCTTATCACTCTGGGGGTCACACACCACACACACCTCACCTTATCACTCTGGGGGTCACACACCACACACACCTCACCTTATCACTCTGGGGGTCACACACCACACACACCTCACCTTATCACTCTGGGGGTCACACACCACGCTTCACCAAACTGCAAAAACAAACCCCAAAAAATCATAATTAATACAACAGATGTGTAACAAATTGGATAAAGTTTACTTTAGTTAATTAAAAGTTGTGTGTCAGGTGTAGTGAGGAAGGTTAATGAGAGGCTGTGTGTCAGGTTGTCAGAGTAGGAGCATAGACCATTATTAACGCCTATGGTGGTGTGTGTGTGTTTTGTTTACATATTAATTCTAATTCTTGTATCAATATCTATTCACTGGTTACCGCTAAGTACATCGGAATGTTATCGGCCAAATGATTAACGTTAAGATATCGGAATGTTAAAATCTTGAGGGGGGATAACGTTAGGGTCCGATAGGTTAAGTGTCCTCCAAGCCGTTACTGTCCCAATACCGTCACGTTATCCCATGTCACACGCCGAGAGGTTAACGTCACGGGAGGAGGACGATAAAAGGCAGTGACATGACCATAAAGTAATGAGGGTAAGTTTTGTCACCCAGCTAGACGTGTGACTGTTGCTGTGTGTTAAAGGTTATCTCATAGTTGATGCTGTAGTATTCTAAGGTGTTTACCATCATCATCATCATCATCATCATCGTCAGCATCAACATCATCATCATCATCATCATCATCATCATCATCGTCAGCATCAACATGTTCACACAAGGTGGTCCAAAACACAGACACAGTGGAGAGTGATGTTGACGTTATGCTGAGACTAAGACCAAGCCAGGGACTGAAGACCAAGCCAGGGACTGAAGACTAAGCCAGGGACTGAAGACTAAGCCAGGGACTGAAGACCAAGCCAGGGACTGAATACTAAGCCAGGGACTGAAGACCAAGCCAGGGACTGAAGACTAAGCCAGGGACTGAAGACTAAGCGAGGGACTGAAGACCAAGCCAGGGACTGAAGACCAAGCCAGGGACTGAAGACTAAGCCAGGGACTGAAGACCAAGCCAGGGACTGAAGACCAAGCCAGGGACTAAGACCAAGCCAGGGACTAAGACCAAGCCAGGGACTAAGACCAAGCCAGGGACTGAAGACTAAGCCAGGGACTGAAGACCAAGCCAGGGACTAAGACCAAGCCAGGGACTAAGACTAAGCCATGGACTGAAGACTAAGCCAGGGACTAAGACCAAGCCAGGGACTGAAGAATAAGCCAGGGACGAAGACCAAGCCAGGGACGAAGACCAAGCCAGGGACGAAGACCAAGCCAGGGACGAAGACCAAGCCAGGGACTAAGACCAAGCCAGGGACTAAGACCAAGCCAGGGACTAAGACCAAGCCAGGGACTGAAGACCAAGCCAGGGACTAAGACCAAGCCAGGGAGTAAGACCAAGCCAGGGACTGAAGACCAAGCCAGGGACTAAGACCAAGCCAGGGACTGAAGACCAAGCCAGGGACTAAGACCAAGCCAGGGACTGAAGACCAAGCCAGGGACTAAGACCAAGCCAGGGACTAAGACCAAGCCAGGGACTGAAGAATAAGCCAGGGACGAAGACCAAGCCAGGGACGAAGACCAAGCCAGGGACTAAGACCAAGCCAGGGACTAAGACCAAGCCAGGGACTAAGACCAAGCCAGGGACTAAGACCAAGCCAGGGACTGAAGACCAAGCCAGGGACTGAAGACCAAGCCAGGGACTAAGACCAAGCCAGGGACTAAGACCAAGCCAGGGACTAAGACCAAGCCAGGGACTGAAGACCAAGCCAGGGACTGAAGACCAAGCCAGGGACTGAAGACCAAGCCAGGGACTAAGACCAAGCCAGGGACTAAGACCAAGCCAGGGACTGAAGACCAAGCCAGGGACTGAAGACCAAGCCAGGGACTGAAGACTAAGCCAGGGACTGAAGACCAAGCCAGGGACTAAGACCAAGCCAGGGACTGAAGACTAAGCCAGGGACTAAGACCAAGCCAGGGACTGAAGACTAAGCCAGGGACTGAAGACCAAGCCAGGGACTGAAGACCAAGCCAGGGACTAAGACCAAGCCAGGGACTGAAGACCAAGCCAGGGACTAAGACCAAGCCAGGGACTGAAGACCAAGCCAGGGACTGAAGACCAAGCCAGGGACTAAGACCAAGCCAGGGACTAAGACCAAGCCAGGGACTGAAGACCAAGCCAGGGACTGAAAACCAAGCCAGGGACTAAGACCAAGCCAGGGACTGAAGACCAAGCCAGGGACTAAGACCAAGCCAGGGACTGAAGACCAAGCCAGGGACTAAGACCAAGCCAGGGACTAAGACCAAGCCAGGGACTGAAGACCAAGCCAGGGACTGAAGACCAAGCCAGGGACTGAAGACTAAGCCAGGGACTGAAGACCAAGCCAGGGACTAAGACCAAGCCAGGGACTGAAGACTAAGCCAGGGACTAAGACCAAGCCAGGGACTGAAGACTAAGCCAGGGACTGAAGACCAAGCCAGGGACTGAAGACCAAGCCAGGGACTAAGACCAAGCCAGGGACTGAAGACCAAGCCAGGGACTAAGACCAAGCCAGGGACTGAAGACCAAGCCAGGGACTGAAGACCAAGCCAGGGACTAAGACCAAGCCAGGGACTAAGACCAAGCCAGGGACTGAAGACCAAGCCAGGGACTGAAAACCAAGCCAGGGACTAAGACCAAGCCAGGGACTGAAGACCAAGCCAGGGACTAAGACCAAGCCAGGGACTGAAGACCAAGCCAGGGACTAAGACCAAGCCAGGACTGACAAGCCAGGGACTGAAGACCAAGCCAGGGACTGAAGACCAGCTAAGCCAGGGACTGAAGACTAAGCCAGGGACTAAGACCAAGCCAGGGACTGAAGACCAAGCCAGGGACTAAGACCAAGCCAGGGACTGAAGACCAAGCCAGGGACTGAAGACCAAGCCGGGACTGAAGACCAAGCCAGGGACTAAGACCAAGCCAGGGACTGAAGACTAAGCCAGGGACTGAAGACCAAGCCAGGGACTGAAGACCAAGCCAGGGACTGAAGACCAAGCCAGGGACGGGCGGCAGAGAACGGAGAGGTAGCCGGTAATTTCATCCTTCACCCTGAGCTCACCTGACAATAGGCGGGGCGGGGGCGTCAAAGAGGTGCTACACAACACACTTTACCTAAGTACCTCGTTCCATTACGGGAGTTGTCGCTGCTAAACTTCCCTAAATATCATACAACTCTTTTATTTTTTTTTTTACCCTAGGAGGAGGGATTTTTACCCACCACCGTTGTCTGGTTACCTGTGCTGTTGATATTAGAGGTGGGGAGGAGACCAGGTGGGGTGGGGGCCCGGTGGGGAGGAGACCAGGTGGGGTGGGGGCCCGATGGGGAGGAGACCAGGTGGGGTGGATTAGGTGGTGTGGGGACCAGGTGGTGAGGAGATGGTTGACAAGTGTGAGGTAAGACAGACAGACACACACACAGGTAAGGTGGCAGGTAGCGCCCTTCACCACCACATCAACAACGTGTGGGTGACAGCTTTTAATTAGTCAACATTAACTCGGCGACACAGAGTTGTAGCCAATATTCAGTTTATTCATTACATATATTTAACTCTTGATATTTGAAATGCTAATCTAATAACATTTTAACTTTAGTATAACATCATCAGGTTCCGACGCTTTTTATTTTATTAAGCAAAAGTGATGTTGAATTATTTCACCCGACTCAACTTTTTCAATATATCAGAATTATAGTTCGTGTTTGACGCGAGAGTCGAGTCATAAACTTTTTCTTGTTGCTGAGATAAACTTTTTGTCCTGTAGCTGGAAATTACCCTCGTTAACAACCAATTATGTAGTTCATTAAATATAGTAAATCAATCTCAGTGTTATTTAAAGTTGTAGTAAAATATCGATGAAATATTATATACGAGACAATTTTCTTCAATAACTCTTGAGGGAATAAGACCTTTGTGTTTTTATTTCCCACTGTATAAACTGACGAATATTTACATAATGGTGGGTGAGATGCCAGGGTCTTGGGGGGGTCTTGAGGGGGTCGTGATGGTGAGAGTCGTGATGGTGAGAGTCGTGATGGTGAGAGTCGTGGTGTGAGTCATGAGTAGGGTCGTGGTGTGAGTAATAAGGAGGGTCGTGAGGAGAGTAGTGATCAGAGTTATGGTGAGGGTCGTCCTGCGAGAGACTATTATTAATAAAGCCAGGGAGGTGTAGCTGCTGACACACACACACACTCACACACACACACACACACACACACACACACACACACACACACGGTATTCTCACCACGTATATTATGACAATGCACAACTGCCGCCTCTCATTCTTCTCCAGATGCCACGAGTTCTTTCCATGGAAATCACCCTCACCTCTTCCTCCACCCCACTCTTCATCTTCCTCCTCCTCCTCCTCTTCCTCTTCTTCTTCCTCCTCCCCACTCTTCTTCTTCCTCCTCCTCCTCCTGCACCACAACCAGCGCTTCGCCAAAGAGTCAAAAATAACAATATTCCTTGGTACAATCTCCGGCGTCTCTTGTTCGACAGTGTAGCGGGCGGGTGTGTCGCCTTACCGGTACAGTCCAACCTTGACTCTTGTCCTTGCACGATGATGTTTTCGCTTACTCCAAGACAGCTCTCTCTCTCTCTCTCTCTCTCTCTCTCTCTCTCTCTCTCTCTCTCTCTCTCTCTGTGTGTGCTCTACATAACGACCCTCTCTCCCTACCCTACAAAACAATCACTCCTACCTATACCATGACGGGGTCGCCCACGTCCCTCTAGAGCCGCCCTCTCTCCTAGTCGTGAAAAATGGTGTCGGTGTCTCTCAGGACGACTTCCCTTACCTTCCTGTATTGCCTCATTTACTGTATAACAACCCTTCCCCTATCTTGAAGACGATCACAACACATCCCTGAGACACACCCCTCAAACATGCCCTCCAAGGTGACCTCCACGCCCACGCTTGTTCTCTAAGGTGACTCCTCCTCCTATTTTCCTCCAGGGTAACTCCTTTTCTTCTTCCTCCAAGTGTAACTGTCCTCCTCATTTTCCTCCAAGATGAGCCCTCCCCCCCCCCCCTCTCACCACCACCTCCACGTGTTCACTCCCCTACCCTCAGCCACCACGTGTACCTGCAGGGTGTGGGTGTCAGGAGCTGAGACCTGACACCCTACTGCTTCTCAAGTCTCACCTCACCTCCTGCTACCTCACACACATGGTGGCTGTGGTAGAAGTGGTAGTGATAAGTGTGGTAGTAATGGTGGTGCTTGGAGTGGTAGTTATTGTGGTGATGGTGGTACCGCTCAATGGAGAGGATGGATGTGGGTAGAGAGGATGAATGTGGATAGTGAGGATAGATGTAGATATGATTAGACACTTCAGTACCCCACGTGTTTGGTGTGGCGACTGTGAGGGGCAGTAAACTATATACCACCGCCTCTCATGTGATTAATTTGTGTATGTTTCCTGCATTACAGACGCGCTCTGTGGCCTGCTGCGGTGCGGGCGGCGTGAGGTGTGTCTCTTGCAGGACCGCTTCACCGCTGTCTGCGTCAACAAGGCTGAGGTCACACGAGACGGGTGAGTACCAACCCCTGTTATCACTTACCTCCACTACAACAACAGTGAGGGGGGAGGGGAGGTGGGGGGGGGGGGGTTGTACCGCTCGAGACCTTCCTGTGGGGACCGGTTCCAGGGTTTAGGGTCCATGGTCCAGAGCTAGGGTCCAGATCTAGGGTCCAAGGCTAGGGTCCAGGTCTAGGGTCCAAGGCTAGGGTCCAGGTCTAGGGTCCAAGGCTAGGGTCCAGGTCTAGGGTCCACGGCTAGGGTCCAGGTCTAAGATAGGCCTAGGGTCCTTAGATTGAGGGAGGGGGGGGGGGGGTCTCGAAGGCAACATTTAAGGGTCTGTGACAAAGTGTGGCGAGAAGAGCAAACATTTACCCTAATATATATGCAAATCAGCAGAGAGCACCTCGTGTTTACCTCACCAGCCTTCATCACCTGATAACAATGTGGTTATATAGATCATCAACTCAGGGTAGGGTAGGGTAGGGTAGGGTAGCTTAAGGTAGGGCTAGGGTAGCTTAAGGTAGGGTAGGGTAGCTTAAGGTAGGGTAGGGGGTAAAATAATAAAACGCACTTGAAAAATTACAACACCAAATCACGCTCGAAAAAAATATAAATATTTTACTATTTTAAAGGAAACATTGTGCAATATATATTTTACACTTTTTTCCTATCTTTATGTAAGTGAAATAATATACAATAAATAAGCCAGGAAAAAGATTATACCAAACAACAAAAATACAATAAATAAACGAGGAAACAGACAATACATTCCTAAAAAAAAATACAACATCCAAAATAAGAGTTTTGGTCTAATAGGCTAAATCACATCCCTCTGCAGGTCCATGGCCAGTAATACCTCCTCCTCCTCCTCCACTTCCCCTTCACCCCCTTCCCCCTATTGACGTTGACCCCCTTCCCCTTACTGTTGACGCTGACCCCCCCCTGGTGGCCACCGACCCCTACAGAGCCCAACAGTAATACATACGATAAGCTCAGGTAACACTAGGAGCCAGAGGGTGAGATTACAGGTGACTTGTGGAGGTTTACCTGCTGAACAACTTTAATTATATCATGACTGTTGTTGTTTTACTGTAACTACTACTACTAACAACAACAACAACAACAATAATAATAATAATAATAATAATAATAATAATAATAATAATAATAAAAATAATAATAATAATAATAATAATAATAGTCACCAAACGTGTCTCAGTGTTCTCTTTGGTCATGATTGAATTAAAAAGTTCCAAACACTTTATAATATTACTCAAAGGTTTTCAATAGATCATTATGGTGTTATTAAAGATCATTATCCTCTTAATCTCCCGCCATAATGAAACCCATTATTGGCGCAGTGGAGGGACCCAACCACGGTAAGAGGCGCCACTAACCTAACCTAGCCTATGCTAACCTAACCTAACCTAACCCAACCTATCCCAACCTAACCTAACCTAACCTACCCTAACCTACCCCAACCTAACCTAGCCTATGCTAACCTAACCTAACCTAACCCAACCTAACCTAACCTAACCTAACCTATCCCAACCTAACCTAACCTATCCCAACCTAACCTAACCTATCCCAACCTAACCTAACCTACCCCAACCTAACCTAGCCTATCCTAACCTATCCCAACCTAACCTAACCTACCCCAACCTAACCTATCCCAACCTAACCTAACCCAACCTAACCTAACCTACCCCAACCTAACCTAGCCTATCCTAACCTAACCTATCCCAACCTTACCTAACCTACCCCAATCAAACCTAACCTAACCACACCTAATATACAAGCTAACATTAACTTAATCCGGATGATAACCTAACCAATCTTGACCTAATCCAAAACCTAATCCAAGTCTTAACAGGTAGGAATTTGTCTTGAAGTAAATGCTGAGAATTTACCCATGGAACATTTGAGAAGACATGATCCACCCGTCAACACTTGGCTGTGTGTGTGTGTGTGTACCTGCCTGTGTGTGTGTGTGTGTGTGTGTGTACCTGCCTGTGTGTGTGTGTGTGTGTGTGTGTGTACCTGCCTGTGTGTGTGTGTGTGTGTGTGTACCTGCCTCTGTGTGTGTGTGTGTGTGTGTGTGTGTACCTGCCTGTGTGTGTGTGTGTGTACCTGCGTGTGTGTGTGTACCTGCCTGTGTGTGCCTGTGTGTGTGTGTGTGTACCTGTACCTGTGTGTGTGTGTGTGTGTGTACCTGCCTGTGTGTGTGTGTGTGTGTGTGTGTGTGTACCTGCCTGTGTGTGTGTGTACCTGCCTGTGTGTATGTGTGTGTGTGTGTGTGTACCTGCCTGTGTGTGTGTGTGTGTGTGTGTGTACCTGCCTGTGTGTGTGTGTGTGTGTACCTGCCTGTGTGTGTGTGTGTGTGTACCTGCCTGTGTGTGTGTGTGTGTGTGTGTACCTGCCTGTGTGTGTGTGTGTGTGTACCTGCCTGTGTGTGTGTGTGTGTGTGTGTGTGTGTACCTGCCTGTGTGTGTGTGTGTACCTGCCTGTGTGTGTGTGTGTGTGTACCTGCCTGTGTGTGTGTGTGTGTGTGTGTGTGTGTACCTGCCTGTGTGTGTGTGTGTGTGTGTGTGTGTGTGTGTGTACCTGCCTGTGTGTGTGTGTGTACCTGCCTGTGTGTGTGTGTGTGTGTGTGTGTACCGCCTGTGTGTGTGTGTTTGTGTGTGTACCTGCCTGTGTGTGTGTGTGTGTGTGTGTGTGTACCTGCCTGTGTGTGTGTGTGTGTGTGTACCTGCGTGTGTGTGTGTGTGTGTGTACCTGCCTGTGTGTGTGTGTGTGTGTGTGTGTGTACCTGCCTGTGTGTGTGTGTGTGTGTGTGTGTACCTGTACCTGTGTGTGTGTGTGTGTGTGTGTGTGTGTGTGTACCTGCCTGTGTGTGTACCTGCCTGTGTGTGTGTGTGTGTGTGTGTGTGTGTGTGGAGGGGACAGGTGTATAGCATTAATTAAGCCTCCTGCGGTTGAGCTCATCAACTTGTTTTCAATTTACGTCCACTTAATAGGGAGTGTTGACCACAGTTCAGTCTCCAACACAACCACCGGTCTCCACGACCACCAGTCTCCAACACGACCACCGGTCTCCACGACCACCAGTCTCCAACACAACCACCGGTCTCCACGACCACCAGTCTCCAACACGACCACCGGTCTCCAACACGACCACCGGTCTCCACGACCACCAATCTCCTACACGACCACCAGTCTCCAACACGACCACCGGTCTCCACGACCACCAGTCTCCAACACGACCACCGGTCTCCACGACCACCAGTCTCCAACACGACCACCGGTCTCCAACACGACCACCGGTCTCCACGACCACCAGTCTCCAACACGACCACCGGTCTCCACGACCACCAGTCTCCAACACGACCACCGGTCTCCAACACGACCACCAGTCTCCAACACGACCACCGGTCTCCACGACCACCAGTCTCCAACACGACCACCGGTCTCCAACACGACCACCAGCCTCCAACACGACCACCAGCCTCCAACACGACCACCAGCCTCCAATACGCTTAATAGATGAGTAGGAGGAGAAGCGTGACTTTGTGTGTTAACGAGCGAGGGAGGTAGTAACTAATGACTGATAATTTGCAAGTCAATGAGAGGATGAAGGTAGGTGTCACGTAGACCTCCCTCCCTCCCTCCCTCTCTCCCTCACTGCTTTCCTGCAGCCAGCTACGGGAGTCAGTGACGCCTCAGTAGGGCAAAGTTGTTTGAGCTCTCTCTCTCTCTCTCTCTCTCTCTCTCTCTCTCTCAGGCCGTCATTAGTCAGTGCCAGGGACTCTGACAACTCGTACACACACACACACACACACACACTTATTGCAGTGTGTGGTGTATGTAGTCTCCCGCTCGGCTGTCAACACTGGCTCAAGTCACTAACACACTATACACCACTGGCCACACCATCACCAGTGGCCACGCCATCACCAGTGGCCACACCATCACCACCACTGGCCACACCATCACCAGTGGCCACGCCATCACCAGTGGCCACACCATCACCACCACTGGCCACACCATCACCACCACTGGCCACACCATCACCATTGGCCACACTATCACCAGTGGTCACACCATCACCACTGGTCACACTATCACCAGTGGCCACACCATCACCACCACTGGCCACACCATCACCACCACTGGCCACACCATCACCACCACTGGCCACACCACCACGACTGGCTACACCATATCCACCACTGGCCACACCATCATCACCACCACTGGCCACACCATCATCACCACCACTGGCTACACCATAATCACCACCACTGGCCACACCACCATCACCACCACTGGCCACACCACCATCACCAGCACTGGCCACACCATCCCCACCACTAGCCACACTAGGATGACCTCCGCCACTTCAATTAATCAATAGTTGCAGCCTGAGAGTGTTACAGGAAACTGCAGCAGCACAGAGCCTCTCTCAGCTCACAGTCTCCCCAACACGGAGCCTCTCTCAGCTCACAGTCTCCCCAACACGGAGCCTCTCTCAGTTCACTGTCTCCCCAACACGGAGCCTCTCTCAGCTCACAGTCTCCCCAACACGGAGCCTCTCTCAGCTCACAGTCTCCCCAACACGGAGCCTCTCTCAGCTCACAGTCTCCCCAACACGGAGCCTCTCTCAGCTCACAGTCTCCCCAACACGGAGACTCTCTCAGTTCACTGTCTCCCCAACACGGAGCCTCTCTCAGCTCACAGTCTCCCCAACACGGAGCCTCTCTCAGCTCACAGTCTCCCCAACACGGAGCCTCTCTCAGCTCACAGTCTCCCCAACACGGAGCCTCTCTCAGCTCACAGTCTCCCCAACACGGAGCCTCTCTCAGCTCACAGTCTCCCCAACAAGGAGCCTCTCTCAGTTCACTGTCTCCCCAACACGGAGCCTCTCTCAGCTCACAGTCTCCCCAACACGGAGCCTCTCTCAGTTCACAGTCTCTCACAGGAGAGTCTCCCTCCTACCTCAGTAATCTCCCTAGCAGGTACGAGTCTCGCTCCCTCCCCCAGAAAGCTCCCTGGCAGGTGTGAGTCTTCCTCCCTCCCTCAGTAAGTTCCCTGGCAGGTCTGAGTCTCCCTCCCTCCCTCAGTAATCTCCCTAGCAGGTACGAGTCTCCCTCCCTCCCTCAGTAATCTCCCTGATAGGCGTGAGTCTCCCTTCCACCCTCCCTGAGTAATTTTCCTGGCAGGTGTGAGTCTCCCCCCTCCCTCAGTAATCTCCCTGGCAGGTGTGTCTCCCTTTCTCTCCCTGAGTAATCTCCCTGGCAGGTGTGAGTCTCCCTCCCCCAGTAATCTCCCTGGCAGGTGTGAGTCTCCCTCCCTCAGTAATCTTCCTGACAGGTGTGAGTCTTCCTCTCCCTCAGTAATCTCCCTGGCAAGCGTGAGTCTCCCTCCCTCCCTCCCTCCCTGTGAGGGCGCAAGTCGGGGCGGTGGGTGGCCAGGAAGATTGTCATCGGCAGTGACAACTGGACCAAAAAGTTTGTTCGCCAGAGCAAGAAATATGAATTCCACATGTCTGGCGCAGTAGTCTGGCGCAGCATTAACAATTTAAATGTGGCAACTCTTTACGCGTTCCTTCATTCTTTCTTTCCTTCCTTCCTTCCTTTTTTTTTAATCCATATTTTTATTGTCCAAGTCTCCCACATTAGCTACTATCTTCCTTTATCTTGAGGTTTTGTTATATATTCCTCTTGTGTTTATCTGCCCAAGCCTCGGCGTCAGTGTTGCTTATATCTTATAGAAGGTCACGTAGAGTCTGTAGGTTTGTTGTATACAAGAGTCCATCATCACCTCACTGTATCATGGACAGATACAAGCAAGGAGGGGGAGGGGGCTCTTGGGACCCCCCATCACCCGTCACCCACCGATATGTCTCATTGATTTCATGACATTTATTGACATGACAGATGATAGAGCAAGTTTGGCCAGATGTTGGGCTAAGTGGTGTGGTGTGGTGAGGTGAGGCGTGGTGTGGTGTGGTGAGGCGTGGTGTGGTGAGGCATGGTGTGGTGAGGCTTGGTGTGGTGAGGCGTGGTGTGGTGAGGCGTGGTGTGGTGAGGCTTGGTGTGGTGAGGCGTGGTGTGGTGAGGCATGGTGTGGTGAGGCATGGTGTGGTGAGGCGTGGTGTGGTGAGGCTTGGTGTGGTGAGGCATGGTGTGGTGTGGTGAGGCTTGGTGTGGTGAGGCGTGGTGTGGTGAGGCGTGGTGTGGTGAGGCATGGTGTGGTGAGGCGTGGTGTGGTGAGGCTTGGTGTGGTGAGGCTTGGTGTGGTGAGGCATGGTGTGGTGTGGTGAGGCATGGTGTGGTGAGGCGTGGTGTGGTGAGGCTTGGTGTGGTGAGGCATGGTGTGGTGAGGCGTGGTGTGGTGAGGCGTGGTGTGGTGAGGAGTGGTGTGGTGAGGCATGGTGTGGTGAGGCGTGGTGTGGTGAGGCGTGGTGTGGTGAGGCGTGGTGTGGTGAGGCATGGTGTGGTGTGGTGAGGCTTGGTGTGGTGAGGCGTGGTGTGGTGAGGCGTGGTGTGGTGAGGCATGGTGTGGTGAGGCGTGGTGTGGTGAGGCTTGGTGTGGTGAGGCATGGTGTGGTGAGGCGTGGTGTGGTGAGGCGTGGTGTGGTGAGGCTTGGTGTGGTGAGGCATGGTGTGGTGAGGCGTGGTGTGGTGTGGTGAGGCATGGTGTGGTGTGGTGTGGTGTGGTGTGGTGAGGCATGGTGTGGTGAGGCGTGGTGTGGTGAGACTTGGTGTGGTGAGGCATGGTGTGGTGTGGTGTAGCGAGGCATGGTGTGGCGTGGCAGGGAGCAGCTAGGCGTCCCAACACTATAGTGGGTTATATTAAAGCAGGTGTGACCAAGGTGTTCAGCCTAATAGGGATGGTCTGACACTACACCTGCCCTCACCTGTCTACACCTGTCTTCACCTATCTCTACCTGTCTACACCTGTTTTCATCCGTCTACACCTGTCTTCACCTCTCTCTACCTGTCTACACCTGTCTTCACCAGTCTTCATCTGTCTACACCTGTCTTCACCTGTCTTCACCTTTCTACACCTGTCTTCATCTGTCTACACCTGTCTACACTTATATACACCTGTCTACACCTGTCTTCATCTGTCTACACCTGTTGGGTTTCATTAACACAGCCACCAATAGCCTCTCACCTCACCCTAACACAACACTCGGTAGTAACTGTCATCCACCTCTAAACCCTTCTTCCCACCAATCAAAATTCACATCACACAGTCGAGGTATTCTATTGGTTAAACCCCACATAGAGAGTTTAAACCGTGGAGACTCAGTACACTACCTTTAAGTACCCAGTGTTTTAATGTATTCAGTCGACAACACAACAATGGGTTTTTTTTTTATATGTTTAAGCATCATTTTCAGAGGCTCTTCACTAACTATTACTAACATAAAATAAGGCTTTTAAACTTAGCGCCCCGTACACTACAGACCGACTTAGCGCCCCGTACACTACAGACCGACTCAACGCCCCGTACACTGCAGACCGACTCAGCGCCCCGTACACGACAGACCGACTCAGCGCCCCGTACACTGCAGACCGACTCAGCGCCCCGTACACTACAGACCGACTCAACGCCCCGTACACTACAGACCGACTCAGCGCCCCGTACACTACAGACCGACTCAGCGCCCCGTACACTACAGACCGACTCAGCGCCCCGTACACTGCAGACCGACTCAGCGCCCCGTACACTGCAGACCGACTCAGCGCCCCGTACACTACAGACCGACTCAGCGCCCCGTACACTACAGACCGACTCAGCGCCCCGTACACTACAGACCGACTCAGCGCCCCGTACACTACAGACCGACTCAGCGCCCCGTACACTACAGACCGACTCAGCGCCCCGTACACTGCAGACCGACTCAGCGCCCCGTACACTACAGACCGACTCAGCGCCCCGTACACTACAGACCGACTCAGCGCCCCGTACACTACAGACCGACTCAGCGCCCCGTACACTACAGACCGACTCAGCGACCCGTACACTACAGATCGACTCAGCGCCCCGTACACTACAGACCGACTCAGCCCCCCGTACACTAGAGACCGACTCAGCGCCCCGTACACTACAGACCGACTCAGCGTCCCGTACACTACAGACCGACTCAGCGCCCCGTACACTACAGACCGACTCAGCGCCCCGTACACTAGAGACCGACTCAGCGCCCCGTACACTAGAGACCGACTCAGCGCCCCGTACACTACAGACCGACTCAGCGCCCCGTACACTACAGACCGACTCAGCGCCCCGTACACTACAGACCGACTCAGCGCCCCGTACACACATCAAGGCTGAAAACTACTGTATTATGCACGTAGTTAAGCACTGGGGGGGGGGGGGGGGGTCACTATAGCAACGGCTGCCTTCATCAGGTTATGCCTCACTGTATACCGGAGGAATAAACCTGTGTGTTGATAAGGCCAGAGGTGAAGAGGTGTGTGTGTGTGTGTGTGTGTGTTAAGGGCAAAGGTGAGGTCGCTCTTAATTACCTTAACGTCTAATTGGTTCAGTCTTGTTTATGTTGGTGGTAACTACAAGGGGTGACCTGTATGTTGGTGGTACCCGTCCACCTAACCTAACCCAATTATCTTATCATCAATCTTAGTTTCCTCACAAGGTAACTCCTCTTTCATTTGTTTACCGGAGTTGTTGACCCCCCCGGCATCCTTCTTGACCCCCATCCAGGCATTCTCTCGACCCCAGGCATTCTCTCGACCCTCAGGCATTCTCTCGACCCTCAGGCATTCTCTCGACCCCCAGGCATTCTCTCGACCCCCAGGCATTCTCCCAACCAATTTACTCGTTTAATTTTTTTTTATTAGTTTTTTTGTCTCATGCATAAAGGGGAGGAAAACACGGCCCCCTCCCTACTGCCGGAGGAGGGGGTCGCGAGGCCCTCTGGGTAAACTTCATCAATTATCAGCCACTCTCAGGACCCGTCAGCTAAAATACTCTTTGAAGGTTCCGTTCCTCAGAATCGAGTTTCTTTTAAAAATGTATAGACTTTTAGGAACCTTTTCTCCACAACATGTTTTCACTGACGTCATTTAAAGCTTTAAAAAAACAGCCTTTAAGAAAATAATAACATTGACGGGTGCTGTTATTATCGCCCAGGACTCTTTAATATTACACACACACACACACACACACACACACACACACACACACAATTAATGCTCTCTTATAGTGTGTCCTGTGATAACGTACACACATAATAGGTTGATGATGAGGGAGGGGGCGGGACAGTGGGCGGTACGAGGCAGTGAAGCTACGCCCACCTTTTGTCTACACGACCCGCTAAATACACACACCCGACCGTAGTGTCAGATGCAGGGTGAGTACTTGACTGTCTTGGCTAATGTTGGGGGAGGGGGGATAATGTTGAGGGAGGGAGGGGGTAATATTGGAGGAGGGAGGGGGTAATGTTGGAGGAGGGTGGGGGTAATGTGGGAAGAAGGAAGGGGGAAATGTTGGAGGAGGGAGGGGGTAATGTTGGGGGAGGAGGAGGGGGTAGTGTGTGTGTGTCCCTGAGTAGAGAGAAGGAGGGGAAGGAGGAGGAGAGATGATAATGGTGTTGGACTACCGGCCACCAGAGTGCGTGCTGGTATAAACAGTGATCATCAAGCGGTGTATCTCTTTATATTTTACACCAACCAAACTACTGGGCAACTTATCTCGGTGTGGGGGATGAGGGAGGTGGAGGAGCATGGGTTGAGGTAATGGGGTGCAGCAGGAGGTGGGGTGAGGGAGGTGCAGCAGGGGGTGGGGTGAGGGAGGTGCAGCAGGAGGTGGGGTGAGGGAGGTGCAGCAGGAGGTGGGGTGAGGGAGGTGCAGTGCTCAGGAGGTGGGGTGAGGGAGGTGCAGCAGGAGGTGGGGTGAGGGAGATGCAGCAGAAGGTGGGGTGAGGGAGGTGCAGCAGGAGGTGGGGTGAGGGAGGTGCAGCAGGGGGTGGGGTGAGGGAGGTGCAGCAGAAGGTGGGGTGAGGGAGGTGCAGCAGGAGGTGGGGTGAGGGAGGTGCAGCAGGAGGTGGGGTGAGGGAGATGCAGCAGGAGGTGGGGTGAGGGAGATGCAGCAGAGGATGAGGTGAGGGAGGTGCAGCAGGAGGTGGGGTGAGGGAGATGCAGCAGAAGGTGGGGTGAGGGAGGTGCAGCAGGAGGTGGGGTGAAGGAGGTGCAGCAGGAGGTGGGGTGAGGGAGATGCAGCAGAAGGTGGGGTGAGGGAGGTGCAGCAGGAGGTGGGGTGAGGGAGGTGCAGCAGGAGGTGGGGAGAGGGAGATGCAGCAGAAGGTGGGGTGAGGGAGGTGCAGCAGAGGATGAGGTGAGGGAGGTGCAGCAGGAGGTGGGTGAGGGAGATGCAGCAGAAGGTGGGGTGAGGGAGGTGCAGCAGGAGGTGGGGTGAGGGAGGTGCAGCAGGAGGTGGGGAGAGGGAGATGCAGCAGAAGGTGGGGTGAGGGAGGTGCAGCAGGAGGTGGGGAGAGGGAGGTGCAGCAGGGGGTGGGGTGAGGGAGGTGCAGCAGGAGGTGGGGTGAGGGAGGTGCAGCAGGAGGTGGGGTGAGGGAGGTGCAGCAGGAGGTGGGGTGAGGGAGATGCAGCAGGAGGTGGGGTGAGGGAGGTGCAGCAGGTGGGGTGAGGGAGGTGCAGCAGGAGGTGGGGTGAGGGAGATGCAGCAGGAGGTGGGGTGAGGGAGGTGGTGGGGTGAGGGAGGTGCAGCAGGGGGTGGGGTGAGGGAGGTGCAGCAGAGGATGAGGTGAGGGAGGTGCAGCAGGAGGTGAGGCGAGGAGGGTAGAGATAGAGGTGGAGGAAAACCGAGCTGCCAGTATCACCCCCCTCCCCCTTCCGTCTCACACATCGACAACCCATTACGAGAAAAAAAAATCGAAAAAACCCCGCGGGAGACGAACACTGAGAGGGGAGACGGGTATAAATTTTCCGCCACTTCTCTTACCGTCGCTGGCAATAAAATAATGGCTAGATTTGTCTTCATCGTTTTCCAGGGGATTGTGTAAGGCTTTTTCCTCCTAGGGTTTGGAAACATTAGTGTATGTGTGTGTGTGTGTGTGTGTGTGTGTGTCTCGTTGATGTAGTGTAATCACCCCCAAGACCTGCTTAATGAGGTGTGTTCAAGGTATAGTTTAGTTAGGTTAAGTTCTTTACATATTGTTGTTGTCTCTACCTGACTGTGAAGACCGAGTAGGTGTGATCTGTCGACGGTGTAAATGTTCACTAAAAACTTTCACCAAGTTTTATAATTTGGTGTTTAAACGTTTGGTTACTTTGAGGAGAAATAATTACTGACATTGATCTAACCTAACCTAACCTAACCTAACCTAACCTAACTTATCTTCCCCAAGTAGCAACACACCGCCACCACGGCAGAGTTGACTGAGGTCATTACCTTGTACCGCTGAGTAAAGGAGATCGAGTCATTCACTTTGTCGCAGTGACATAACACACACACACACACACACAGATGACGTGTGCTAAGCGTACATCGTCGTGCGAGCGTCTCTCATTTTTCTTTTCTTTTTTAACTGTTGCTGCCACCATGAGAGAGAGAGAGAGAGAGAGAGAGAGAGAGAGAGAGAGAGAGAGAGAGAGAGAACAACACCTAAACTAGACGACTTTAAGAGGCGTGAAGGAGCGTTGTTTATGGCCAATTGTTCCCTGGAGGAGACATCACACCGCCTGAGGGTCTTCAAAGGGAAATTTACAGAGGGTGGATATGTGTATCAGTGAGATGGTTGGGCTAGGTTAGGTTAGGTAATATTAATAATGATAAAATAAAACTATAAGGTAACACCATCAGCGGGCGGCCATGACTAAGCCTCATCCGGGTGATTTCCTCCCATAAAGTGGATAATAAGTGTTAAGTGTAAGTAGTGCTTAGAGGAGAGAGAATTGTAAGTAACGCTCACACTACTACGATGTCTATCATATCTATTCTCTGGGATAAAAAACAATAATTAAAAAAAAAATACCACTATTTTTTTTCATATTTCCCTGCATCGTTTTTGTTAACCATATCACTTATATAAACAGTAACGATGAGCCGGATATTAAATTTACCTTTACTTAAATCCGGGTTTATTTTTGGCGGGTGCTGAAAAAAATATCCGGTTGAGTTCTGTTTAGTAGAGGGATGGAAAGGCGTTTATATCTTGGAGGGAGGGAGGGAGGGAGGGAGGGAGGGAAGGGGAGGGGGAAGGGGGAAGGAGGGAGGGAGGGAAGGAGGGAGGGAGGGAGGGAGGGAGGGAGAGAGAGAGAGAGAGAGAGAGAGAGAGAGAGAGAGAGAGAGAGAGGGAAGGAAGGAGGGAGGGAAGGAAGGAAGGAGGGAGGGAGTTCTCAAAGAATTAAGTAAGGATCGTGAGAAGCGGTCATTCACCTCTCCTGGGAATGGTGAAAATATACAAGTATTCTGAGAGAGAGAGAGAGAGAGAGAGAGAAGTGTTCTATTTTTAATGGAGAAGAAAGGTAACAACCAACTCAGGGGAGGGGAAGAGGGGTGAGGGGAGAGGAGGGATAATTTGAAGGAGGGAGGTTATGGTAGGGGGAGAGGAAGGGGTGTGGAGGAGTTCAGGGGAGAAGAGGAAAATTTGAAGGAGGGAGGATAGGGTAGGGGTGGGAAGGGGGTAATTTTGGGGTGGGGTGAATGGGGTGATTGAGAGGAGGGGAGGATAGAGAAGGGTAATAACGAAGGGGGAGGGGAAAAGCGGTGAGGTGATGGTGATGGAGGGGAAGGGTGATGGAGAGGCGGTGGGGTGATGGGGAGAGGCAGTAGAGTAATGGGGAGAAAGGGGTAGGGAAAGACGTTGGGGAGGAGAGGCAGCAGTGATGAGGAGGAAACGAATGTGGAGTGATGGAGAGGAAGAGGAGGAGGAGGAGGAGGAGGTAGGGGGAGTGATGAGGAGGAGGAGGAGGGGTAATTGGGAGAGGAGGGAGGGGGGAGAGGAGGGAGGGGGGGAGAGGAGGGAGGGTTGAATTCAGAGGTCGCTTTTATCGCGGGACTGACTGCCTATTGAAGTAAAATATTCGGCATAATGTGGGCGGGAGGGTCACTGGTAAATGGGTGGGGAGAAGGAGGGAAGAGAGAGAGAGAGAAGGGGGATGAATGGGTGGAGAGCAAGGGAAGAGGAGAGAAGAGAATGGATAAATAAGAGACGAAATGGGCCAAGAGGAAGGGGAGGGGAGAGACACAGAAGGGAATAAATGGGTAGAATATATAGAAAAGAGACGAAACGGGTGGAAAGGAAGAGGGGAATAGATAAACAACTGAATAAATGTGTGGGAGTGGAAAGGGAGAGAAGAGACGGAGAAGAATATAGGATGGTAAGGAAGGGATAGAAAGATTGGCAAAAAGAGACACGAGAGAGAGAGAGAGAGAGAGAGAGAGAGAGAGAGAGAGAGAGAGAGAGAGAGAGAGAGAGAGTCATAATAGCGTTATCAAGTATTTATTATCTCTTATTTCTTATTTTCTTTATTGGCTTTCCCATTGTCTGCCATAACTGCTGTGGAGAAGAGCGTTGACTGGCTCGACCGGCGTTGACTGTGTCCTCCTGTGGCACTGACTGGGGGAGTATCGCGTTGACTGGGTAATTTGGCGTTAACTGTATGGTGAGAGTCGGCTATATACTGAGTGTGAGAGGTGATAACTGTATAATGACTGTGAGTGACTATAACGAGGTACCGACTGAACACTGAGTAACTGTATAGCATGGTGTCGACTGTATACTGAGTGTGAAATTGACTGTACCGAGGAACTGACTAGAGAACTCAGACTCCATGACAAAGAGAGAGAGAGAGAGAGAGAGAGAGAGAGAGAGAGAGAGAGAGAGAGAGAGAGAGAGAGAGAGAGAGAATTAGATCCAGCAGTGCGTACAATAAAATTATCAAATAGAAAATAGGTTATTCAGGAGGCGTCGAGGTGTCGGCAGCAGAGTGGAACAGGAAGACTGAAGGAGGAAATGTGCCATGTCAGTTGTAGGGGACATAGGGGAAGTGAGAGAAGAGATATGGGGGCAAGAGACACTGGGGGGTGAGAGAAGAGATACGGGGGCAAGAGACACTGGGGGGTGAGAGAAGAGATATGGGGGCAAGAGACACTGGGGGGTGAGAGAAGAGATATGGGGGCAAGAGACACTGGGGGGTGACAGAAGAGATACGGGGACAAGAGACACTGGGGGGTGAGAGAAGAGATGCGGGGGCAAGAGACACTGGGGGGGGTGAGAGAAGAGATATGGGGGCAAGAGACAATGGGGGGTGAGAGAAGAGATACGGGGGCAAGAGACACTGGGGGGTGAGAGAAGAGATACGGGGACAAGAGACACTGGGGGGTGAGAGAAGAGATATGAGGGCAAGAGACACTGGGGGGTGAGAGAGGAGATATGGGGGCAAGAGACACTGGGGGGTGAGAGAAGAGATACGGGGGCAAGAGACACTGGGGGGTGAGAGAAGAGATACGGGGACAAGAGACACTGGGGGGTGAGAGAAGAGATATGGGGGCAAGAGACACTGGTGGGTGAGAGAAGAGATACGGGGACAAGAGACACTGGGGGGTGAGAGAAGAGATACGGGGGCAAGAGACACTGGGGGGTGAGAGAAGAGATATGGGGACAAGAGACACTGGGGGGTGAGAGAAGAGATATGGGGGCAAGAGACACTGGGGGTGAGAGAAGAGATATGGGGGCAAGAGACACTGGGGGGTGAGAGAAGAGATATGGGGGCAAGAGACACTGGGGGGTGAGAGAAGAGATATGGGGGCAAGAGACACTGGGGGGTGAGAGAAGAGATACGGGGGCAAGAGACACTGGGGGGTGAGAGAAGAGATGCGGGGGCAAGAGACACTGGGGGGGGGTGAGAGAAGAGATATGGGGACAAGAGACACTGGGGGGTGAGAGAAGAGATACGGGGGCAAGAGACACTGGGGGGTGAGAGACGAGATACGGGGGCAAGAGACACTGGGGGGTGAGAGAAGAGATATGGGGGCAAGAGACACTGGGGGGTGAGAGAGGAGATATGGGGGCAAGAGACACTGGGGGGTGAGAGAAGAGATATGGGGGCAAGAGACACTGGGGGGTGAGAGAAGAGATATGGGGGCAAGAGACACTGGGGGGTGAGAGAAGAGATACGGGGACAAGAGACACTGGGGGGGTGAGAGAAGAGATACGGGGACAAGAGACACTGGGGGGTGAGAGAAGAGATGCGGGGGCAAGAGACACTGGGGGGTGACAGAAGAGATACGGGGGCAAGAGACACTGGGGGGGTGAGAGAAGAGATACGGGGACAAGAGACACTGGGGGGTGAGAGAAGAGATATGGGGACAAGAGACACTGGGGGTGAGAGAAGAGATATGGGGACAAGAGACACTGGGGGGTGAGAGAAGAGATATGGGGGCAAGAGACACTGGGGGGTGAGAGAAGAGATATGGGGACAAGAGACACTGGGGGGTGAGAGAAGAGATACGGGGGCAAGAGACACTGGGGGTGAGAGAAGAGATACGGGGGCAAGAGACACTGGGGGGTGACAGAAGAGATACGGGGACAAGAGACACTGGGGGGGTGAGAGAAGAGATACGGGGACAAGAGACACTGGGGGGGTGAGAGAAGAGATACGGGGACAAGAGACACTGGGGGGTGAGAGAAGAGATATGGGGACAAGAGACACTGGGGGGTGAGAGAAGAGATATGGGGACAAGAGACACTGGGGGGTGAGAGAAGAGATATGGGGGCAAGAGACACTGGGGGGTGAGAGAAGAGAGCTGGGGACAAGAGACACTGGGGGGTGGGAGAAGAGATACGGGGGCAAGAGACACTGGGGGTGAGAGAAGAGATATGGGGGCAAGAGACACTGGGGGGTGAGAGAAGAGATATGGGGGCAAGAGACACTGGGGGGTGAGAGAAGAGATATGGGGGCAAGAGACACTGGAGGGTGAGGGAAGAGATACGGGGACAAGAGACACTGGGGGGTGAGAGAAGAGACATGGGGACAAGAGACACTGGGGGGTGAGAGAAGAGATATGGGGGCAAGAGACACTGGGGGGTGAGAGAAGAGATATGGGGACAAGAGACACTGGGGGGTGAGAGAGGAGATATAGGGGCAAGAGACACTGGGGGGTGAGAGAAGAGATATGGGGACAAGAGACACTGGGGGGTGAGAGAAGAGATATGGGGGCAAGAGACACTGGGGGGTGAGAGAAGAGATATGGGGACAAGAGACACTGGGGGGTGAGAGAAGAGATATGGGGGTAAGAGACACTGGGGGGGTGAGAGAAGAGATACGGGGGCAAGAGACACTGGGGGGTGAGAGAAGAGATACGGGGGCAAGAGACACTGGGGGGTGAGAGAGGAGATACGGGGACAAGAGACACTGGGGGGTGAGAGAGGAGATATGGGGACAAGAGACACTGGGGGGTGAGAGAGGAGATATGGGGACAAGAGACACTGGGGGGTGAGAGAGGAGATATGGGGGCAAGAGACACTGGGGGGTGAGAGAAGAGATATGGGGACAAGAGACACTGGGGGGTGAGAGAAGAGATATGGGGACAAGAGACACTGGGGGGTGAGAGAAGAGATATGGGGGCTAGAGACACTGGGGGGTGAGAGAAGAGATATGGGGGCAAGAGACACTGGGGGGTGAGAGAAGAGATATGGGGACAAGAGACACTGGGGGGTGAGAGAAGAGATATGGGGCCAAGAGACACTGGGGGGTGAGAGAAGAGATACGGGGACAAGAGACACTGGGGGGTGAGAGAAGAGATACGGGGGCAAGAGACACTGGGGGGTGAGAGAAGAGATATGGGGACAAGAGACACTGGGGGGTGAGAGAAGAGATATGGGGGCAAGAGACACTGGGGGGTGAGAGAAGAGATACGGGGACAAGAGACACTGGGGGGTGAGAGAAGAGATACGGGGGCAAGAGACACTGGGGGTGAGAGAAGAGATACGGGGACAAGAGACACTGGGGGGTGAGAGAAGAGATATGGGGACAAGAGACACTGGGGGCTGAGAGAAGAGATATGGGGACAAGAGACACTGGGGGGTGAGAGAAGAGATACTGGGACAAGAGACACTGGGGGGTGAGAGAAGAGATATGAGGGCAAGAGACACTGGGGGGTGAGAGAAGAGATACGGGGGCAAAAGACACTGGGGGGTGAGAGAAGAGATACGGGGACAAGAGACACTGGGGGGTGAGAGAAGAGATACTGGGACAAGAGACACTGGGGGGTGAGAGAAGAGATACGGGGGCAAGAGACACTGGGGGGTGAGAGAAGAGATACGGGGGCAAGAGACACTGGGGGTGAGAGAAGAGATATGGGGGCAAGAGACACTGGGGGGTGAGAGAAGAGATACGGGGACAAGAGACACTGGGGGGTGAGAGAAGAGATATGGGGACAAGAGACACTGAGGGGTGAGAGAAGAGATATGGGGACAAGAGACACTGGGGGGTGAGAGAAGAGATATGAAGGCAAGAGACACTGGGGGGTGAGAGAAGAGATACGGGGGCAAGAGACACTGGGGGGTGAGAGAAGAGATATGGGGGCAAGAGACACTGGGGGGTGAGAGACGAGATACGGGGGCAAGAGACACTGGGGGGTGAGAGAAGAGATATGAGGGCAAGAGACACTGGGGGGTGAGAGAAGAGATACGGGGGCAAGAGACACTGGGGGGTGAGAGAAGAGATACGGGGACAAGAGACACTGGGGGGTGAGAGAGGAGATATGGGGGCAAGAGACACTGGGGGGTGAGAGAAGAGATATGGGGACATGAGACACTGGGGGTGAGAGAAGAGATACGGGGACAAGAGACACTGGGGGGTGAGAGAAGAGATATGGGGGCAAGAGACACTGGGGGGTGAGAGAAGAGATATGGGGGCAAGAGACACTGGGGGGTGAGAGAAGAGATATGAGGGCAAGAGACACTGGGGGGTGAGAGAAGAGATACGGGGCAAGAGACACTGGGGGGTGAGAGAAGAGATACGGGGACAAGAGACACTGGGGGGTGAGAGAGGAGATATGGGGGCAAGAGACACTGGGGGGTGAGAGAAGAGATATGGGGACAAGAGACACTGGGGGGTGAGAGAAGAGATACGGGGGCAAGAGACACTGGGGGGTGAGAGAAGAGATATGGGGGCAAGAGACACTGGGGGGTGAGAGAAGAGATATGGGGGCAAGAGACACTGGGGGGTGAGAGAAAAGATATGGGGGCAAGAGACACTGGGGGGTGAGAGAAGAGATATGGGGGCAAGAGACACTGGGGGGTGAGAGAAGAGATATGGGGGCATGAGACACTGGGGGGTGAGAGAAGAGATATGGGGGCAAGAGACACTGGGGGGTGAGAGAAGAGATATGGGGGCAAGAGACACTGGGTGGTGAGAGAAGAGATATGGGGGCAAGAGACACTGGGGGGTGAGAGAAGAGATATGGGGACAAGAGACACTGGGGGGTGAGAGAAGAGATATGGGGACAAGAGACACTGGGGGGTGAGAGAAGAGATACGGGGGCAAGAGACACTGGGGGGTGAGAGAAGAGATATGAGGGCAAGAGACACTGGGGGGTGAGAGAAGAGATACGGGGGCAAGAGACACTGGGGGGTGAGAGAAGAGATACGGGGACAAGAGACACTGGGGGGTGAGAGAGGAGATATGGGGGCAAGAGACACTGGGGGGTGAGAGAAGAGATATGGGGACAAGAGACACTGGGGGGTGAGAGAAGAGATATGGGGGCAAGAGACACTGGGGGGTGAGGGAAGAGATATGGGGACAAGAGACACTGGGGGGTGAGAGAAGAGATATGGGGGCAAGAGACACTGGGGGGTGAGAGAAGAGATATGGGGGCAAGAGACACTGGGTGGTGAGAGAAGAGATATGGGGGCAAGAGACACTGGGGGGTGAGAGAAGAGATAAGGGGGCAAGAGACACTGGGGGGTGAGAGAAGAGAGATGGGGGCAAGAGACACTTGGGGGGGGGAGAAGAGATATGGGGGCAAGAGACACTGGGGGGTGAGAGAAGAGATACGGGGGCAAGAGACACTGGGGGGTGAGAGAAGAGATATGGGGGCAAGAGACACTGGGGGGTGAGAGAAGAGATATGGGGGCAAGAGACACTGGGGGGTGAGAGAAGAGATACGGGGGCAAGAGACACTGGGGGGTGAGAGAAGAGATATGGGGGCAAGAGACACTGGGGGGTGAGAGAAGAGATATGGGGGCAAGAGACACTGGGGGGTGAGAGAAGAGATATGGGGGCAAGAGACACTGGGGGGTGAGAG
>CAUDMG010000210.1:67500-107500 GCA_958450375.1 Homarus gammarus
CTCCCAGCATGGCCAACTCTCCCTCACCCGGCATGGCCAACTCTCCCTCACCCGGCCAACTCTCCCTCACCCGGCATGGCCAACTCTCCCTCACCCAGTATGGCCAACTCTCCCTCACCCGGCCAACTCTCCCTCACCCGGCATGGCCAACTCTCCCTCCCCCAGCATGGCCAACTCTTCCTCCCCCAGCATGGCCAACTCTCCCTCCCCCAGCATGGCCAGCTCTCCCTCACCCAGCATGGCCAACTCTCCCTCCCTCACCCGGCCAACTCTCCCTCCCCCAGCATGGCCAACTCTCCCTCACCCAGCATGGCCAACTCTCCCTCCCTCACCCGGCCAACTCTCCCTCACCCAGCATGGCCAACTCTCCCTCCCTCACCCGGCCAACTCTCCATCCCCCAGCATGGCCAGCTCTCCCTCCCCCAGCATGGCCAGCTCTCCCTCCCCCAGCATGGCCAACTCTTCCTCCCCCAGCATGGCCAACTCTTCCTCCCCCAGCATGGCCAACTCTCCCTCACCCGGCCAACTCTCCCTCACCCAGCATGGCCGCTCTCCCTCCCCCAGCATGGCCAACTCTCCCTCACCCGGCCAACTCTCCCTCACCCAGCATGGCCGCTCTCCCTCACCCAGCATGGCCAACTCTTCCTCCCCCAGCATGGCCAACTCTCCCTCACCCGGCCAACTCTCCCTCACCCAGCATGGCCGCTCTCCCTCCCCCAGCATGGCCAACTCTCCCTCACCCGGCCAACTCTCCCTCCCCCAGCATGGCCAACTCTCCCTCACCCGGCCAACTCTTCCTCCCCCAGCATGGCCAACTCTCCCTCCCTCACCCGGCCAGCTCTCCCTCCCCCAGCATGGCCAGCTCTCCCTCCCCCAGCATGGCCAACACTACCTACTGTACCGTTTACTCACACTGATAGAGCCTCCACCAATCTCTATGAATTCTAAACTAATTAATACTGTCGAATCATTTAGGGATTTAATAGATTTTAATTACCTGTCGTTTCATTAGTCTGTCGCCAAAAATGATTTTCAATCAAAATAAATTCCTCTAATGACTCTTCCGCTACTTAACGACCGGACCAACTTTCTCCATGAGAAGTTTTAATTATAAACATGGAAAACTTTCCCCAACCTATTTAAGTTAATTATGCGGTAATTACCTCTTAATCTACTCACTTATTTTTCCAACTCGCTGCTCGGGAAGATCACTCATTATTTGTTCCTGTAAAGTATTGTACAGTCAAACACAAGTCACACACCGAGCGTTAGGTGAAGCTTCGTCCAAACGACAGTGTCTACGGCTTCGGGTTCACGAGTCGGTGGTTCGTGAAGCAGCAGTAGAGACGGCACGAGCTTTTCTTCGCCAGACTCACACGCGGTACCCAGGCGCTGTTGACTAATACTCTCACACCTATTTTGCTCTACACTTTAATTGGGTCACCTGATGATTAACCCCAAGCTTATTTAAATTAAAAATTAACCCCCTAACGCTAACATTAACCTAACCCCTTCAGGTAACTAGGTAGGGTGGTTAATCTTCAGGTGATCCATTTAATTTTCACTCCGACAAAGGTTAATCCTCGACACAGTACCGGGGGGGGGGGGGGGGGGGGCTAGGTATGTCTGGCTATTACCGGTCATCACATTCCCGGTCACGTGCACACATCCGGCTAGCGAAAGATGAATGACCGGGTTTATACATACTCACCCGGGACAATTTGTCAGAGCTAACGGATCACGTGAAGATTAGACCCCCCCCCCCCCCCCACGCCTTCATCTTGTTCCACCTGATGATTAAACAACCTAACCTAACCTAACCTACCTTAATCCCCCAGGTAGTTAGGGTGTTTAATTATAGGTAAAATAAAGCTGGAAAAGCGATGGGGTGGAGTGGGGTGTTGTGGCGTGGAGTGGGGTGTTGTATCGTGGAGTGGGGTGTTGTGGAGTGGGGTGGGGTGTTGTGGAGTGTGGAGTGGGGGGGGGGGGGGAGGGTAATTGGGAGTGTCTAATCATCATAAAATCAGACCAAACAACAATCTTCATTACACGATATCATTACCCCGAGTGGTCAATCAACATGGCGGCCACCACTTAGGAAACACACACACAATTATATTAACTTTGAGTGAATTGGCGAGGAAGCTGTTAAGAGGAGACGATGATTAAGAGAAAAGATTATGATTGGCTGGGAGGAGGAGGAGAGGAACAGCAGGAGAGGGAGTAGGAGGAAGAGGAGGAGACAGGAGTGAGGAGAGGTAGCTAGAGATGCAATGAAGAGGAGAAGGAAGAGGGGGAAGAGAAGGAGAGGGAGGAGGTGGAAGAGTAGTGAGGAGGAAAAGCGGTAAGGAGAGGAGACTGAGATATAATTAGGAGGAGAAAGAGAGAAGACAGAGAAGTGAGAAGAACAGAGGAAAGACCACGGGAGTGAAGCAAGTGTAGGAAGAGAAGACAAAGGAATATGATAAAGATTAATAACTAAGAAGGATAAGAGAAGTGGGAATGAAAACGGAGGAAGCACAGGACCGATAAATGAGGAAGAAGACATAACGACCCACACCATAATAAACGTGGGATTAATAACACACGCACACACACACACACACACACACACACACACGAGGTACTGTACGTGTAGCATTATTAAACAAAACACTGTATTATATCATCACTACTTGGGAAGGTTGGCTTAGGTTAGGTTAGGTTAAGTTAAGTTAGGTTAGGTTAGGTTAGGTTAGGGTAGGTTAGATTAGGTTAGGTTAGGTTATAAGACAAGGTAAGCCATGACTCCAGCGGCGAAGAGTACACAGCGGGTAGAGCCAGCTGGGTACACAGCAGGGAGAGCCAGCTGGGTACACAGCGGGCAGAGCCAGCTGGGTACACAGCGGGTAGAGCCAGCTGGGTACACAGCGGGTAGAGCCAGCTGGGTACACAGCGGGTAGAGCCAGCTGGGTACACAGCGGGTAGAGCCAGCTGGGTACACAGCGGGTAGAGCCAGCTGGTACACAGCGGGTAGAGCCAGCTGGTACACAGCGGGTAGAGCCAGCTGGGTACACAGCGGGTAGAGCCAGCTGGGTACACAGCGGGTAGAGCCAGCTGGGTACACAGCGGGTAGAGCCAGCTGGGTACACAGCGGGCAGAGCCAGCTGGGTACACAGCGGGTAGAGCCAGCTGGGTACACAGCGGGTAGAGCCAGCTGGGTACACAGCGGGTAGAGCCAGCTGGGTACACAGCGGGTAGAGCCAGCTGGGTACACAGCGGGTAGAGCCAGCTGGGTACACAGCGGGTAGAGCCAGCTGGGTACACAGCGGGTAGAGCCAGCTGGTACACAGCGGGTAGAGCCAGCTGGGTACACAGCGGGTAGAGCCAGCTGGTACACAGCGGGTAGAGCCAGCTGGGTACACATCGGGTAGAGCCAGCTGGGTACACAGCGGGTAGAGCCAGCTGGGTACACAGCGGGTAGAGCCAGCTGGGTATACAGCGGGTAGAGCCAGCTGGGAATACAGAGAGGTAGAGCCAGCTGGGTACACAGCGGGTAGAGCCAGCTGGGTATACAGCGGGTAGAGCCAGCTGGGTACACAGCGGGTAGAGCCAGCTGGTATACAGAGAGGTAGAGCCAGCTGGTATACAGAGAGGTAGAGCCAGCTGGTATACAGAGAGGTAGAGCCAGCTGGGTATACAGAGAGGTAGAGCCAGCTGGTATACAGAGAGGTAGAGCCAGCTGGGTATACAGAGAGGTAGAGCCAGCTGGTATACAGAGAGGTAGAGCCAGCTGGTATACAGAGAGGTAGAGCCAGCTGGGTATACAGAGAGGTAGAGCCAGCTGGGTATACAGAGAGGTAGAGCCAGCTGGTATACAGAGAGGTAGAGCCAGCTGGTATACAGCGAGGTAGAGCCAGCTGGTATACAGAGAGGTAGAGATAATGTGGCGGCCGCGGGTCAAAGCTAACAGATAATCGACTACATTATAGCTGTCCGCCCTAAATTAATGGACCCAGAGAGGACACTGGAATTGTTGTGCCTCGGAAATGAAAGAGAGAGAGAGAGAGAGAGAGAGAGAGAGAGAGAGAGAGAGAGAGAGAGAGAGAGAGAGAGAGAGAGAGAGAGAGAGAGCAATCAGGGAGGTAGAATTAATGAAACGAATAAAAACAAGTGTAGGGGAGAGGAGGAGGGAAGGGAAAGCTTATTGGAGGATAGGAATAAGAATACCAGGTGAAGGCTAAATGAGGGCAGGAGGGGGAGGAAGAGGAGGAAGGGAGAGAAAGAGGGACAGATGAAACAATATACGTATGACAGAGAGAGAGAGAGAGAGAGAGAGAGAGAGAGAGAGAGAGAGAGAGAGAGAGAGAGAGAGAGAGGGGAGAGAGAGAGATTATCATACATAAAGGAAATATAACGAGAAACACAATATTAACACAGAGACATAACAAGGAAAGAAGAATAAGGTGAATAATACAATAAAGAACAAGAGACAGAGAGATAAACAATTAAAGAACAATATAACAAAGATGGAATAATACAAAAACAATAAGAATGAAAAACAAAAGAAAATAAACAGAAAAAATAATAGAACAGTAAAAATAATATAAAAACAGAAGAAGGGAAGAAAGAAAATAAATAAAACTAATAATGGAAAGATAAGGAAAATGACAACAACATGAAGACATAATGAAAGATTAAATAAAATACAAAGAATAAGAGAAAATAGACAAGAATGAATAAAAGACACAGAAGAAGAACCCACCCCACCCTCCCCCTCAACAAACGGGCCCCTGTTCTAATAGGCCCCTAAGTCTTAATGAACCATAAACATTGGGGCCTAATCTTGATGTGTCCCATATCTAAAGGAGTTTAATGGCCCTCTTACATTTAATGGACCACAATCTTAATGTTAAGGGTTGATTACGTTGGGGCCCATTAGGACTGAGGTATTATTAGGAGCGGGGCCCGTTTAGACAGCATCCTTCTGTACCCCTCTCAAGTGGCTCTTATAATAACCAGACAATATAAAGACGTCTTCATTAATTAGTGTATATAACACACACACACACACACACACACACACACACACACACACACACACACACACACAAACACACACACACACACACCACCAACACACCATCACCACCAACACACCATCACCACCAACACCAACACACCATCACCACCAACACACCATCACCACCAACACACCATCACCACCAACACCAACACACCATCACCACCAACACCACCAACACACCATCACCACCAACACCAACACACCATCACCACCAACACACCATCACCACCAACACACCAACACACCATCACCACCAACACCAACACACCATCACCACCAACACCCCATCACCACCAACACACCATCACCACCAACACACCATCACCACCAACACACCATCACCACCAACACACCAACACACCAACACCACCAACACACCACCAACACACCATCACCACCAACACACCACCAACACCAACACACCAACACCACCAACACACCATCACCACCAACACACCATCACCACCAACACACCACCAACACACCAACACACCATCACCAACACACCATCACCACCAACACCCCATCACCACCAACACACCAACACCACCAACACACCATCACCACCAACACACCACCAACACACCATCACCACCAACACACCACCAACACCAACACACCAACACCACCAACACACCATCACCACCAACACACCATCACCACCAACACCACCAACACCATCACCACCAACACACCATCACACCACCAACACACCATCACCACCAACACACCATCACCACCAACACACCATCACCACCAACACCAACACACCATCACCACCAACACCCCATCACCACCAACACACCAACACCACCAACACACCATCACCACCAACACACCACCAACACACCATCACCACCAACACACCACCAACACCAACACACCAACACCACCAACACACCATCACCACCAACACACCATCACCACCAACACACCATCACCACCAACACACCACCAACACACCAACACACCATCACCACCAACACCAACACACCATCACCACCAACACCCCATCACCACCAACACACCAACACCACCAACACACCATCACCACCAACACACCACCAACACACCATCACCACCAACACACCACCAACACCAACACACCAACACCACCAACACACCATCACCACCAACACCACCAACACACCATCACCACCAACACACCATCACCACCAACACACCATCACCACCAACACACCACCAACACCAACACACCAACACCACCAACACACCATCACCACCAACACACCATCACCACCAACACCACCAACACCATCACCACCAACACACCATCACACCAACACACCATCACCACCAACACACCATCACCACCAACACACCATCACCACCAACACCAACACACCATCACCACCAACACCCCATCACCACCAACACACCAACACCACCAACACACCATCACCACCAACACACCACCAACACACCATCACCACCAACACACCACCAACACCAACACACCAACACCACCAACACACCATCACCACCAACACACCATCACCACCAACACACCATCACCACCAACACACCACCAACACACCAACACACCATCACCACCAACACCAACACACCATCACCACCAACACCCCATCACCACCAACACACCAACACCACCAACACACCATCACCACCAACACACCACCAACACACCATCACCACCAACACACCACCAACACCAACACACCAACACCACCAACACACCATCACCACCAACACCACCAACACACCATCACCACCAACACACCATCACCACCAACACACCATCACCACCAACACACCACCAACACCAACACACCACCAACACCAACACACCATCACCACCAACACACCACCAACACACCATCACCACCAACACACCACCAACACCAACACACCAACACCACCAACACACCATCACCACCAACACCACCAACACACCATCACCACCAACACACCATCACCACCAACACACCATCACCACCAACACACCACCAACACCAACACACCACCAACACCAACACACCATCACCACCAACACACCAACACACCGGGACGATGGATTAACTTGAGGTAATCAATAACAACATCAGGTAGGGTTGACAGAGATGGTGAACCGCACTCAACTGTGATCATTGTGTGTGCGTGTGTTGCGGTCATGTTGAACGAGAGAGAGAGAGAGAGAGAGAGAGAGAGAGAGAGAGAGAGAGAGAGAGAGAGGCACCACAAGTAAACAACACAGGAACAACCACCACCACCACCACCTTACCCCTACACAGCTTCACCAGGTGGGACGATTAACACAGGTATTGTGGAGACCAATTAACACACAGGTAGGCAGAGTTATGACTATTGGATGGGTGTCACTCACTACCCGTATCTACCGCCTCATTTACCATTGGCCTAAAATTCTGTCCATGTTAAAACCAATACAGATTTATCTCAGTCTAATATTTTAATCCCCGATGAAAATAGATATCTGTAGGGAGCTTTGTTATGGTAGGGGAGCCACACCACACCTGTTATGGTAGGGGAGCCACACCACAACCTGTTATGGTAGGGGAGCCACACCACACCTGTTATGGTAGGGGAGCCACACCACACCTGTTATGGTAGGAGAGCCACACCACACCTGTTATGGTAGGGGAGCCACACCACACCTGTTATGGTAGGGGAGCCACACCACACCTGCTACGGTAGGGGAGCCACACCACACCTGCTACGGTAGGGGAGCCACACCGACTAGCCACCACACCTGTTATGGTAGGGGAGCCACACCACACCTGTTATGGTAGGGGAGCCACACCACACCTGTTATGGTAGGGGAGCCACACCACACCTGTTATGGTAGGGGAGCCACACCACACCTGTTATGGTAGGGGAGCCACACCACACCTGCTACGGTAGGGGAGCCACACCACACCTGTTACGGTAGGGGAGCCACACCACACCTGTTATGGTAGGGGAGCCACACCACACCTGTTATGGTAGGGGAGCCACACCACACCTGTTATGGTAGGGGAGCCACACCACACCTGTTATGGTAGGGGAGCCACACCACACCTGTTATGGTAGGGGAGCCACACCACACCTGTTATGGTAGGGGAGCCACACCACACCTGTTATGGTAGGGAGCCACACCACACCTGTTATGGTAGGGGAGCCACACCACACCTGTTATGGTAGGGGAGCCACACCACACCTGTTATGGTAGGGGAGCCACACCACACCTGTTATGGTAGGGGAGCCACACCACACCTGTTATGGTAGGGGAGCCACACCACACCTGTTATGGTAGGGGAGCCACACCACACCTGTTATGGTAGGGGAGCCACACCACACCTGTTATGGTAGGGGAGCCACACCACACCTTTTATGGTAGGGGAGCCACACCACACCTGTTATGGTAGGGGAGCCACACCACACCTGTTATGGTAGGGGAGCCACACCACACCTGTTATGGTAGGGGAGCCACACCACACCTGTTATGGTAGGGGAGCCACACCACACCTGTTATGGTAGGGGAGCCACACCACACCTGTTATGGTAGGGGAGCCACACCACACCTGTTATGGTAGGGGAGCCACACCACACCTGTTATGGTAGGGGAGCCACACCACACCTGTTCTGGTAGGAGAGCCACACCACACCTGTTATGGTAGGGGAGCCACACCACACCTGTTATGGTAGGGGAGCCACACCACACCTGTTATGGTAGGGGAGCCACACCACACCTGTTATGGTAGGGGAGCCACACCACACCTGTTATGGTAGGGGAGCCACACCACACCTGTGAGGATGAATGAATGAATTATGTGTTTTTCTAAAGTTTCGGCTTAATTACACTACAGACGAGAGAGAGAGAGAGAGAGAGAGAGAGAGAGAGAGAGAGAGGAGAGAGCCAGCCTTTACACCGTGGACATAAACCTCAGAGCTTGTGGTTTAGAGTTAGAGAAATATGTAGGAGCCACAGGTGTAAATTGTCAGTGTTAGCGCTAATAGTGTGGTCATCAACTAGATACCTGGCGTGTGTGACCCCCCCCCCCCCCCCCGCCACACACACACCGTTAAGTTCCCTTCACGGATGATGGGTTGGATCACGTGAAGATTAGCCCCCCTAGTTTATTTCACCTTATCGTTACCTGGGAGGGTTAGATTAGGTTTGGTTAGGTTAGGTTAGGTCGGATCAACGTGGCTAATCTTCAGGTGGTCCACTGGGTCAAACAGGTGATTACATTCCATTATTACCTTAACCGTTAATTAATTACACCTGTTATCTCTTCTATCATTCACCTATCTTTATTATATCCCTTATTCCCACCCCATACTAGTCTATATTTATCGAAACTATATACATTCTCCAACAATTTATATTAAACAAAGTAATACATATTTTCTAACATTATTTCCGATCATTTATATACATGGAAGTAATACATATTTTCTAACATTATTTCCGACCATTTATATACATGGAAGTAATACATATTTTCTAACAATATATACACACGGCAGTAATACACCCTCTTCTAATAGTGTATATAACCTTCTAATGTATATACCCTTCAGGAGGTCTATACACACATAGGTTTATGTTAAGAGCGAGAAACCTTCAGGAAACACCTCGACACCTGACGATTTAGTGACGGTCGTTAAGAGGGAAAAGTTTGGGGATGTATGCCTCAAGGGGACACACACACACACACACACACTACTCCAAGCTGAGGAATAACACACATGTTAAGGCTTACGTTTTCATATTATGGGGGTAGAACCTAACCTAACCTAACACTAACCTACCCTACCCTACCCTACCCTAACCTAACCTAACGTAACGTTAACCTACCCTAACCTAACCCTAACCTAACCTAACGCTAACCTACCCTAACCTAACGCTAACCTAACGCTAACCTACCCAAACCTAACGCTAGCCTACCCTAACCTAACGCTAACCTACCCTAACCTAACCTAACCTAACCTAACGCTAACCTAACGCTAACCTACCCTACTCTAACCTAACCTAACGCTAACCTACCCTAACCTAACGCTAACCTACCCTACCCTAACCTAACCTAACGCTAACCTAACCTAACGCTAACCTAACCTAACGCTAACCTAACGCGAACCTACCCTACCCTAACCTAACGCTAACCTAACCTAACGCTAACCTAACGCTAACCTACCCTAACGCTAACCTAACCTACCCTACCCTAACGCTAACCTAACGCTAACCTATCCTACCCTACCCTAACGCTAACCTACCCTACCCTAACGCTAACCTAACCTACCCTAACCTAACTTAACCAATGAACCGTTCAACCAATGAAGATTCGGATCACTGAAGCTGCCCCACCAAATGAACTTCTGCACCACTGACCACAGGAAAGACAGGACACCATACGACCGCTCCTTTGTTCCCCCACACCACTCACCTCCCCCCACACCACTCACCTCGTCTCACTAGGTAAACTTTCCTTCCCTCTTGATCACAATAAATCCTCCTAAGTGATAACATAAAAGATAAATATAATTACTTGACTTTAACTAAATTAATTAATATTATCGAAAAGCAACAACATCAATAATTACACTAACGGTTATATAATATCTCAGCTACATTCATTATTTTATTAACAAACGAAATTAAAGGTACAAATCTCTACCATAATGTTGTTGTTATTGTTGAACTCTTATGTGTCTAGTTAAGAGTCTCAAAGAGTCATTTAACTTAAGTCAAACAGTTAAGTGCATCCTTTACTTCTACTGCTATGAGGAAAATGAATCGTGGAATGAAATAGAGAATTAATTGTAGGAATTAATCGTAGAAACATGTGATAACCAGCGGTCCTAGTTCGTTAATACTCGGGAGAACAGACTTGAAGAATCTTGGTGGAAAGTAAAAGTTAAACCAAAAAAAAAATGTTTACCGCCAGCAGGGAGGTGGAGGAACACCACGGCTCTCCTACCAAATATTTATCACCTTTAAAGTTTATTTCTAAAGCAAGACCCCCACCCCCCCTCCCTCCCGTAGTCTTCTCACCAAAACTCCATACGCTGCTGAAGGCTGTATTAATCTCAAGTCTTTTTATAAGGACTAAACCTCTTTCCTTAGCTCTCAACCCTTTATTTCAACTCGTTCCTTAGCTCTCAACTCGTTCCTCAGCTCTTAACTCTTTACCCCAACTCTTTCCATAACTTCTAACTCTTTCCTCAGCTCTCAACTCTTAACCTCAGCTCTTAACTCTTTACCCCAACTCTTTCCATAACTTCCAACTCTTTCCTCAGCTCTCAACTCTTAACCTCAGCTCTTAACTCTTTACCCCAACTCTTTCCTTCATGATCAAAATATTTTAACTTCCACGTATAAAGTTCTCCAGGTCTCAGGTGAGGCAGTAAGCACGTTTCTTCAAAGGATTCGCGAGTCCTTTGTGTTCACCTGTTTGGCCTCAGGTAAGTAAGACAGTGACACTTGAACCTAGCCTTGACCCACCCCCCCCCCCTCATCCTCCTCCTCCTCCTCCTTCTTCTTCTCCTCCTCCTCCTCCTCCTCCTCCTTCTTCTTCTCCTCCTCCTCGCCGGATTAACATACTGTCATGGTTAAGGGGTTAAATCATCGTACTCAAGGGGTTAAATCATCATCATACTCAAAGGGGGTTAAGTCACCTCACCACCTCGCCCTTGAACTAAGACAACAGACCAAAACATTGCGTGAGGAGGTAATTTGTTTTCCCTCCTAAGCGATAATTTCCTCCTAAACTCCATTACGGGAGAACCTGGAGACACAACAACAGCCGTGCGTGTGTTTATCTTGGGCAGGTGTTGTGTAGGCAGGTTATTCCTTGGCCAATATTTATGGTTTATTCTACCCCATAAGGACTCAACTCAACTACGTCAAACACCATTAAAACTACATAGAATTGCCTTTAAAGATTGAGTTTTTAATACAGGGTCATGGAGAAATGTTTCGATTTTTAATGCAGAATCATTTAAAAGGTTGATATTCTTTTTGCATGACTCTGTGTATGTTATTTCTCATCTGTGTTGTCATCGTGTACAGGGTGGGTGGGTGGGTGGGTGTATCTGTCCTCGCTTCTTAAACAGGCGTGATAGGTGACAGTTTTAAGTATATCCTGTCTCCCTGATCGCTAATGTTTATCTTCTGATGGTTAGGTAGACGCCTGGAAGTGGTGGTGTTGGCGGCGTGTATGGTGGTGGTGTTGGGGTGTGTGGTGGTGGTGGCCTGGTGTGTGATGGTGACGTGTGTGGCCTGGTGTGTGATGGTGACGTGTGTGGTGGTGGTGGTGGCCTGGTGTGTGATGGTGACGTGTGTGGTGGTGGCCTGGTGTGTGATGGTGACGTGTGTGGTGGTGGTGGTGGTAGTGGCCTGGTGTGTGATGGTGACGTATGTGGTGGTGGTGGTGGCCTGGTGTGTGATGGTGACGTGTGTGGTGGTGGTGGTGGTGGCCTGGTGTGTGATGGTGACGTGTGTGGTGGTGGTGGCCTGGTGTGTGATGGTGACGTGTGTGGTGGTGGTGGTGGCCTGGTGTGTGATGGTGACGTGTGTGGTAGTAAGGTCGTACTATAGTTAACCAGCCTCGGTGTTTCAACTCTCGTGTGGAACAACAGGACAAAAGACCCCGTGTTTCACTGAGAAAATTATCCAACGTTGCGATTACTTTGTCAAGTTATTACTCGGTCCAGCGACGATGCGCGGCGGGGTGTCTGACAGAGGGGTGGCCGGGGGGGTGTGGCTATGGGGGTGTGGCCGGGGCTGTGTGGACATGGCCGGGACTGTGTGGCTATGGGGGTGTGGCCGGGGCTGTGTGGTTATGGGGGTGTGGCCAGGGGTGAGACTTGGTTAGGTTATGGTGTTTAATCCTCAGGTGAAGTAATTTAGGGTGTCTATTCTTCAGGTGACACAACAACAGTGGTGAGTAGTTGGGTTAGTGTGTGTGTGTGTGTGTGTTGGTTGGTGAAAATAAAAGACTGAAAATATGTACATGACCCAAATAACATTCTCGCCATACCAGTCAGGATTTCCCGTATTACACACACACACACACACACACACACACACATTAATATCCTCGTCTCTGCTCCATCACAACAGGTGTACAATATACCAGTTAATTAAAGTCACTCGGTGTTGAATGTACAATAAAAATATTTACAATTATTAATAAAAACAAAAGGTATTACAACATTACCTTTTACCGCAGTTAGTGTCCATGAAAGCTCCCTATAAACCCACACCAGCCAATAGTATTCATTTATTCAGGATGTTAGAGAGTGTAGCCACATTCTGATTGGTTAAAAAATGTATACATGAACCAAGGAAATTTAATGTTATCAAGATTAACCTAACCTAACCCAACATAACCTAACCTAACCTAACCTAACCTAACATAACCTTACTAAATCCACCACAAGTAGGTTAGGTTAGGTTAGGTTAGGTTAGGTTAGGATGGCTTTGAGGTGTCAATTGTCATCATGGGGGCGCTGATCTAAAAACTATGACGTCACTCACACCACCCAACCAACCCCAACCTGGCTGACGGTCTGCCTCTATCCAACTTATGAACACATCCGGAAAAACAAATGTTACCAGTACAGAGTAACATAAAACACGATACAAGTAATTACAGGTAAAAATACACTAAAACACACATACAAAAACATGTGACCATTTTTATTATTACCAACACCATGTACAACCAGCAATAAACGCACACAGTATTACCAACCACGTGAGAAAAAAAAACACTATGGTGTATAACATTACCACAATGACAAAAAACTTACGATCTTTTTTCTAACATAATTAATAACGTGGCATTAGAATGTTATTAAATATACAGATAAATTACGAGCAGATGTCCAGGTAACGTGGCACAGGTAAACTAACGAGTGTACTGTATGTTGTAGTATTACTTAATTACAGTGTAGTAGTTTGTATGGTGTGAAATGTAGTGATCTCACACACACACACACACACACACACTGTTCAGGTCGTCAGCAACTCTCCAGGTAAAGTTTTGTTATATTTCCTAAAGTGGTGTTTGTTAGGGGGGGGGGGGAAGGGGAGGGTGATTTTTTTTTTACAACCATCTACTGAACTTGACGCATCACTTACTGAACTTGACGCATCACCTACTGAACTTGACGCATCACCTATTGAACTTGACGCATCACCTACTGAACTTGAAGCATCACCTACTGAACTTGACGCATCACCTACTGAACTTGACGCATCACCTACTGAACTTGACGCATCACCTATTGAACTTGACGCATCACCTACTGAACTTGACGCATCACCTATTGAACTTAACGCATCACCTACTGAGCTTGACGCATCACCTACTGAACTTGACGCATCATCTATTGAACTTGACGCATCATCTACTGAACTTGACGCATCACCTACTGAACTTGACGCATCATCTACTGAACTTGACGCATCACCTATTGAACTTAACGCATCACCTACTGAGCTTGATGCATCACCTATTGAACTTGACGCATCACCTATTGAACTTAACGCATCACCTACTGAACTTGACGCATCACCTACTGAACTTGACGCATCACCTATTGAACTTGACGCATCACCTATTGAACTTGACGCATCACCTACTGAACTTGACGCATCACCTATTGAACTTGACGCATCATCTACTGAACTTGACGCATCATCTACTGAACTTGACGCATCACCTATTGAACTTGACGCATCACCTACTGAACTTGATGGGCCCGAGGAGCTTCTGACAAACTGGAATCGTTAATCTTGTGGCCCAGAGAGGAGGAGGAGGAGGAGGAGGAGGAGGAGGAGGAGGAGAAGAAGAAGAAGAAGAAGAAGAAGGGGACAAGGATTAGAATGAAGGGAAAAAGGAACTAGGATGAGAGAGAGAGAGAGAGAGAGAGAGAGAGAGAGAGAGAGAGAGAGAGAGAGAGAGAGAGAGAGAGAGAGAGAGGCGTGGCAGCTAGTAACCCGAGAAGCACCGACTCATCCCCCACATTGTACACAGGAGGAGGAAGCGAAGGTAGGGACAACTGACGTAGGTTGGGTTAGGTTAGGTTAGGTTAGGTTAGGTTACGTTATGTTATGTTATGTTGGGTTAGGTTAGGTTAGGTTAGGTTAGGATGGCTTTGAGGTGTCAATTGTCATCATGGGGGCACTGATCTAAAAACTATGACGTCACTCACACCACCCAACCAACCCCAACCTGGCTGACGGTCTGCCTCTATCCAACTTATGAACACATCCGGAAAAACAAATGTTACCAGTACAGAGTAACATAAAACACGATACAAGTAATTACAGGTAAAAATACACTAAAACACACATACAAAAACATGTGACCATTTTTATTATTACCAACACCATGTACAACCAGCAATAAACGCACACAGTATTACCAACCACGTGAGAAAAAAAAACACTATGGTGTATAACATTACCACAATGACAAAAAACTTACGATCTTTTTTCTAACATAATTAATAACGTGGCATTAGAATGTTATTAAATATACAGATAAATTACGAGCAGATGTCCAGGTAACGTGGCACAGGTAAACTAACGAGTGTACTGTATGTTGTAGTATTACTTAATTACAGTGTAGTAGTTTGTATGGTGTGAAATGTAGTGATCTCACACACACACACACACACACACACTGTTCAGGTCGTCAGCAACTCTCCAGGTAAAGTTTTGTTATATTTCCTAAAGTGGTGTTTGTTAGGGGGGGGGGGGAAGGGGAGGGTGATTTTTTTTTTACAACCATCTACTGAACTTGACGCATCATCTACTGAACTTGACGCATCACCTACTGAACTTGACGCATCACCTACTGAACTTGACGCATCACCTATTGAACTTGACGCATCACCTACTGAACTTGACGCATCATCTACTGAACTTGACGCATCACCTATTGAACTTGACGCATCACCTACTGAACTTGATGGGCCCGAGGAGCTTCTGACAAACTGGAATCGTTAATCTTGTGGCCCAGAGAGGAGGAGGAGGAGGAGGAGGAGGAGGAGGAGGAGGAGAAGAAGAAGAAGAAGAAGAAGAAGAAGAAGAAGAAGAAGGGGACAAGGATTAGAATGAAGGGAAAAAGGAACTAGGATGAGAGAGAGAGAGAGAGAGAGAGAGAGAGAGAGAGAGAGAGAGAGAGAGAGAGAGAGAGAGAGAGAGAGAGAGGCGTGGCAGCTAGTAACCTGAGAAGTACCGACTCATCCCCCACATTGTACACAGGAGGAGGAAGCGAAGGTAGGGACAACTGACGTAGGTTGGGTTAGGTTAGGTTAGGTTAGGTTAGGTTAGGTTAGGTTAGGTTAGGTCATTCAACAGGTAATTTCAATATAGTAACAATACAAAAGAAACATTGGCAGAGAGTGAACATACTAGTTAACTCTGTATGTGTGTGTGTGTGTGTGTGTGTTGTGTGTGTGTGTGGTGTGTGTGGTGTGTGTGTGGTGTGTGTGTGTGTGTGTGTGTGTGTGTGGTGTGTGTGTGGTGTGCGTGTTGTGTGTGTGTGTTGTGTGTGTGTGTGTGTGTGGTGTGTGTGGTGTGTGTGTGGTGTGTGTGTGTGTGGTGTGTGTGTGTGTGTGTGTGTGTGTGGTGTGTGTGTGTGTGTGTGTGGTGTGTGGTGTGTGTGTGTGTGTGTGGTGTGTGTGTGTTGTGTGTGTGTGTGTGTGGTGTGTGTGTGGTGTGTGTGTGTGTGGTGTGTGTGGGGTGTGTGTGTGTGGTGTGTGTGTGTTGTGTGTGTGTGTGTGGTGTGTGTGTGTGTGTGTGTGTGTGTGTGTGTGTGTGTGTGAGGTAGGGCCACACTTGAAGCACCTCCCCGGGGGTCGACTGATAGCACCGTCCTAATTAAAGAGATCACACACCAACAGGCGCCTCAGATAATGTTGGCGGCCTCCTGATTGTTTTCTGTCTCTCTCTTCTCTTATCTAACTGTCTCTCCCCTTACCTCCGTCTCTCCCCTTACCTCCGTCTCTCCCCTTACCTCTGTCTCTCCCCTTACCTCTCTGTCTCTCTCCCCTTACCTCTCTATCTCTCCCTCTTACCTCTCTGTGTCTCTCCCCTTACCTCCGTCTCTCCCCTTACCTCTCTGTCTCTCTCCCCTTACCTCCGTCTCTCCCCTTACCTCTCTGTGTCTCTCCCCTTATCTCTGACACACACACACACACACACACACACACACACACACACACACACACACACACACACACACACCGCCTCAGAGTGTAGATCCTCCGCCCTGAGGCCAACACGGACTGTTGAGTCGTGAGAGGCGGGGAAGGAAGAGGAGGGAAGGGAGGGAAGACGAGAAGGAAGAGGGAAGACGAGAAGGAAAAGGGAAGACGACAGGGGAGAGGAAAGACGAGGAGGAAGAGGGAAGACGATAGGGGAGAGGGAAGACGAAAAAGAAGAGAGGGGAGAGGGAAGACGAGAAGGAAGAGGGAAGACGATAGGGGAGAGGGAAGACGAGAAAGAAGAGGGAAGACGAGAGGGAAGACAAGGAGGAAGAGGGAAGACAAGAAGGAAGAGGTAGGAGGGTACCTCGTGTAATGTTCTTGCCCCAGGCTGTGTGGTGCAGGAGGAGGGGGTCGTCTGTGTTTACTCGCTCAGCTGGCAAGATTGGAACACAACTCTGGCGCGGCCTTCAGGCATGGTGAGTGGCCTGGTGTACGGGGGCGGCTGGTGACCTACTGGAGAGGCTACTGGAGAGGTTAATTGAATGGTGGGGGGAGGAAGGGGGAGGTAGGTGTAAGGGTGTACAGTTGAAAGATCAGTGTGTGTGTGTCAGTGTATAGTATCTAGGTGGGTGATGGGTGGTAGTGGTGGTGGTGATGGGGTGTTGGTGATGGATGGTGATGGGTGAGGCAGCTGGTGGACTGAAGATAACTTGGATGAAATATTAGTGGCTGGTTGAGGGAACTGGACAGGTTAGGTTAGGTAAGAACTAACACCAACCAATAACCAACAAGCACCAGCACCAGCCTCACCAATCAGTGGCCTCGGAGGATCAACCAACCACACTATCACCACCACCACCTGCCGCTGGTTGAGAGAGAGAGAGAGAGAGAGAGAGAGAGAGAGAGAGAGAGAGAGAGAGAGAGAGAGAGAGAGAGTTCTTAACGTTACTGCCAACATCCAGACAGTATCCACACTGCCAACATCCAGACAATATCCATACCAACATCCACACTGCCAACATCCAGACAATATCCATACCAACATCCACACTGCCAACATCCAGACAATATCCACACCAACATCCAGACAATATCCACACTGACAACATCCACACTGCCAACATCCAGACAATATCCACACCAACATCCACATTGCCAACATCCAGACAATATCCACACTGACAACATCCACACTGCCAACATCCAGACAATATCCACACCAACATCCACATTGCCAACATCCAGACAATATCCACACTGACAACATCCTCATAAGTGATAAGAGTTTAGTGGTCTCGACCCATCCTTACGGCAGTGTACTTAAGGGTCATTTTCTGTTGAGTTGAGTGGGCGGAGGTGGAGTGGGCGGAGGTGGAGTGAGGGGAGATGGAATGAGGGGAAGTGGAGAGGAAGGTGGAGTGGGATGGGGCCAGGTGGAATGGACTGAAGCAAGGTGAAGAAGGATGGGGAGGTGGAGTGGGGGAAGGAGTGGAGTGGGGGAAGGAGTGGAGTGGGGAGAGGGAGGATTAGAGAGCCGAGTGGGAGGAGGGAGGAGTATAAGACGTCCTGATAAGTCTTTTTACGCACCAGATGTGGAGGGAGGAAGAGGGAGGGAGGGAAGGAGGGAGGAAGAAGGATGGAAGGAAGATAGAGGGAGGAAGGAGGATAGAAGGGAAATGGAAGGAGGATGATGGAGGGAGGAAGGGACAAAGAAAAAATAAAGAATAAAATGAAGAAGAAATAAAATACGACTGAAATTAAAAAAAGGAGGAAGAAGAGAGAGGAGGCGAGGGAGGAAGAGGAGAGGGAGGAAGTAGTGGTGGCAGTGGTGGCAGTGGTGGCAGTGATGGCAGTGGTGGCAGTGATGGCAGTGGTGGCAGTGGTGGTAGTGGTGGCAGTGGTGGCAGTGATGGCAGTGGTGATAGTGGTGGCAGTGATAGCAGTGGTGGCAGTGATGGCAGTGGTGATAGTGGTGGCAGTGATTGCAGTGGTGGCAGTGATGGCAGTGGTGGCAATGATGGCAGTGGTGATAGTGGTGGCAGCGATGGCAGTGGTGATAGTGGTGGCAGTGGTGATAGTGGTGGCAGTGATGGCAGTGGTGATAGCGGTGGCAGTGATAGCAGTGGTGGCAGTGATGGCAGTGATTGCAGTGGTGGCAGTGATGGCAGTGGTGGCAATGATGGCAGTGGTGATAGTGGTGGCAGCGATGGCAGTGGTGATAGTGGTGGCAGTGGTGATAGTGGTGGCAGTGATGGCAGTGGTGATAGTGGTGGCAGTGATGGCAGTGGTGGCAGTGATGGCAGTGGTGATAGTGGTGGCAGTGGTGGCAAGGGTGGCAGTGATGGCAGTGGTGATAGTGGTGGCAGTGATGGCAGTGGTGATAGTGGTGGCAGTGGTGGCAAGGGTGGCAGTGATGGCAGTGGTGATAGTGGTGGCAGCGATGGCAGTGGTGATAGTGGTGGCAGTGGTGGCAAGGGTGGCAGTGATGGCAGTGGTGGCAGTGTTTTATCGGGTGGGGAAACAAGCCCGGGCAGGAAAATATGATACCAGGCCGTGATATAAGAGAAGGACTTGAGTGTCAGGGCTGGTGGCCGGAGGGAGGGAGAGAAGGAAGGAGAGAGGGAGGTAAGGAAGGAGAGAGGGAGAGAAGGAAGGCGGGAGAGAAGGAAGGCGGGGAGAGGGAGGGAGGGAGAGAGGGAGGGAGAGAGGGAGAGAAGGAAGGCGGGGAAATGGAAAGGGGGAGAGAGGGAGAGAAGGAAGGCGGGGAAATGGAAAGGGGGAGAGGGAGGGAGGGAGGGAGGGAGGGAGGGAGGGAGAGAAGGAAGGAGAGAGGGAGAGAAGGAAGGCGGGGAAATGGAAAGGGGGAGAGAGGGAGAGAAGGAAGGAGAGAGGGAGAGAAGGAAGGAGAGAGGGAGAGAAGGAAGGAAAGAGGGAGAGAAGGAAGGCGGGGAAATGGAAAGGAGGGAGGGAAATCATCGAGAGAAGAAATAAAATGTCTTTATACCGAAAGGAGAGACAAGGAGGGAGGGAGAGAGAGAGATGGGGATGAATGGAGGGAAGGAGAGAGGGAGGATGTGGAGGGAAGGAGAGGTGGGAGGGTGTGGATGGTAGGAGAGGTGGGAGGGTGTGGATGGTAGGAGAGGTGGGAGGGTGTGGATGGTAGGAGAGGTGGGAGGGTGTGGATGGTAAGAGAGGTGGGAGGGTGTGGATGGTAGGAGAGGTGGGAGGGTGTGGATGGTAAGAGAGGTGGGAGGGTGTGGATGGTAAGAGAGGTGGGAGGGTGTGGATGGTAGGAGAGGTGGGAGGGTGTGGATGGTAGGAGAGGTGGGAGGGTGTGGATGGAAGGAGAGGTGGGAGGGTGTGGATGGTAGGAGAGGTGGGAGGGTGTGGATGGTAAGAGAGGTGGGAGGGTGTGGATGGTAGGAGAGGTGGGAGGGTGTGGATGGTAGGAGAGGTGGGAGGGTGTGGATGGTAGGAGAGGTGGGAGGGTGTGGATGGTAGGAGAGGTGGGAGGGTGTGGATGGTAGGAGAGGTGGGAGGGTGTGGATGGTAAGAGAGGTGGGAGGGTGTGGATGGTAGGAGAGGTGGGAGGGTGTGGATGGTAAGAGAGGTGGGAGGGTGTGGATGGTAAGAGAGGTGGGAGGGTGTGGATGGAAGGAGAGGTGGGAGGGTGTGGATGGTACACTTAAATAAAACACAACACAATATAACCAAAAAAAGAGTTTCATTTAGACCTCCAGTAGCCTCAGGAAGGAACTCGACGCGACGACATGAAACAGATTCCGTCAATATTGTACAGCGCGAGAGGGAAAAAATGGGGGAAAAATGTAGGAAATATATAGGAAGAAATATAGACGAGGTCATATTTCTCCGCACACCCGGCCGAGCTGTCTGGAGCAGAGGTCTTCCTAGGAGTCCTCTGGTTCCAATTCCAGTCCAGTGTTCCCGGGAATGATGAGTGGCAGGGGCCCAGAGTGTTCCCGATTGTCAAGTTATTCCCATTTACGGCCTGATCTGGGGAAAATTACAAGGAGGGCAGATCACACTCGCCAAGACTACCCCCCCCCCCCCACAACGCTTCTGTGTCTTCTCTTGTACCCATGACACACACACACACACACACACACACACCACCTCAAGATATAGTTAACAACTTTTTCCTTCGTTTGCACAGAAACTGAACCAAATCTCGCGACGGTTCGAATATTTTTCTTCTCCATAGGCGAGTATTGTCTTCCTCTTCCTCACTGTATGGCGGAGGGTCTCATAAGGGCGTCATGCTGTGTGTGTGTATAAACGCGTTGGGGAAGTAATACAGTGGGCAGTGTTTTCCCGGTGATGGTGCAATACGTTTCAGTGCGGGAGTCATTTGGATGAGTCACGACTCCGGGAATCCTCCGGAACAGGTCCGAGGCTTCGAGCAGCGTTGGGGAGGAAGAGGGGGAAGAGGAAAGGGGGGGGGAGAGGGGGGGGTTCCAGAGATGAGGTTATCAAGAGGGGAGCAAAGAGGGAAAAGATTAAAGAGTGGTATTGGGGAGAGGAGGAAGCAGGAGGGGGGGATGTCTTCCAGCGCGATATTATAAGACTACCGAGGTGGTACTGGAAAGGTAATTGCTTCCAGGGCGCTGTTGGGTGATGTCTGGAGGGTAGAGAGATGAAGATTCGTAGGATGACGTTCGGGGCAGTGACTTGCAGCGGTGTGTTGAAGGGGAAGAGGGGGAAGGAGGAGGAGCGTGTAAGAAGGAAGAAGAGGAGGAGGAGGAGGAGCGTATGAGGGAGAAGAGGAGGAAGAAGAGCAAAAACGAGGGGTCTTGACTGGACCTGAGGAGTGGGAAGAATGATTTGACCGCCAGAGGGACGTTGGGCAGCGGTGAAGCAAAGGATCGAACACACACTGGAGCCGAGTTACTGGTTATGGGTGAAGCAAGATGGGTGAGTGTGACTGACTCGCCAATAATGGGTGGGTGAGTGTGACTGACTCGCCAATAATGGGTGGGTGAGTGTGACTGACTCGCCAATAATGGGTGGGTGAGTGTGACTGACTCGCCAATAATGGGTGGGTGAGTGTGACTGACTCGCCAATAATGGGTGGGTGAGTGTGACTGACTCGCCAATAATGGGTGGGTGAGTGTGACTGACTCGCCAATAATGGGTGGAAGTTTGTGGAAGAGATCGCCAACTTTTCCACACCTAACTTTCATGATTAATAAAATTCTTTGGAAAATTAGTCTCAGAATCGATAAATTCCATCTTTGCCATGACTGCTATGTTGTAACCCTCGGAGCCTGAACAAAAAACACCAGTTATAATACGTTTCATTATTATTTGTATTTGTATTTAGAGAAAATAAAATAATACTGACAAAAAACAATAAGAAAAGAAGACTATAAAATAAAATTCTCCTTAAATGTCAATGAAAAATATTATACCGTGTTGAAAGAAGCTACTGGGAGGGAACCTTTACCTATGTGTGTGTTGATAAGGGCGGGAGGGGGGAGGTGAGGCGGATACTAGCGCTGGTTGTGTTATGTTTCAATCTTGACGTCAGCACTGATTTAGGTGAGGGCTGGCAGTGGTGGTGACAGAGTTGAGTGTTGGAGGACAGTGATGGAGCTTGTTGGTGTGTCTCTTAGTGGTGACGAAGGGAGAAGTTGTATTGGACTGGTGGACGTGACCCAGTTTCATTTTATAGCATAATTTAGTGAGTTAGTCGAGTGCTTGTTACATAAACACTCAGAACTGTTATGTAATAGTGGAATGCATATATACTGTACAGTTTTATATAATGTTACCAAAATTAGGATTTGTTTTAAGTAATTAAGAGGAAGTAAAATTTTAACGTGTTTGAGAACTGTTAAGTCGTCAATCCACTTTAGATTTTAACTTCAGATATTTAAACAGTAACTTACACGATCATATGTTACCTGTTAAAATAAAATAAACTATGAACTACCTAGATTTACACAACACACATACATGACACACCCTGGAAAAAAAATATTCATTGTAATTTTTGGTGTTGAGTGTTACAGGTCGGTGGCAACTGAGGTTCGAACACAGGACTTAGACATTAGAACGTGTTCAGGTTACCCTCTCAACCAACACACCTGCCCGCCGTAATGAAGTAACAACATCCGTCAAACACTCAACACACTTACATACTCCGGCCCTCGCAACACACCTCACACACTTCATAATAAATATCAACACTACCCCACTTAATAGTTATTTACAACACATTAGTAATAACTGAACAATTCCCAAACATCACCTCTCGAGACCGTTTATCAAGGAAGTGTATAATGTAACACCACGTATAAACTCTGGCTCCACGACACAATAGTAACTCAACTACACAATAAATGACGACAGCCAAGAGTCCTGTAGGTTAAATAATATCTTCTACAACACCTGAGTTAATAATAAAGGTAACATACAGGTTTAACCTACTTTTAGTCCCCCCATAAATCTGCCTTTCCTGACCTGACGACCTGTGGTATCTTACGTTTGAGGGATAAATATTCAAATAAATATTCCGTATCTTTCTCTATAAATCATCAAAAAATAAAACCTAATTGAATAAATTTCCAATAATAAAGAAACACTCAACAGGTAAAGGTGTGTGTGTATATACCAGGTACTGACAACACCTGGAGGCCTGAGGGGAGACTCTGCCATCGCTGCAGACATCTGAACACACGATGAAATTTGCCCTGCATAAATAAATTCGTGTCAAGGACTTATTCTTTTTTTTTCACTCTCTCAAATGACGCTGGTGAGGAATTGTTGTGTTGTGTTGTCAGTTTGTTATTCTGGGCTATAAACGGTGGAATGTGTTTGGAGGGCAGTGTGTGGGGGGGGGCCTCCTCTTCCTCCCTTCATAGTCCCATTCGTCTTCCTCCACACCTCCCTGTCACCCCAGGTCCTCCTTCACCGCAGGCCCTCCTCCACCCCAGGTCCTCCTCCATCACAGGTCTTTCTCCACCCCAGGTCCTCCTCCACCCCAGGTCCTCCTCCACCCCAGGTCCTACCCCCATCACAGGTCCTCCTCCACCCCAGGTCCTCCTCCATCACAGGTCTTTCTCCACCCCAGGTCCTCCTCCACCCCAGGTCCTCCTCCATCACAGGTCCTCCTCCATCACAGGTCCCCCTCCATCCCAGGTCCTCTTCCATCCCAGGTCCTCCTCCATCACAGGTCCTCCTCCACCCCAGGTCCTCCTCCATCACAGGTCCTCTTCCACCCCAGGTCCTCCTCCATCACAGGTCCTCTTCCACCCCAGGTCCTCCTCCATCACAGGTCCTCCTCCACCCCAGGTCCTCCTCCACCCCAGGTCCTCCTCCATCACAGGTCCTCCTCCATCACAGGTCCTCTTCCACCCCAGGTCCTCCTCCACCACAGGTCCTCCTCCATCACAGGTCCTCCTCCATCACAGGTCCTTCTCCACCACAGGTCCTCCTCCACCCCAGGTCCTCCTCCACCACAGGTCCTCCTCCACCCCAGGTCCTCCTCCATCACAGGTCCTCCTCCATCACAGGTCCTCCTCCATCACAGGTCCTCCTCCACCCCAGGTCCTCCTCCACCCCAGGTCCTCCTCCATCACAGGTCCTCCTCCACCAGTGACAACATCAACACGCCACAATCCACGTGTTTGATCTTCCTGATTTTGTGTGTTTGTTCGACCCAGTTCTCAGGGTTCAGCTCGCTCATCCTCGTGTTTGAACTGTGATTCTTGTCTTCCGCCCCGGGTCTCCACGCCTTGACTCCCGTATAAGACAGTCTGATTCTTGACTCCCGTATAAGACAGTCTGATTCTTGACTCCCGTATAAGACAGTCTGATTCACCAACTTCTTTCCCAGACTGAGCGGTAAAACTGTCCACGTAGTTGAAGATGGCAGAACGAACCTAACTAACTCATGTTAATACACTAAAACACATCATTCACAACTACACTGAGACTATACCTCATCACTTAAGAACCAAACTCACAGACAGAACCCATGAGGACCCAGAATAAGGTGTTTGAACGTAATAAATATAAAACAAATGAACCTCAATCCCACCGACTCTAAAACTATAGACGATATAAAATAAAGTTAATATCCTCCTAAAAATGACCAATAGTGTTATAAAAATATTCTGAATCTGTACTTAAAGGTTCTAACTCTTTATTAACAATTTCCTTCTCGTATTTTCTGTCTTCAATTCCTTACGTTCAAATATATTGAGTAAATCAGACTACGGGATTATGCTATCACTTGACGAGCTCTCTCTCTCTCTCTCTCTCTCTCTCTCTCTCTCTCATTCATGGTGTACCGCTGGCTGGTGGAGTGTTGGAGGTGAGGGGTGTTGGAGGTGAGGGGTGTTGGAGGTGAGGGGTGTTGGAGGCGAGGGGTGTTGGAGGCGAGGGGTGTTGGAGGTGAAGGGTGTTGGAGGTAAGGGGTGTTGGAGGCGAGGGGTGTTGGAGGCGAGGGGTGTTGGAGATTAGGAGTTGGCGGGGGACAGGAGCCGAGGCCTAAAGATTATAATGATCTGATGTAGTGTTGGAGCCTGCGGTCATTCTGCTCTTCTTCTTCTTCCTCCTCTTCTTCTGTTTATACTGCTGCTGCTGCTCCTCTTCTTCTTCCTCCTCCTCTTCTTCCTCCTCCTCCTCTTCTTCTTCTTCTTCCTTCTCCTCTTCTTCTTCCTCCTCCTCCTCCTCCTCTTCTTCCTCCTCTTCTTCTGTTTATACTGCTGCTTCTCCTCCTTTTCTTCCTTCCTCAACACTTCTCTTCTTACCTCCTTCCCTCTCTCTTATCACTCTCTTTATCACCCTCTGCCCATTACCAACTCTCCTTCCTCTTCCCTCCTCTCTCCTTCCCCTCCTTTTTCTTGTGTTTCTTATTATCTTCTTCATCCCATCTTCCCCTCTTCCAAATTTAATCTTTTTCCTCCTTCTCTGTAATTTCCTTTCGCTCTCCCCTTTCTCTTCTTCTTCTCTTCCTCCTCTTCTCCCCTCTCTTCCAAATTGAACTTTTCCTTCTTCAATTTCCTCTCGCTCCCTTTATCTATCTTTCTTCTTCTTCTTCGTCATTACTTTCCTCTTTCTCGTGCATCTTCATCTCCCATTTTCTTCCTTTCTTCTTCTCTTCCTCCTCCTCCTCCTCCCAGTATGAGTAAAATCATCGACATATTTTTCCAGTATTTACTACGTGTCTAGCCCTCCTTCCCTCCTTCATTCTCTCCACCTCCCTTCCTTTCTTCCCTCCTTGTCTAACTTCACCTCTCTCCATTTCTCTCTTTTCCCCTCTCTGTCTCCCTTTTCCTTCCCGTCTCCCTCTCCTGTCATCCTATCTCCCTATAATAACTCTTATGTGTGTGTGAGAGTCAGTTCACGAAGATCTCTCTCTCTCTCTCTCTCTCTCTCTCTCTCTCTCTCTCTACAGGCGAAAGTTAACATTGGGAAACTCTGGTCAAGGGGCTGATGATGAATGGGGAGGGAGGTGTACTGGAGGGGTGAGGGGAGGAGGGTGTACTGGAGGGGGGAGGGGAGGAGGGTGTACTGGAGGGGAGGGTGTACTGGAGGGGAGGGGTGAGGAGGGTGTACTGGAGGGGAGGGGTGAGGAGGGTGTACTGGAGGGGAGGGGTGAAGAGGGTGTACTGGAGGGGGGAGAAGAGGAGGGTGTACTGGAGGGGGGGAGAAGAGGAGGGTGTACTGGAGGGGGGAGGGGAGGAGGGTGTACTGTAGGGGGGGAGAAGAGGAGGGTGTACTGGAGGGGGGAGAAGAGGAGGGTGTACTGGAGGGGGGAGGAGAGAGGGGATAGGGTCTACGTTATACTGATAATTTTTCTCCGCCTTCGATGTTTCACTAATGAAGACCCAAAGTTTTCAGGGGGTGAGGGGGGATGAGGGGGAAGGGGGGTTGGTGAGGGGGGATGAGGGGGAAGGGGGGTTGGTGAGGGGGGATGAGGGGGAAGGGGGGTTGGTGAGGGGGGAAGGGGGGTTGGTGAGGGTGGGGGGGGGGGAGTGTTCCTTGGAGACTGTAATACGCTGGAGACTCACTACCTAATGAAAGGAGGAAGTCAGAGAGGAGACCACGAGATTGGTTGACCAGGCAAGTGATGTTGTCTTAGAGCCTCGTCCACCATGACTTATGTTACTCAATAAACACGACCTTTATAAGAGATGGCCTTAACGGGGGCGTTGGGGAGAGGGGAGAGGAGGGGAAGGGAGGGGAGAACGGGAACGGGAGAGAGAGAAAGGGGTATGGGGATGGGTATGGAACAGGTGGAAGGGGAGGAAGAGAGGTCATATTTCATGCATCTATTCACATATTCGCATTTTGTTACCAGTGCGGGGTTACGGGAGACGAGGGGAGGGTGTGTTGTGAGGGGAGGGGTGTGTTGTGAGGGTAGAGGTGTGTTGTGAGGGTAGAGGTGTGTTGTGAGGGGAGGGGTGTGTTGTGAGGGGAGGGGTGTGTTGTGAGGGGAGAGGTGTGTTGTGAGGGGAGGGGTGTGTTGTGAGGGGAGGGGTGTGTTGTGAGGGTAGAGGTGTGTTGTGAGGGGAGGGGTGTGTTGTGAGGGGAGGGGTGTGTTGTGAGGGGAGGGTTGTGTTGTGAGGGGGAAGGGTGTGTTGTGAGGGGAGGGGTGTGTTGTGAGGGGAGGGGTGTGTTGTGAGGGGAGGGGTGTGTTGTGAGGGGAGGGCAAGGGAATGTCTATGGAAGTGAGGGGAAATATTGAGGGAAAGAACAGACGTGTTAGGGTGAGGAGAGAGAGAGAGAGAGAGAGAGAGAGAGAGAGAGAGAGAGAGAGAGAGAGAGAGAGAGAGAGGCCAGGTGAAGACTGCCACGACAAGAGGAAGAATAGTGGGGAGATTAAGTGGGTGGTGGGGAGATTATGGGGGAGATTTACGGATGAAAAAAGTGTGTAAGGAGGGAGAGAGTTACGTGTGTGTGTGTGGTGAGAGAGGTGTGGTGAGGTGAGGTGAGGTGAGGTGAGGAAGGAAGTAAAACGTGGTGTGTGGTGACCATAGATTTCTCCACACTTCAGCCTTAACTAACACTTCACGGTGGATGTATTCTGGAAACGATAGGTAGAGGCTATCGTAAAGGGAGGGAGGCTATCGTAAAGGGGAAGAGGACTATCGTAAAAGTGAGGGAGGCTATCGTAAAAGGCGAGGGAGTCTATCGTAAAGGTGAGGGAGGCTATCGTAAAGGTAAGGGAGGCTATCGTAAAGGTAAGGGAGGCTATCGTAAAGGTGAGAGAGGCTATCGTAAAGGTAAGGGAGGCTATCGTAAAGGTGAGAGAGGCTATCGTAAAGGTAAGGGAGGCTATCGTAAAGGTGAGAGAGGCTATCGTAAAGGTAAGGGAGGCTATCGTAAAGGTGAGGGAGGCTATCGTAAAGGTGAGGGAGGCTATCGTAAAGGTAAGGGAGGCTATCGTAAAGGTAAGGGAGGCTATCGTAAAGGTGAGAGAGGCTATCGTAAAGGTGAGGGAGGCTATCGTAAAGGTGAGGGAGGCTATCGTAAAGGTGAGGGAGGCTATCGTAAAGGTAAGGGAGGCTATCGTAAAGGTAAGGGAGGCTATCGTAAAGGTGAGGGAGGCTATCGTAAAGGGAGGGAGGCTATCGTAAAGGTAAGGGAGGCTATCGTAAAGGTGAGAGAGGCTATCGTAAAGGTAAGGGAGGCTATCGTAAAGGTGAGGGAGGCTATCGTAAAGGTGAGGGAGGCTATCGTAAAGGTGAGGGAGTCTATCGTAAAGGGGAAGAGGACTATCGTAAAGGTTAGAGGGGTTTTGTTAAAGGTAAGAGGTGAAGTGGAGAACAAGAGGAAGGGGAGGGGGGGGATCGTGTACCTAACCTAACCTAACCTAACTTAACCTGACCTGACCTGACCTGACCTAACCTAACCTAACCTAACCTGACCTAACCTAACCTAACCTAACCACCACTGAGTTACCACACACATCAGCCCGGGTAGGTAGGCCGTCATTGAGGATTGTTTAGAAATACCGAAAACTAATTCACATTTGAGTTTTATACTTAATTGGAAAGTAATTTATGTAAATGTATGTGTGTGTGTGTGTGTGTGTGTGTGTGTGTGTGTGTGCGGTATGATACTAGAGAAGAGAAGAGAAGAGAAGAGAAGAGAAGAGGTGGGAGGGAAATTTGCATCACACTCCGGGAGGAAGAAGAGCGTAAAAGGCCGATAAGTCGTGAAAAATAGCGTAACAAAATTTCAAGTTTTGGTAAAGAATGAATGGAAGAGAGAGGGAGTTTGGCGGGGATATTAAGGCTGCATCAGGGAAGTTACCTGGCAAGGCTGGTGGGGGAACTTTTACGGTCACTCAGACACGGCTAGGGAAACTCTCCTCCACTGTCCTGTCCTGTCCTGTCCCGTCCTTCCCTCCCTCTACCTACTCCTGCCAAACACCACACCACACCACACCACACCACACCACAATACACCACACTCCTACTGGGCAAAAGACATTTCTCCTAGGCTTAAGGCAAGAATTCACACGGTTTAGGTGAAAGACTTATACAATTTGGGGAAAATTCGTAAATCTCCGGCGGCAGTGCCAACGATTAAATTAAATACTCACAAACTTCAGAGGAAAATTCACCACTTGAGGGAAAAAATGCCAAATCTTAGCGAAAAAAAAAGAGACACCAGAGGAAAACCCGACACAACATACGGGGAAACCAACACAGCTTAGGACAAAAACAACTCACTTCTGGGAGAAATTTCATCCATATATCGGAAACTTCTTTAATGTCCATGAGAGAGAGAGAGAGAGAGAGAGAGAGAGAGAGAGAGAGAGAGAGAGAGAGAGAGAGAGAGAGAGAGAGCAACTGGCTATAAGGAAGGTTTCTTAATCAGGCACTTAAGCATAAACAAAGAGCCTCGTCTAGTGGGAGTTGTTCCACTTACTAAACAAAACTTATGATGGTGTACATAGTGAGGGAGGAGGGAAGAGGGAGGGGTGAGGGAGAGGGGTGAGGGAGAGGTGAGGGAGAGGGATATAGGAAGGGCGAGGGAAGAGGGAGGGAAGAGGGAGGGAAGAGGGAGGGGTGAGGGAGAGGGATATAGGAAGGGTGAGGGAAGAGGGAGGGAAGAGGGAGGAAAGAGGTATCTGGAAGGGGAGGAAGAGAGAAAAAGATATGGAATAGTGCTGGGAGAGATGTCTCTATTAGTGCTAGATGATGCCAGGTGGTGTCAGGTAGTGCTAGATGGTGCCAGGTGGTGTCAGGTAGTGCTAGATGGTGCCAGGTGGTGTCAGGTAGTGCTAGATGGTGCCAGGTGGTGTCAGGTAGTGCTAGATGGTGCCAGGTAGTGCCAGATGGTGCCAGGTGGTGTCAGGTAGTGCCAGATGGTGCCAGGTGGTGTCAGGTAGTGCCAGATGGTGCCAGGTGGTGTCAGGTAGTGCTAGATGATGCCAGATGGTGTCAGGTAGTGCTAGATGGTGCCAGGTGGTGTCAGGTAGTGCTAGATGGTGCCAGGTGATGCCACGTGGTGTCAGGCAGTGCTAGATGGTGCTAGATGGTGTCAGGTAGTGCCAGATGGTGCCAGGTGGTTTCAGGTAGTGCTAGATGGTGCCAGGTGGTTTCAGGTAGTGCCAGATGGTGCCAGGTGGTTTCAGGTAGTGCTAGATGGTGCCAGGTAGTGCTAAATGGTGCCAGATGGTGTCAGGAAGTGCCAGATGGTACCAGGTGGTGTCAGGTAGTGCTAAATGGTGCCAGATGGTGTCAGGAAGTGCCAGATGGTACCAGGTGGTGTCAGGTAGTGCTAGATGGTGCCAGGTGGTGATCGATGACAGGTAGTGACAGGTGGTGATCGATGACAGGTGGTGATCGATGACAGGTGGTGACAGGTGGTGTTCATCAGGGCATTAACGTGAGTGGTGTGCCTGACAGAGGGATTTTATTGGTGGCTTTACCCTTCCCGGCACCCGAGAGAGAGAGAGAGAGAGAGAGAGAGAGAGAGAGAGAGAGAGAGAGAGAGAGAGATTGTGTGGGCAGTGTGTGTGGGGGGGGGGGGGGGAGGGGGGGTGGGGGGTGAGAGGTGAGGGAGGACGAGCCTTAGACGCAGGAGGAAAAAAATATAAAAGCTGGATGAAGAGTTTAAAAGCATGAAAGAGTTCCGGGGTTTGATGCTGGTGGTGGGGGGAGATGGAAGGGGTAGGAAGAGAAGTAAGGAGGAGGAGGAGAGAGGATAAGGATGGGAAAGGAATAGTAGGAAATGGAGGGGAGAGGGTGGGAAGGGTAGGGTAGGGGGAGAAGCACTTAAGTATGACTATATATATGATAAAAAACCTCATATATTAGCGCTATCATAACGGTGTCACGCTAAGTCTGTCCGTCCGTCCGTCCGTCTGTTTACATGATGGTGTCCGCATGGTAACTTGAGACACTATATACCTACAGACATAATACCAACGTCGGTACCTTGTTCCTTGGGAGAGGATGATCCCTATTGATTTTTGGGTCACAGGGTGTAAACTTACGAACGCTGCCGCTATAAACAGGATCATGGTTAGGTTAGGTTAGGTATTGACCGAGTCACTTGGTCGTAAGGATTCGGAGATCTCTATTGACTTTGGAGTCCCTGAGTCAAAGGCAAAGTGACTTATAGAGACACCTTAAGGAATCTTCATCGTCAGTGTGACTCAACCAAAGAAAGCCACAGGTATCTGGCGGTGCCCTCATGCCGCACTACTGGAGGTGTCAGGCGGTAATGATCACACTCTCTGACCTCGTGGGTGAGGGGAAGGGGGAGAGGAGGGGAAATGGGGATGGAAAGAGAGAAGGGATAATGGTTGGAAGAGAAGAAGGGGAATATGGAAAGGGTAGAGATAGTGAAAGGTGAGGGGGAAGGGAAGGGTGAAAGAGAGCAGGAAAGGGGAAAGGGAGGGGGAAGGGTGGCAGCCTAGATTCCAATCCTCTAAATACGACAGTGAAGTTTGCAGGAATATTATCATAAATGCATGAAGTTGGGTGGCGCGGAGGGTGGCGGGGGAGGGGTGTTGTGGGAGGGGAGGGGTGTTGTGGGAGGGGTGTGTCTGGGAGGGGAGGGTGCTGTAGGAGGGTGTGTCTGGGAGGGGTGACACACACACTCAACCCTTGCCGCAGTGTGTCACCAATACTCACACAATCAATAACCCAGTTCATTCATACTCACCACCTGAAATTCTCACCTCCAGGATCATTCTTCACCGCACCAGCTGTTGAGCCACACAGCTGGTGGTCCTTCATTAACTCCAGCTGCAGTCCATAAATTATCAGTACCTCTTATGACACAAATTGACCAGCTGTTTAACTTACTGTTTCTTTATTTTAGTTTAAACTGTAGTGTTCATTACCTTCTTTACCTGTCTTAATAAAGGTGGAGTTCCGGTATTGTCAGGTGTGTGTGTCAGGTGCACGTGGTGGTCGCCAGGTGAGGGCCGTCACTGGGCGTGGTGGCTGTGAAGACACACTTGTAGCCGCGTGAGCTCCATGACGTCACACCTACCACTCACACCACCAACCAATCACAGTCAAAATATCCCAATTACTAGTATCCCCCATCCACCACTCACACACCAGCTTTCCACCACCTGAACACGTCATACTGGCTACTCACCAATCAAAGATCTGAATTATTTCCTTCCCACCACAACAACAGTATGCAAATTACCTCACTTAGATTCACAATAACAATAACGTACAGTTAATCAAACCCAAGTTGGATGTTATTGTAAGTTTCTGTCTTTTAATAGTACAGAACTACCCTCGTGATACAACTACCCCTCGTGATACAACTACCCCTCGTGACAGAACTACCCCTCGTGATACAACTACCCCTCGTGATACAACTACCCCTCGTGATACAACTACCCCTCGTGATACAACTACCCCTCGTGACAGAACTACCCCTCGTGATACAACTACCCCTCGTGACAGAACTACCCCTCATGATACAACTACCCCTCGTGATACAACTACCCCTCGTGATACAACTACCCCTCGTGACAGAACTACCCCTCGTGATACAACTACCCCTCGTGATACAACTACCCCTCGTGACAGAACTACCCCTCGTGATACAACTACCCCTCGTGATACAACTACCCCTCGTGATAAAACTACCCCTCGTGATACAACTACCCCTCGTGATACAACTACCCCTCGTGATACAACTACCCCTCGTGACAGAACTACCCCTCGTGACAGAACTACCCCTCGTGATACAACTACCCCTCGTGATACAACTACCCCTCGTGATACAACTACCCCTCGTGATACAACTACCCCTCGTGACATAGGTACCCCTCGTGACAGAACTACCCCTCGTGACACAGCTACCCCTCGTGATACAACTACCCCTCGTGACAGAACTAATCATAGTGACAGATTAATGACTCAGACAGGCCACCACACTCAGAATATTACGTGTGAGGTGACGGTGTGGCCCCCGAGTGAGTGACCCCCGGGCCCCAGAGTGAGTGACCCCCGGGCCCCCGAGTGAAGGCCCACCACCAGCCTGGGACACCACTCACCTGGACAGCACTACTATATTGAGTTAACACGGCTGATGTATAGCTCTGCCGCCTCACTGACACTTGTATGTATGTGTGTCAGGTTAATAACTTGACTAGTGTGTGTGTGTGTGTGTGTTTACTTTTATATACACACACACACACACACACACACACACACACACACACACACCCTGGACAACAATACAACACTCGTGCCGTCAGCCAGGTCGGTAACACAGCAGTACTGAGGGCCACAACACAGCAGTACTGAGGGCCACAACACAGCAGTACTGAGGGCCACACTGACCAACACAACCTCCAGCTGTTGTGATCAGCCGGGAAGTTTGTGAAGAGGGCAACACACCGTCCAGCTCCAGGGAAGAGTTGTGACCATAACACTCCAGGAGGTTGTTATAATGACGTGGGTTGTGAGGTGTGGTACGGTGGGAGGTCTGGTAGGGGGTGGAGTTGAGGTGAGGTGTGGAGGTGTGCTGTGAGGTAGGATATGTGGTCGAGATGTACAGGAAGCGGCGACCATGTCAGGAGTCTATACCATCTGACAAAGGGATTCCATAATACAACCTAACCTAACCTGTACAATAGGTAACACTTCGCTAATACAAAACAAAAACAACAACAACAACAACAACAACAACAATAACTAACAACAACAACAACAACAACAACAATAATAATAATAATAATAATAATAATAATAATAATAATAATAATAACAACAATAATAATAATAATAACAATAATAATAATAATAATAATAATAATAACAACAACAACAATAACAATAACGAGTCATCATCGCTTCCTTCATTACCCAAACAATATAAAACAATTGTATCAGTAAATTAATTACATCACATAACTTCAAGGTAAACACCGCCGTTATAGTTAATTACACCGAACATTAAAGTCACAACTAATTAATTACTTTATATGGTTATATGCCTGATGTGATGGCTACCACATGTCTCATTTATGTCTACATTAACCATATCTAAAGAGGGTCAGTACTTACAAAACTTACTTTAACACATTAATCTACTTATGACACTTATATTACTACTTGATATATATATATTTCTGCGGTAAAACAAGATTAGGTTAGGTTAGGTTAGGTTAGTGTTAGGTTAGGTTAGGTTAGATTAGGTTATGTTAGGTTAGCGTTAGGTTAGGTTAGTGTTAGGTTAGGTTAGTGTTAGGTTAGGTTATGTTAGGTTAGATTAGGTTATGTTAGGTTAGCGTTAGGTTAGGTTAGGTTAGGTTAGGTTAGTGTTAGGTTAGGTTAGGTTATGTTAGGTTAGCGTTAGGTTAGATTAGGTTATGTTAGGTTAGCGTTAGGTTAGGTTAGGTTAGTGTTAGGTTGTGTTAGGTTAGCGTTAGGTTAGGTTCTTCGTCACTACAACACACAGGAAGCTCAACACATTGTTCTAATTACTTTCCTTTGATCTGTATTGATGTTCTAATAGAGCCACGTACAGTACAGCGTCTTCTATAAGTTTACATTACAGTTAACTCCTGGTTGGGTTTTTAAAACGTCACAAGGATTCAGTGTTGGACATACGTGAAGATATCTTGTGACACACACACCACACACACACACACACACACACACACTACAGTAGTGACCCTTGAATCAGCTGCTAAATGGACCTTACGATTACACACGGGACCGATTAGGTTGACGTCTTCAAGTATGAATATTTTACATTATGATTTGAGCCACAAGAAATAAATGAATAAAACCAGCAAGGTAAATAGTGAAGACGGGGGAACGGAGGACTCAGGCAGGCAGTGGGAGAGGGGGAAGGAGGGAGGGGGGGAGGCAGTGAGGGAGAGGGAGAGAGAGGGAAGGAGGGGGAGAGGGAGAGTACGAGGACAAGGCACCAGTAAAAGCCAACATGTAGCCCAAGACTCAGTGAGTGTTGTGAGGGAGGCACAAGGAGACACACTCAAGAGCCCCTGTGAGGGTGTGGGGGAGGGGGAGGGAAGCACGTTACCTACCCTCGGGAATAAGGGCTTAGAAATAGTACCACCCTGAGAAGAGTGTTCACGAAAATGGAATATGTTGATGGGGGAGAGAGAGAGAGAGAGAGAGAGAGAGAGAGAGAGAGAGGAGGCAGTGTGGAGTAAGTGTGGGAGCGTGGAACTGGTGTGGCTGTGTGGTGGGAGGTCAGGTCGAACTATGTAGGAGGTAGGCTGTTTGGTTGAGGTGTGGAATAACAAGTGTACATGTTAGGAAGGAGGACTCAACCTACCTGGGTGGAGGGAGAGCTTAAGCTTGGTTAGTTTTAGTTAGGTTAGGTTTAAGGTGTACCATCAACAGGTTAGGTTAGGTTTAAGGTGTACCATCAACAGGTTAGGTTAGGTTTAAGGTGTACCATCAACAGGTTAGGTTAGGTTTAAGGTGTACCATCAATAGGTTAGGTTAGGTTTAAGGTGTACCATCAACAGGTTAGGTTTAAGGTGTACCATCAACAGGTTAGGTTAGGTTTAAGGTGTACCATCAACAGGTTAGGTTTAAGGTGTACCATCAACAGGTTAGGTTAGGTTTAAGGTGTACCATCAACAGGTTAGGTTAGGTTTAAGGTGTACCATCAACAGGTAAAATACACAAATTGCTTTACGTCACCTGTCTGAATATATTTCTGGGCGTGAGTGAGTGAGAGGCTGAACGACTTAGAGTCAGATTATACCAACACGTATCAAGGCAGTAAATTGTTAACTCCTCCAGCCCCTGACAGTGAAGCCGTAATCCCAACACTGAGTCCTAATCCTAAACACTCTCAATCCCAGCAGTCTGTGTAGTTCACTGTTTGGTCAGTGCCACCCTCTCCTTATAGAGAGAGAGAGAGAGAGAGAGAGAGAGAGAGAGAGAGAGAGAGAGAGAGAGAGAGAGAGAGAGAGAGGCCGTGTTCAGCTAACAACATCGCCTCAATACTCTACTTTTTGGTCCGTTGTGTCGGCCACTCAACCCAGCATTAGTCGTCCTCACAGGAGCCCCGGGTCGTACTGATGGTGGTACCTTGTGAGTGCGACAGTCGTAGTGTGTCCTGGTGCGACGGTCCGGCTCCTAATGTAGCCTAGTGCGAGAGTTTGTCCCGGTGCGACAGTCCTATTATGTCCCGGTGCGAGAGTTTGTCCTTGGTGCAGTAGGAGAGAGAATTTTGGGCAGGTTAGGCGGGCAGTAACTTGGACAACAACACTCCCAAACTTGGCTGAAATTGTCGGCAATTCCTCTGAACGTCAGCCAGGCCGCGCCACCCGCTTATTTCGTCCCATCACTACACTGGACCCCAACACCCGCACGATACACTCCTCCCTTAGGTGTATACAGCAGCGGGCCTCCCCAGTGTGAGGACTGTGGGGGGTGTCGTTGGTGTATGTGACCTCAAAGGAATACTTAATGATTCACAAAAGAGAGCGAGAAATGTTGCTGGTGTTCTATAATACCCGAAGTGACTGAGAAATATATAGAGGGTGTGTACTGTAGCTATTATGACAACTGAGACACACACACACACACACACACACACACACACACACACACACACACACACACACACACACACAGCTCCTTCAGAAAATAACACAATGTGACAATGGGTTCATTCACACATGGTAAAGGAACTCCAGCACACAGACTACTATACTGTGTTATATTCTCACCTAAAACAAACTGGCCTCTCTCTCTCTCTCTCTCTCTCTCTCTCTCTCTCTCTCTCTCTCTCTCTCTCTCTTTTAAGTAAACATAATCTTCTATTGTTCTGTAATACCGTGCACCTGCCTCGCCTCCCCCCCCCCCCTCCTCTTGATCTTTTCTTGTCTGTTATCCATTAATTATTTTCTTCAGGTGTGAGCGTCATTATTGGATAACCGGCCGAGGTTGTAAGGTTGGGGGGTGTGGCTTAATGCAATTATGACTCGACCTTAATGTGATTTGCGGTTGCTATTATCTTCACTCGGCTCGCTGAATTCAGAAGCCGAGTCTCTGGAAGGTTGTATGGTTTCGGGGGGGGGGGGCCGAGGGAGGGGGAGGGAAGGGGAAAGGGGGAGGAGAGGAGAAGGGAGGTGAAGGGGTACGGAGGGGATGGGTTAGTAGGAGGAGAATAGAAGGGAGGAGACAAGAGGAGAAGAAGGAAAGGGAGGAGAGAAGAGAGGGGAAGGGTTGGAGAGATGGTAGGGGCGGTGAGGGGAGGGGAAAGGGACACTGAAGAGCTTTTAGGAGGGGAGACTGAAAGGGGAGATGAGGGAAGGCTGGGGGCTGTAATGAACTGGGGAGGGAAGAGGGAGGAGAGTTTTGACAGCCCTGTATGATAGTTCCACAGAAGCTTTGACCTTTTAACACACACGCTGAGGCTGGGATAGCTCAGGTAAGGGATGACATGAAGATTAGCCACCCCCAGCTTATTTTACCTTGATTAAACACCCTGATGTTGACTGGGAGGAGTTAGGTTAGTGTTAGGTTAGATTAGGTTAGTGTTAGGTTAGATTAGGTTAGTGTTAGGTTAGGTTAGGTTAGTGTTAGGTTAGATTAGGTTAGTGTTAGGTTAGATTAGGTTAGTGTTAGGTTAGATTAAGTTAGTGTTAGGTTTGGTATTAAGAGGTTAAAATTTTAGATATGTAGCTGTGTGTGTGTGTGTGTGTGTGTGTGTGTGTGTGTGTGTGTGTGTGTAACCAGCAGACAAACACACACACACACACACGGTTGTACGAACAGGTGAAGAACAGACAGACAACAGAGAGCCTGAGGAAGGAGACACATGGCGAGGCAAGAACACCAAATGACGAATGACAAGAGTAAACAAAAGGAGCCGCCGGGCGTGTCCAGGAATACTAAACTGTGGCGTAAACATTGATGGTGCTGTGACGAGAAGGCAGGGGTGAATATTGAGTACACACACGCACACACACACACACGCACACGCACACACACACACGTTATTCATCATGATCGTCTACAAGTTGTGTTAGGTAAGGATGAAATAGGGTAAGATAGGTTAGCTTAGGTGCCTCTGCTAACTCCCCCTTCCCCCCAGACCCGAGCCACAACACATGATATATGGCAAGCATTAAATCTGGTGCTATGAATCAACATTTGTTACAGGAGGCGACCATTGTACCGGGTAATGGATAGATCGTTATCCTCGCCTGTTTACTCCCCAGTCTCGTTCACCATCACGCCCCGTAAAATTATTAAAATGAATAAATGTCCCTACTACTCCCTCCCTCATACTCTTCCTCACTTATACCCTCTCCTTACACTACCCCACCCTCCTTCACACCCACCTACCCACCCTTCACACCCACCCACCCACCCTTCACCACCACCAGCCACGAATTATTTACACACACATTAAAAATCATTCATGGCCTCTCGCTCTGATGGCTCCCTCTTACTGTCTCTTTGTTATTATTAATGGCTGGTGATATATTCTCTCTCTCTCTCTCTCTCTCTCTCTCTCTCTCTAACTGTCTCTCTCTCTCTTTCACTCACTCACTGACTATTTCTCTCTCTGACTCTATCTTTATCTCTAACTGACTCTCTCTCTCTCTCTCACTCTAACTGATTCTATCCATCTATCGACCGATCTACAGTATCTCTCTCTCTCTCTCTCTCTCTCTCTCTCTCTCTCTCTCTCTCTCTTCCACGTCTTCCTCTCTTTTTCCATTATCTTCCCCCTCCCTCTCCTTCTCCTCCCCCTCCCTTTCCTCCTCTTCTTCACGCCCGCACCTCCTCCTCTTCACGCCCGCACCACCCCATCGTCTGGTTGACTAGACTGTTGACTCAAGCTGAGGAGGGAATATGGCGTGAAGATGGTGGTAGTGGTGGTGGTGATAGTGGTAGTAGTGAGTCGGCTGGATTGTCCAATTAACCAGGCCGTTCACATATATTTATTATTTGGGTTTAAGTAACGAAACCCAAACAGTAGTTCCTTGTTTTATTATAAAAGGATTGTATCTATAATTCCTGAGTGTAGATCGACCGTAAGTTCCACTGTATATGAGTGAATGAGAAAGGGACGGCGTTTATGTAATATAAAAGTTGATCACGTCCTGACGATATAAGTTGCCGTGAGTGACTAAGGGCCTCGCAGTGCAGGCTTACATAGGATGCTGACTATGGGCTTCTTCCCTCTTGGGAGAGTTGCCCGCTCACGTGTCCAACTCATGTCTTACTCATAGACAGTGGAAAGTTACAGGGTGGTGAATCT
>CAUDMG010000210.1:110000-120000 GCA_958450375.1 Homarus gammarus
AGAAGGTGAAGGAAGGAGGAAGAGGGTGAAGGAGGGAGGAAGAGGGTGAAGGAGGGTGAAGGAGGGAAGAGGGTGAAGGAGGGAGGAAGGTGAAGGAGGGAGGAAGAGGGTGAAGGAGGGAGGAAGGTGAAGAGGGAGGAAGAGGGTGAAGGAGGGAAGAAGAGGGTGAAGGAGGGAGGAAGGTGAAGGAGGGAGGAAGAGGGTGAAGGAGGGAGGAAGGTGAAGGAGGGAGGAAGAGGGTGAAGGAAGGAGGAAGAGGGTGAAGGAGGGGGAAGAGGGTGAAGGAGGGAGGAAGAGGGTGAAGGAGGGAGGAAGAGGGTGAAGGAGGGAGGAAGAGGGTGAAGGGGGGAGGAAGAGGGTGAAGGAGGGAAGAAGAGGGTGAAGGAGGGAGGAAGGTGAAGGAGGGAGGAAGAGGGTGAAGGAGGGAGGAAGAGGGTGAAGGAGGGAGGAAGAGAGTGAGGGAGGGAGGAAGAGGGTGAAGGAGGGAAGAAGGTGAAGGAGGGAAGAAGAGGGTGAAGGAGGGAGGAAGGTGAAGGAGGGAGGAAGGTGAAGGAGGGAGGAAGAGGGTGAAGGAAGGAGGAAGAGGGTGAAGGAGGGAGGAAGAGGGTGAAGGAGGGAGGAAGAGGGTGAAGGGGGAGGAAAGTGGGGTGAAGGAAGGAGGAAGAGGGTGAAGGAGACGCTGTAGACAACAAGGGCTTCACCCAGTACACAGAAGAGGAGACTAACAAAGATAATAATCACGTCTCAGGCTGCCAATCGTTAACCTCCTGACGTTATCCTCCGCCATATAACGAGTGGTTAACGTCACGATATCGGAGTGTTTAAGAAATACCAATAAATTAACCTAGCCTAACCTAGTCTAACCTAACCTACCAATTGAATCTTGTCTCTATAGCTGTGAGTGTGTCGTTAATGTGTGGAAATGGCGACGACGTTAACCTCTGTTATATGGTTAATGTTAGGGTAGTTAACCACTTCCGTCACTCACATCGTCACAGTAGTTCACACCACATCACTAATAACATCACAACCTCACGTGGTCAAGGTTGTTAGAGACATTATTATAACCATAGCCTCGTGTTGTGTGTTTATCTGAGGCAGGGTGAGGGGAGGGGCAGGCGGGGTGTGAGGCAGGGTGAGGGGGGCAGGCGGGGTGTGAGGCAGGGTGAGGGGGGCAGGCGGGGTGTGAGGCAGGGTGAGGGGGGGGGCAGGCGGGGTGTGAGGCAGGGTGAGGGGGGGCAGGCGGGGTGTGAGGCAGGGTGAGGGGGGCAGGCGGGGTGTGAGGCAGGGTGAGGGGGGGCAGGCGGGGTGTGAGGCAGGGTGAGGGGGGGCAGGCGGGGTGTGAGGCAGGGTGAGGGGGGGGGGGGCAGGCGGGGTGTGAGGCAGGGTGAGGGGGGCAGGCGGGTTGTGAGGCAGGGGGAGGGGGGCAGGCGGGGTGTGAGGCAGGGTGAGGGGGGGCAGGCGGGGTGTGAGGCAGGGTGAGGGGGGCAGGCGGGGTGTGAGGCAGGGTGAGAGGTGGCAGGGTGAGGGGTGAGAGGTGGCAGGGTGAGAGGTGGCAGGGTGAGAGGTGGCAGGGTGGGGGGGGGCAGGCGGGGTGTGAGGCAGGGTGAGGGGGGGCAGGCGGGGTGTGAGGCAGGGTGAGGGGGGCAGGCGGGGTGAGAGGTGGCAGGGTGAGGGTGGGCAGGCGGGGTGAGAGGTGGCAGGGTGAGGGGGGGCAGGCGGGGTGAGAGGTGGCAGGGTGAGGGGGGGCAGGCGGGGTGTGAAGCAGGGTGAGGGGGGCAGGCGGGGTGTGAGGCAGGGTGAGGGGGGCAGGCGGGGTGTGAGGCAGGGTGAGGGGGGCAGGCGGGGTGTGAGGCAGGGTGAGAGGTGGCAGGGTGAGGGGTGAGAGGTGGCAGGGTGAGAGGTGGCAGGGTGAGGGGGGCAGGCGGGGTGTGAGGCAGGGTGAGGGGTGGCAGGGTGAGGGGGGGCAGGCGGGGTGTGAGGCAGGGTGAGGGGTGGCAGGGTGAGGGGGGCAGGCGGGGTGTGAGGCAGGGTGAGGGGGGCAGGCGGGGTGTGAGGCAGGGTGAGGGGGGCAGGCGGAGTGTGAGGCAGGGTGAGAGGTGGCAGGGTGAGGGGGGAGGCGGGGTGTGAGGCAGGGTGAGGGGGGCAGGCGGGGTGTGAGGCAGGGTGAGGGGTGGCAGGGTGAGGGGGGGCAGGCGGGGTGTGAGGCAGGGTGAGGGGGGGCAGGCGGGGTGTGAGGCAGGGTGAGGGGGGCAGGCGGTGTGTGAGGCAGGGTGAGGGGGGCAGGCGGGGTGTGAGGCAGGGTGAGAGGTGGCAGGGTGAGGAGGGGCAGACGGGGTGTGAGGCAGGGTGAGGGGGGCAGGCGGGGTGTGAGGAAGGGTGAGGGGTGGCAGGGTGAGGGGGGGCAGGCGGGGTGTGAGGCAGGGTGAGGGGGAGGCAGGCGGGGTGTGAGGCAGGGTGAGGGGGGCAGGCGGGGTGTGAGGCAGGGTGAGGGGTGAGAGGTGGCAGGGTGAGGGGTGAGAGGTGGCAGGGTGAAGGGGGCAGGCGGGGTGTGAGGCAGGGTGAGGGGTGGCAGGGTGAGGGGTGAGAGGTGGCAGGGTGAGAGGTGGCAGGGTGAGGGGGGCAGGCGGGGTGAGGCAGGGTGAGGGGTGGCAGGGTGAGGGGGGCAGGCGGGGTGTGAGGCAGGGTGAGGGGTGGCAGGGTGAGGGGGGGCAGGCGGGGTGTGAGGCAGGGTGAGGGGTGAGAGGTGGCAGGGTGAAGGGGGCAGGCGGGGTGTGAGGCAGGGTGAGGGGGGGCAGGCGGGGTGTGAGGCAGGGTGAGAGGTGGCAGGGTGAGGGGGGGAGGCGGGGTGTGAGGCAGGGTGAGGGGTGAGAGGTGGCAGGGTGAGGGGGGAGGCGGGGTGTGAGGCGGGGTGAGGGGAACGGGGCGTGAGTGCTGACCTGGTAAGTGAAGAGAAAAATGGTGCCGGAAAATGAAGGAGAGAAGGAGGTTTAGTTACAGCCAGACGTGAAGGACTGTGTGTGCGTGTGTGTGTGTGATGTTCACACACTCCGTCGTCAAGACCACCAGTGAGTCAGACATAAATTCAGACGCCAAGAAGACAAGACACGGGCAGAAAGTCATACACCATACAGACAGACACCGTACTAGTATGTCAGACGAGAGGGCAGCCTGAGTGCCAAAGACGGAGATGGAGAGGTGAGTGGTGACCTAAAATAGTGGTGGAGGAGGGAGGGAGGGAGGGAGGGAGGGAGGGAAAAAAAGCGATGAAGGAAGGAAGAAAGAAAGGAAGGGAGGGAGGAGAGAAGGAAGAGGGGTATAGAAGAATTAAAGAGAGAGAGAGGGAATAAAGAAAGGAAGGAAGGAAGGAAAGGCTAGCCAATGTTAATCAGACTAATTAATTTGGATAGAAACCTTGGAGACGAGAGCCAGCCGCCGCCTTGTAAGAATGGCTCCGTCTGCTCTCACTGCCGCCACATGACCAGACTGGCTGACTGGAAGACTGGCTGACTGGAAGACTGAACAAGAAAGGATAACACGGAGCTTACTGCTACCACCCCACTACACCATCACACCACACCATCACCACACCATCACACCATCACCACACACCACCACACCATCACACCACCACACCATCACACCACCACCACACCACACCACACCATCACCACCACACCACACCACCACACACCACCACACCACCACCACACCACACCATCACACCACCACACCACACCATCACCACCACCACACCACACCATCACCACCACACCACCACCACCACAGCATCACCACCACACCACACCACACCACCACCACACCACACCACACACCACCACACCACACCACCACCACACCACCACACCACACCACCACCACCACCACACCACCACCACCACACCACACCACCACCACACCACACCACACCACAACACCACACCACCATCACACCACCACCACCACACCACCACCACCACACCACCACCACAGCATCACCACCACACCACACCACCACCACAGCATCACCACCGCACCACCACCACCACACCACCACCACAGCATCACCACCGCACCACACCACAACACCACCACCACCACACCACCACCACCACACCATCACCACCACAGCATCACCACCGCACCACACCACAACACCACCCGTGGGATGTAATACCCACAAGTTTGTCTCCTCCAAAGTATTCTGAGAGGAACTTCAGGTTATCAGCAGCGACTTTCCTCTTCCCTCCTAGCTACACATATTGAGCCATTTTATCTTTGTTATTTATGGCTCACAGTAACTACTCTCACAGTTTAATGCCTCAAAGTACAATAACTTCATATAATAAATCACTTAATTAGCCATCAATCACACACAAGAGCCATATCTGTTTACATTTCTTGATATTTTATGGCTCACGGTAATGATGGTTAATGCCTCAGAAGGTACATTAATCATCCTCGTTTATGGGATGTGTTAAAAAAGTCGGATACGTTTATCATACGAGATGGGGGTGTTTAGATCAGGCCACCTTTGGGGTGTTTAAACTGATTCTTTACACACACACACACACACACACACACACACACACACACACACACACACACACACACACGGGAGAGAGACATAGACAGACAGACAAAAAGAGAGAGAGAGAGAAAACAATTTGCCTCGCCTCACAACATTATAATGGACACACCATAACCATCCATTACAACTTGCCTATAACACTGAAGGTGATAAACTACACTCATTCATTATCACACACACACACACACACACACACACACACACACACACACAGGTCCAGGATCCGCCACACAGAAAACTGACAATCGATATGACGGGTCGAGTGGCTGTGACGTCATGTTAAAATCTGATCCCCTCCTTGACGTCAGGCATGATAAAACTTACCCCACTGACGTCAGAGGGTAGGTAACGCCTCTCCACTGATGTCAATGGTAGGTAATTCCTCTCCAATGATGTCAGACGGTGGGTAACTTCTCTCCACTGGCGTCAGAGGTAAACAAATCTATTCGTGACATCAAGAGGTAGACAAACCCACTCGCGACGTCAGAGGTACACGAACACCCTCCTGAGACGCCATTGGTCAAACTTACACGTAACGTCAGAGACAGACTTGCCCTTCCTGTGACGTCATCGATAAGCCTGACCGAAAAATAATGGAAAGATAATGACTTCAGGGGAAACACGTGTGACAGTGAATAACACGAGGAGGAGAAATAACAGAGTAAAGACCAATAACAAAGACCACAAAAACAAGTCTTAATTCCTCGTAAATGCAACAAGAGACACACCAGGACACACACCAGGACACATGCCAGGACACACACGCCAGGACACACGCCGGCGACTGTGTTGTTTATCCCACGAAATCGCAGAAAATAGCCTTAACTTCTCGCCAAAAAAAAGAGTATAACACCAACGCAAATTAATTACCCGCCAAACAAGTGTTAACACCGCAGATTACCCGCCAAAAAAATTGATAAAAGGCTGAGATTACGCGCCACCAAAAACTGGTCACTGTGTAGATTAGCCGAGACTCCAAACGTGAAAACAATTTATTTTATCAAACAACAGGCGGCAAAAACGTAGACGTAGAAAGGATATACTAACGTCCCCGGGGAGTAATCTGAGTTCACTTGCGTCCAATACCCGCCAAAAAATATCAACAAAAAGTTTCCCGCCAAAAAGTGTGACATTATCGTTGTTTATCGAAGGAAACAACGAAACAGGAGGTAAAAGTCTTCAGATATTTATACGAAACAAAAACTAACATTACTTTATCGTTAGAAACAGTTGTTGAAGTCTGGTTAATAAGACGACAACAAAAGTTCAATCTACCGCCGGGAAAAGCGCACATTAAGGAAGGAATGGAGCAAAAATCAAGAGGGCGAGTTTCCTTGGGTGTGGACGTGACTGAGAATGTGAAAACTTCCTGCTGGTGGTGATGACAGCAGGCTGGAGGAGGTGGTGGTGTATCAATTAGCCTCGTCAGGTCTCCCGTGTAGTAGCTGGATTACATCTCTGAAGCTACACCACCGTCGGTCTTATTACCCCATCAAAGACCACGCGAATATAGTCTTTTTTTTTATAAACGTGATCAAAGTCAAACCCCGAGATCTTTTTAATAGCGTGATTAAAGCACTCTTGGGCCGCTCTTATTAGCGTGATTCTCCCCAAACTGAGAGAAGGTTCTCGTCAGCGTGATCAAGGTCACCCAAGCGGCCCGCGGTCTTCGGGACCCTGGCAAAGATAAAGTGAAGTTCCCGGAGGTTTTAATGATGCTGTTAAGTTGGTCCATCCAGCTTTTAATAGTGAGACGAAAGTGAGTGTTAAGAGCACTTATATTACCCTGATGAAAGTGTGTGTGTGTGTAAGGTGAAAACTCTCCTTAGCGTGACTTGACTAAAGGAAGGGAGGGGCGCTAACTAGAATATACTCCCCACCTCACCCCATCCCCTAACTCCCCACCGTCTCCTCACTTAGCCCCCCTCCCCTTAACCTTCACCCCTACAATAATTCCCCCCCCCCCCCCCAAGTCGTGTGAGTAACGATGTTTGTACTAAGAACTTGAGCTGTTTACTTATTCAGAGAGTACACACACACACACACACACACACACACTAACGTAAGGTAATTGTATGGACAAGTCTATTGGGGTCTGTCAACTCTCTTGGACACGTGGGGGAGGAAACAATTTATTTTTATTTGTTTTATGATAAAGTTAATGAGCTCAGGATGGTTAATGTTCCAATGTCGGGACGTTAATGTTTCTGGTGATTAAAGTTATCACAGGTTAGGTTTGGTTAAGTTATGTTAGACTACTTTAGGTTATGGTTAGGTTAGATTACTTTTGGTTAGGTTAGGTTAGGTTAAGTTAGATATCCTAGAAACAGTTAACGTCACAGCATCACAACTTTATCCACTGTTCTACGATGTGGTTAACGTTACGATATCGGAAGGTGATGACGATAAGGTCTGTAACACCATCAACTAAAACAGGACTTTCCCCTCTAGCTGTGAGTCATTAACGTCCCCCCTGATATCGCAAGAGTTAGGGCGATAAGGCTGCAATACCAATAAACTAACGAGGGAATTTCGTCTCTCCCTGCACGCCGTTATCGTCTCTTTGTTATCGTAGCACTATCTTCTGCCTCACTAGTGGCTGGTGTAGTAAGGTGGCAGTGTTATCAGCTGTAATGATCCACTGAGAATACTACTCTCTCTCTCTCTCTCTCTCTCTCTCTCTCTCTCTCTCTCTCTCTCTCTCTCTCTCTCTCTACTTTTCTCAGCGTGGAATTAATGAGATGATTAGCGTGAGCGAGGCTTAATGAGTCAGCTAGAGACGGAGTATAATTAGTTGGCAATTTAGTGGTTGACGTAATTAGCTAGTGATATTAGTGGCTGTAGTTAGGGCAGAAGGCTGGGTCATTAGCGTGAGAGTTGAGCACAGGTGGAGAACAGGTGGAGGAACATCTACCTATAACCTAACCTAACCTGAAGTGACTCTAATCTTACCTACTTCTAACCTAACCTAACTTGACCTAAACTGACCTGACCTGACCTAACCACACCTGAAGTGACCTAATCTTACTTACTTCTAACCTAACCTAACTTGACTTAAACTGACCTAACTTGACCTAACCTGAAGTGGCCTAATCTTACCTATTTCTAACCTAACCTAACTTGACCTAAACTGACCTGACCTGACCTAATCTTACCTACTTCTATCTTAACCTAACTTGACCTGACCTGACCTAACCTGAAGTGACCTAATCTTACCTATTTCTAACCAAACTTTACTTGACCTAAACTGACCTGACCTAACCTAATCTTACCTACTTCTAACCTAACTTGACCTGACCTGACCTAACCTGAAGTGACCCATCGTAACCAAACCAAGGTTGTGGGTTCAGTAAGAAAGTTTGGGTTCGGGTACAGGGATTTGTTTGGACCTTCATACGGGTTCACTTTTACCATAAATTTACCTCTATTTACCGGACTACAGGGAGATGAAAGTCCGTTATATCGAGGGTCCGTTAGATGTGACACCCCCACCAATAACGGATTAGATGTAGAGAGAAGTTCGTTATATGGAGGCTTTACCGAAGAATCTTAGGAGAGAGAGAGAGAGAGAGAGAGAGAGAGAGAGAGAGAGAGAGAGAGAGAGAGAGAGAGAGAGAGGCTTCGAGTCTCTTCTCCAGCGAGTGATGACGTGACCCCTCCCCCACCTCCCCCAGCATCCACGACAAGGAGGGGGATGGGAGGGGTGCTGAGAGGGAAGGGGGGGGAGGGGAGGGGACCTGATGAGGAGGGATAAGACGGAAGAGAGAGAGAGAGAGAGAGAGAGAGAGAGAGAGAGAGAGAGAGAGAGAGAGAGAGAGAGAGAGACGACCCCCCCCCCCCCTCCATGGGAAGGAACGTGAGCAATTTTCTAATGTGTTCAAAAGCTCTGAGATTAATCCAGTGTACTTGTAGAGGATGAAAACTTGGACGATATATTTCAGTCATAAGAGGAAGGGAACACACACTCTACCCCCACCCCACCCCTCCCTTTACCCCCCCCCCCCCTCCCCTCCCTCTCACCCCCCTCCCTGTGTTGGTTGGTGGTATAAAACACGTCTGATTCTCGTTGCCCTAGTGTATGTGAGGGGGAGGAGGGGGAAGGGGGAGGAGGTGCGGGAAGAAGGCTAGGAATGGGTGGAGGAATGTGTAGTAATGAAGTTGGATGAGATATTACCGGTATACGACTTGGAGGGGGGGAGGGGGGAGGGGGGTAGGGGGGGGGGGGAGGGGGAGGGGGGGGAGGGGGGGGGAGGGGGGAGGGGAGGGGGGTAGGGGGGAGGGTCAAAGGGGGGTCGTTGTCTCTGGCCTCTTCACCATAATTTTCTAACAGTAATAACTAACTACCCACACACACACATACTTGACCACATCCTCACCATACATCCACACACATACTTGACCACATCCTCAACATACATCCACACACATACTTGACCACATCCTCAACATACATCCACACACACACTTGACCACATCCTCAACATACATCCACACACATACTTGACCACATCCTCACCATACATCCACACACAGTTTACAGAGAGAGTCTTTACCATCGACAATGATCCGTCTCATAACATCACTATCCACACATGAAGAGTCAAGTGTAATCTGTAACACGTGTCTATAACAATGTATACATAGGCTTTTAAGATATGTATTATGTATGTTATTATGTATTATGGTTGATGTATCTTACTGTATACACCTTTTGTCTCATTCTTCTTCTGGCTTCCCTTTTATTTATTTATTCTCTTCCTCTTACAACCCTCCTCTACCTGTACCCCCCTCACCTCACCTCACACTCTCCCTCACCTCTCACTCTCCCTCACCGCTCACTCTCCCTCACCGCTCACTCCACCTCACCTCTCACTCTCCCTCACCTCTCCTCCTGTCACTCTCCCTCACCTCTCACTCTCCCTCACCTCTCACTCTCCCTCACCTCTCACTCTCCCTCACCTCTCACTCCACCTCACCGCTCACTCTCCCTCACCGCTCACTCTCCCTCACCTCTCACTCTCCCTCACCTCTCACTCTCCCTCACCTCTCACTCCCCCTCACCGCTCACTCTCCCTCACCGCTCACTCTCCCTCACCTCTCACTCCACCTCACCGCTCACTCTCCCTCACCGCTCACTCTCCCTCACCGCTCACTCTCCCTCACCTCTCACTCTCCCTCACCTCTCACTCCACCTCACCGCTCACTCTCCCTCACCGCTCACTCTCCCTCACCTCTCACTCTCCCTCACCTCTCACTCTCCCTCACCTCTCACTCCCCCTCACCGCTCACTCTCCCTCACCGCTCACTCTCCCTCACCTCTCACTCCACCTCACCGCTCACTCTCCCTCACCTCTCACTCTCCCTCACCGCTCACTCTCCCTCACCTCTCACTCCACCTCACCGCTCACT
>CAUDMG010000210.1:122500-137500 GCA_958450375.1 Homarus gammarus
CACGACCACCCTCTCCTGACGAAGGGGGCACCTGTCATGTTCCCCAGGGCTTACTTTACTCCCTGCTACACACCGTGGGAGGAACCCTGCCATTCTCACACCATCCCCTCAAACACGTACATTGTAAACCTATACGAGAGCCATAACACAGGACGTACCTTCGCCTGCCTTCTGCCTGCACTGGCGTTGTCTCATGGTGTGGGTGGCTTATAGGGGGTGTTGATCGTGCCAGCTACCACACAACCACACTGTGATCTGACTGTAAAAAAAACAAGATAAAAATATATATATATAACACAAAAGTCAGTCATATAACAACGCTCTACTTAACACGGGAAATATTTGTCAACGAGTAATATAAAATCTTCTTTTTTTTTTACTTTGTTATTTTCTTTCGTTCAGACCTGACAGTTGTTGACGAGGGGGAATTAGTGTAAAATTTTCCTCTTTTGGTTAAGTTTTATTCCTACCTTTGCTGACCTGACTGAAAATGTATTAGTCATGTGTGGGATGGTGGTGGTTGTTGGTGCTTTACAAGAGGAGTATAAAGAGAGGGAAGGAGGAAGAGAGACACAGGGAAAAGGAGAATGAGAAAAATGAGGGAAGTGCACTGAGGGGAGAGAGGAGGAAGATGGGTGAGGGGAGAGAGGAGGAAGATGAGTGAGGGGAGAGAGGAGGAAGATGGGTGAGGGGAGAGAGGAGGAAGATGGGTGAGGGGAGAGAGGAGGAAGATGGGTGAGGGGAGAGAGGAGGAAGATGGGTGAGGGGAGAGAGGAGGAAGATGAGTGAGGGGAGAGAGGAGGAAGATGGGTGAGGGGAGAGAGGAGGAAGATGAGTGAGGGGAGAGAGGAGGAAGATGGGTGAGGGGAGAGAGGAGGAAGATGGGTGAGGGGAGAGAGGAGGAAGATGGGTGAGGGGAGAGAGGAGGAAGATGAGTGAGGGGAGAGAGGAGGAAGATGGGTGAGGGAGAGAGGAGGAAGATGGGTGAGGGGAGAGAGGAGGAAGATGGGTGAGGGGAGAGAGGAGGAAGATGGGTGAGGGGAGAGAGGAGGAAGATGGGTGAGGGGAGAGGAGGAAGATGGGTGAGGGAGAGAGGAGGAAGATGAGTGAGGGGAGAGAGGAGGAAGATGGGTGAGGGGAGAGAGGAGGAAGATGGGTGAGGGGAGAGAGGAGGAAGATGGGTGAGGGGAGAGAGGAGGAAGATGGGTGAGGGAGAGAGGAGGAAGATGGGTGAGGGGAGAGAGGAGGAAGATGGGTGAGGGGAGAGAGGAGGAAGATGAGTGAGGGGAGAGAGGAGGAAGATGGGTGAGGAGAGAGAGGAGGAAGATGGGTGAGGGGAGAGAGGAGGAAGATGGGTGAGGGAGAGAGGAGGAAGATGAGTGAGGGGAGAGAGGAGGAAGATGGGTGAGGGGAGAGAGGAGGAAGATGAGTGAGGAGAGAGAGGAGGAAGATGGGTGAGGGGAGAGAGGAGGAAGGATGGTGAGGGGAGAGAGGAGGAAGATGAGTGGGAGAGGAGGAGGAAGATGGGGGGGGAGGAGGAGAGTGAGTGAGGGGAGAGAGAGGAAGATGGGTGAGGGAGAGAGGGGAGGAGTGAGGGAGAGAGGAGGAAGATGGGGGAGGAGAGGAGGAGATGAGTGAGGTGAGAGAGGAGGAAGATGGGTGAGGGGAGAGAGGAGGAAGATGTGTGAGGGGAGAGAGGAGGAAGATGTGTGAGGGGAGAGAGGAGGAAGATGGAGTGAGGGGAGAGAGGAGGAAGATGGGTGAGGGAGAGAGGAGGAAGATGGGTGAGGGGAGAGGAGGAGGGTGAGGAGAGAGAGGAGGAAGAGGTGAGGGGGGAGGGAGTGGTGAGGGGGAGAGAGGAGGAAGATGGTGGGAGAGGAGGAGGGATGGGTGAGGGGAGAGAGGGGGAAGATGAGTGAGGGGGAGAGGAGGAAGATGGGTGAGGGAGAGAGGAGGAAGATGGGTGAGGGGAGAGAGGAGGAAGATGGTGAGGAGGAGAGAGGAGGAAGATGGGTGAGGGGAGAGGAGGAAGATGGGTGAGGGAGAGAGGAGGAAGATGGGTGAGGGGGAGAGGAGGAGAGGAGTGAGGGGAGAGAGGAGGAAGTGGGTGAGGGGAGAGAGGAGGAAGATGGGTGAGGGGAGAGAGGAGGAGATGGGTAGGGAGGAGGGGAGTGAGGAGGGGAGAGGAGGAGAGGGTGAGGGGAGGAGAGGAAGATGGGTGAGGGAGGGAGGGGAGAGGGTGAGGGGAGGAGGGAGGAAGAGGTGAGGGGAGAGAGGAGGAAGATGGGTGAGGGGGGGGGAGGAGGAGATGGGTGAGGGGAGAGGGAGGAAGATGGGTAGGGAGAGAGGAGGAAGATGGGTGAGGGGAGAGGAGGAGAGGTGGGGGGGGGAGGGTGCTGGTGGGGGAGGAGGGATGGGTGAGGGGAGGGGAGGAGTGGTGAGGGGTGAGGAGTGATGGGTGGGGGGAGGGAGTGGTGGGGGAGAGGAGGGTGCTGAGTGGGGAGGGAGGGGCTGGGGGGGGAGGGAGGGTGAGTGAGGGGAGAGGAGGAGTGCTGGTGGGGAGGAGGGGAGATGAGTGAGGGGGGAGGGAGAGGGTGAGGGAGGGGAGGGGATGGGTGAGGGGAGAGGGAGGGATGGTGAGGGAGGAGAGGAGGTGGGTGAGGGGGAGAGGGTGAGTGGTGGGGGGGAGGGTGGGTGAGGGGAGGAGGGTGGATGGGTGAGGGGAGGAGGGAGGAAGATGGGTGGGGGAGGAGGGGACGATGGTGGGGGGAGGGTGCTGGTGGGGGGGGGGAGGGTGCTGGTGGGGGGAGGGTGCTGGTGGGGGGGGAGGGTGCTGGTGGGGGGAGGGTGATGTTGGGGGGAGGGTGCTGGTGGGGGGGAGGGTGCTGGTGGGGGGGAGGGTGCTGGTGGGGAGGGAGGGTGCTGGTGGGGAGGGAGGGTGCTGGTGGGGGGAGGGTGCTGGTGGGGGGAGGGTGCTGGTGGGGGGGAGGGTGCTGGTGGGGAGGGAGGGTGCTGGTGGGGGGGAGGGTGCTGGTGGGGGGGAGGGTGCTGGGGGGGGGGAGGGTGGTGGTGGGGGGAGGGTGCTGGTTGGGGGAGAGTGATGGTGGGGGGGGGAGGGTGCGAGGGGGGGGGAGGGTGCTGGTGGGGAGGGAGGGTGCTGGTGGGGAGGGAGGTGCTGGTGGGGGAGGAGGGTGCTGGTGGGGGGGAGGGTGCTGGTGGGGGGAGGGTGCTGGTGGGGGGAGGGTGCTGGTGGGGGGGGAGGGTGCTGGTGGGGGGGGAGGGTGCTGGTGGGGGGGGAGGGTGCTGGTGGGTGGGGAGGGTGCTGGTGGGGGGGGAGGGTGCTGGTGGGGGGGGAGGGTGCTGGTGGGGGGAGGATAGTGGGGGTGAAGTAGGGGGGGTGGGAGGCAGGGTGGTGGTGAGGGACAATGGGGGAGAGGTGGAGGAGACGGGGGAGGACTGTGGGTGTAAAGGAGAGGGGGGAGGTAGAGTAAACACTACAGCCAATAGTCTGCCGCGTCAACAAGTCACCTGTGTGGAGGATGTTTTATGCACTGACCACCTGGTAAAGGTATGATGGCACTCAGGTAAACAACTCACCTAGCGCGAAACGTCAACAGGTAAATCTTTAATAAATTCAGTAAAAAAAACATACAAGTACCAACACCGCCAGTACATACATACATACACAGTCAACGCACATGATCAAAAGGTGTTGTTGGTGTGTGTGTGTGTGTGAGGCTAAGGTGTCAACAATACTGGTTATAACAACACACGGAGTCATGTCTGTCTGCTGCAGGAAGGAGGGAAGTCATGTCTGTCTGCTGCAGGAAGGAGGGAAGTCATGTCTGTCTGCGGCAGGAAGGAGGTAAGTCATGTCTGTCTGCTGCAGGAAGGAGGTAAGTTATGGCTGTATTCCAAATGACCTTTCCACTAAGCTCCTCCCACTATCTATCGGCGCCCTTACCAACCAGTCAAGTTCTAAGACGATCACTGGTTGTCAGGTGAGTTCTGCCACCACTCAGGGCGACGATTCCATTGCCTCCGTCTTGTCACTGATTAATGTAAAACTTTCATCAGGTAAAGATCAAACGTCACACTTATTGTGCATAAAAATATTAAACCTTCATAAGTTTTTTTTTACTCAATAATATATAAGAGAAAACATTTAATTATGAGAGAGATTCAAGATAATTTCGATATGATTCTGGAAGCTGTTTTTGTGTTGTAGAATAAATGAGTTAATTAGATACCTGTGTGAACCCAGATCCTACCTGGCCTGTGGCTCTCTGACCTTCACGTTCAAGAGGAAGAAACAGTGTGGGGAGGAGGGAGGGAGGGAGGGGTAAACGATGCGTAAATAATGGTAACAGATAAACAAGGGGTTTTATAAATGGGTGAATAAAGGAGGAGGTGAGGGAGAGAGATAAAGGGGGGGAAGGAGATAAGAGCGACAGACGAGGCCAACCAATACCCGAGAATACCACCACCCCCACCACCACCACCCCCCCCACTACCTCCCCACCACCACCACCACCACCACCACCCCCCCACTACCTCCCCACCACCACCACCACTACCTCCCCACCACCCCCACCACCACCACCACCCCCACCCCCATGGTTAATGACCCGCGACTTATTACATCATGAAGACCCACCGGCACTATGGAGCAGGCAGGGGGGGGGGGGGGTGAAGGGTGAAAGGGTACGGTCACGGGTGAAGGTGAAGGGTGAGGGGGAGGGGTGAAGGGTGAGGGGTGAAGGGGGAGGGGTGAACGGGGGAGGGTAGGAGGAGAGGAAAGGAAGATAATACCACGGAGAAGGGAGAGTAGGACAGGAGGAGCTGTAAATTAAGCAGTAAGGGGGGACCACTGAGGTGAGGGAGGAAATAGGGAGTTAGTAGGGAGGAAGAATGGAGGAAATCTAGGACCAAGTGGTATGTAGGAGGGAGGGGCCAGGGAGAGAAGAGAGGGGAGTGGTTAAGGGAGAGAAAGAGGGTCGTAAACCACACGAGAGGGGAAATAACAGAGGAAGGAGGGGGACAAGAACAAGGGGAGAAGGAAGGAGAGGTGATGAGAGGAGGAGAAGAGGAGTTTTTTGTAGAGTGGAGGAGGAGAGGGAGGGAGGGAGGCCATCACCCCCTCTCCCAGACCCCCTCCTACCATAACTCCTCTCCCTGCCCCCCCTCCTACCATAACTCCTCTCCCTGCCCCCCTCCTACCATAACTCCTCTCCCTGCCTCCCCCCCTCCTACCATAACGCCTCTCCCTGCCCCCCTCCTACCATAACTCCTCTCCCTACCCCCCTACCATAACTCCTCTCCCTACCCCCCTCCTACCATAACTCCTCTCCCTGCCCCCCTCCTACCATAACTCCTCTCCCTGCCCCCCTCCTACCATAACTCCTCTCCCTGCCCCCCGTCCTACCATAACTCCTCTCCCTGCCCCCCTACCATAACTCCTCTCCCTGCCCCCCCTCCTACCATAACTCCTCTCCCTGCCCCCCTCCTACCATAACTCCTCTCCCTGCCCCCCTACCATAACTCCTCTCCCTGCCCCCTCCTACCATAACTCCTCTCCCTGCCCCCCCTCCTACCATAATTCCTCTCCCTGCCCCCCTCCTACCATAACTCCTCTCCCTGCCTCCCCCACTCCTACCATAACTCCTCTCCCTGCCCCCTCCTACCATAACTCCTCTCCCTGCCCCCTACCATAATCCTTCCTGCCCCCCCTCCCATAACCTCTCCCGCCCCCCTCCTACCATAACTCCTCTCCCTGCCCCCCTCCTACCATAACTCCTCTCCTGCCCCCCTACATAACTTCTCCCTGCCCCCTCCACCATAACTCCTCCCTGCCCCCTCCTACCATAACTCCTCTCCCTGCCCCCCCTCCGACCATAACTCCTCTCCCTGCCCCCCTCCTACCATAACTCCTCTCCCTGCCCCCTCCTACCATAACTCCTCTCCCTGCCCCCCCCTCCTACCATAACTCCTCTCCCTGCCCCCCCTACCATAACTCCTCTCCCTGCCCCCCCTCCTCGTGGAGTCGTAATGAGGCTGATAAATGGCCAAGTTATCCACCATTTTACCCCCAGCGTCCAGATATTTACTTCGAGAGTTGAGGTGAGACTAAGACCAGCTGACGCCTACCACCACCCTTACCACATCCCTACCACCACCCCTACTACACCCCAACCACCACCCCTGCACCCCCTCCACCCCTACCACCACCCCTGCACCCCCTCCACCCCTACCACACCCCTACCACCACCCCTGCACCCCCTCCACCCCTACCACCACCCCTGCACCACCCACCACCCCTGCACCCCCTCCACCCCTACCACCACCCCTGCACCCCCCTCCACCCCTACCACCACCCCTGCACCACCCACCACCCCCCTCCACCCCTACCACCCCCCCTCCCCACCCAGTAATGGATTTGTCTTCCTCTAGTCTTCACTTTAAATGTCTTTGTCTTCACTTACACACACACACACACACACACACACACACACACACACACACACACACACACACACACACCCACCCACACACACACACACACACCCACACCCACACACACACACACACCCACCCACATTACTCCCCTCCCCCAATAATACCTCCATATAGAGAGAGGGAACGCTTTAATGAACAGCTCGGTATTAACCTGTGGCAGAGGCCGTCCACCACTCTGCCTTATACACGTTAATATTCCTAATGGTAGACACACATTACTGCTCTCTCTCTCTCTCTCTCTCTCTCTCTCTCTCTCTATACGTACTGCACAATCCTCTTCACGAGAAAAAAGTTTGAGAGACAAGAGACATGAGAGAAAGTTTTAGAGATAAGAGACAAGAGAGAAAGTTTTAGGGATAAGAGACAAGAGAGAGAAAGTTTTAGAGACATGAGAAGATATAAGAGAAAGTTTTAGGGATAAGAGACAAGAGAGAGAAAGTTTTAGAGACATGAGAAGATATAAGAGAAAGTTTTAGGGATAAGAGACAAGAGAGAGAAAGTTTTAGACATGAGAGAAACTTTTATCCGATAAGAGACACACGAGCTAAAGTTTAAGAGATAAGAGACACGAGAGAGAAAGTTAGAGAGATAAAAGTCACACTTGGGATATAAGAGGAAGAAAGAGACACAAATATTAGGAACAACTAAAGTTCGAGTGAGAGACATTCATACGTGTGTTGAGGCGTCCACATATTGTACCACCCTCACCAATGGTACAATAGTTACCAATGGTTGTGTAGTGGTGAGGGAGGAAGAGAGGGAAGGAAGGAAGGAGGGAAGGAAGGGAGGAAGAGAGGGTTCGAGTGAGAGACATTCATACGTGTGTGTTGAGACGTCCACATATTGTACCACCCTCACCAATGGTACAATAGTTACCAATGGTTGTGTAGTGGTGAGGGAGGAAGAGAGGGAAGGAAGGAAGGAGGGAAGGAAGGGAGGAAGAGAGGGTTCGAGTGAGAGACATTCATACGTGTGTGTTGAGACGTCCACATATTGTACCACCCTCACCAATGGTACAATAGTTACCAATGGTTGTGTAGTGGTGAGGGAGGAAGAGAGGGAAGGAAGGAAGGAAGGAAGAAGGGAAGGAAGGAGGGAAGGGAGGGAGGGAGGGAGGGAGGGAGGGAGGGAGGGAGGAAGGAAGGAGGGAAGGAAGGAAGGAAGGGAGGAAGGAAGGAAGGGAGGAAGGAAGACACATGGTTATGAGTTACTGGTCTACACTGACGAATGGCTTAATAAAGTCAGATTAGGGGAAAACCTGGCAGGACTAAGGGGGGTGTTGGAGGGTGGTGGAGTGTTGGAGGTTGGTGGAGTGTTGGAGGATGGTGGAGTGTTGGAGGATGGTGGAGTGTTGGAGGATGGTGGAGTGTTGGAGGATGGTGGAGTGTTGGAGGGTGGTGGAGTGTTGGAGGGTGGTGGAGTGTTGGAGGGTGGTGGAGTGTTGGAGGGTGGTGGAGTGTTGGAGGGTGGTGGAGTGTTGGAGGATGGTGGAGTGTTGGAGGATGGTGGAGTGTTGGAGGATGGTGGAGTGTTGGAGGGTGGTGGAGTATTGGAGGAAGGTGATGGAGTGTGTTAGTGATGGTGAAGTGTTGGAGAGTAGTGCAATGTGGTGGTGATAGCAGGGTATAGCAGTATGGTGGTGATGGTTGTGGTAATAGTGGTGGTGGGAAGGCTGCAGCGGTGTGGTAGGGTACAGCAGTGTGGTGGGAGGGTGTGGTATGGTACAGCAGGGTGGTGGGAGGGTGTGGTAGGGTACAGCAGGGTGGTGGGAGGGTGTGGTACGGTACAGCAGGGTGGTGGGAGGGTGTGGTAGGGTACAGCAGGGTGGTGGGAGGGTGTGGTAGGGTACAGCAGGGTGGTGGGAGGGTGTGGTAGGGTACAGCAGTGTGGTGGGAGGGTGTGGTAGGGTACAGCAGGGTGGTGGGAGGGTGTGGTAGGGTACAGCAGGGTGGTCAGCGGGTGTGTGGTACGGTACAGCTGGGTGGTGGGAGGGTGTGGTAGGGTACAGCAGGGTGGTGGGAGGGTGTGGTAGGGTACAGCAGGGTGGTGGGGAGGGTTGTGGTAGGGTACAGCAGGGTGGTGGGAGGGTGTGGTATGGTACAGCAGGGTGGTGGGGGTGTGGTATGGTAAAGCAGGGTGATGGAGGGTGTGGTAGGGTACAGCAGGGTGGTGGGAGGGTGTGTAGGGTATAGCAAGGTGGTGGGAGGGTGTGGTATGGTACAGCAGGGTGAGGGAGGGTGTGGTAGGGTACAGCAGGGTGGTGGGAGGGTGTGGTAGGGTATAGCAGGGTGGTGGGAGGGTGTGGTATGGTACAGCAGGGTGAGGGAGGGTGTGGTATGGTACAGCAGGGTGGTGGGAGGGTGTGGTAGGGTATAGCAGGGTGGTGGGAGGGTGTGGTAGGGTACAGCAGGGTGGTGGGAGGGTGTGGTAGGGTACAGCAGGGTGGTGGGGGTTGGTAGGGTACAGATGTGGTGGGTGTGGTAGGGTACAGTAGGGTGGTGGGAGGGTGTGGTAGGGTACAGTAGGGTGGTGGAGGGTGTGGTAGGGTACAGTCGGGTGGTGGGAGGGTGTGGTAGGGTACAGTAGGGTGGTGGGAGGGTGTGGTAGGGTACAGTAGGGTGGTGGGAGGGTGTGGTATGGTACAGCAGGGTGGTGGGAGGGTGTGGTATGGTACAGCAGGGTGATGGGAGGGTGTGGTAGGGTATAGCAAGGTGGTGGGAGGGTGTGGTAGGGTATAGCAGGGTGGTGGGAGGGTGTGGTAGGGTACAGCAGGGTGGTGGGAGGGTGTGGTATGGTACAGCAGGGTGAGGGAGGGTGTGGTAGGGTACAGCAGGGTGGTGGGAGGGTGTGGTAGGGTACAGCAGGGTGGTGGGAGGGTGTGGTATGGTACAGCAGGGTGGTGGGAGGGTGTGGTAGGGTACAGTAGGGTGGTGGGAGGGTGTGGTAGGGTACAGCAGGGTGGTGGGAGGGTGTGGTATGGTACAGCAGTGTGGTGGGAGGGTGTGGTAGGGTACAGCAGGGTGGTGGGAGGGTGTGGTAGGGTACAGCAGGGTGGTGGGAGGGTGTGGTAGGGTGCAGCAGGGTGGTGGGAGGGTGTGGTAGGGTACAGCAGAGTAGTGGGAGGGTGTGGTAGGGTACAGTAGTGTGGTGGGAGGGTGTGGTAGGGTACAGCAGGGTGGTGGGAGGGTGTGGTATGGTATAGCAGGGTGGTGGGAGGGTGTGGTAGGGTACAGCAGGGTGGTGGGAGGGTGTGGTAGGGTACAGCAGTGTGGTGGGAGGGTGTGGTAGGGTACAGCAGGGTGGTGGTAGGGTACAGCAGGGTGGTGGGAGGGTGTGGTAGGGTACAGTAGGGCGGTGGGAGGGTGTGGTAGGGTACAGTAGGGTGGTGGGAGGGTGTGGTATGGTACAGTAGGGTGGTGGGAGGGTGTGGTAGGGTACAGTAGGGTGGTGGGAGGGTGTGGTATGGTACAGCAGGGTGGTGGGAGGGTGTGGTATGGTACAGCAGGGTGATGGGAGGGTGTGGTAGGGTACAGCAGGGTGGTGGGAGGGTGTGGTAGGGTATAGCAGGGTGGTGGGAGGGTGTGGTAGGGTATAGCAGGGTGGTGGGAGGGTGTGGTAGGGTACAGCAGTGTGGTGGGAGGGTGTGGTAGGGTACAGCAGGGTGGTGGTAGGGTACAGCAGGGTGGTGGGAGGGTGTGGTAGGGTACAGCAGGGTGGTGGGAGGGTGTGGTAGGGTACAGTAGGGTGGTGGGAGGGTGTGGTAGGGTACAGCAGTGTGGTGGGAGGGTGTGGTAGGGTACAGCAGGGCGGTGGGAGGGTGTGGTAGGGTACAGTAGGGTGGTGGGAGGGTGTGGTATGGTACAGTAGGGTGGTGGGAGGGTGTGGTAGGGTACAGTAGGGTGGTGGGAGGGTGTGGTATGGTACAGCAGGGTGGTGGGAGGGTGTGGTATGGTACAGCAGGGTGATGGGAGGGTGTGGTAGGGTACAGCAGGGTGGTGGGAGGGTGTGGTAGGGTATAGCAGGGTGGTGGGAGGGTGTGGTAGGGTATAGCAGGGTGGTGGGAGGGTGTGGTAGGGTACAGCAGTGTGGTGGGAGGGTGTGGTAGGGTACAGCAGTGTGGTGGGAGGGTGTGGTAGGGTACAGCAGGGTGGTGGTAGGGTACAGCAGGGTGGTGGGAGGGTGTGGTAGGGTACAGCAGGGTGGTGGGAGGGTGTGGTAGGGTACAGTAGTGTGGTGGGAGGGTGTGGTAGGGTACAGCAGGGTGGTGTGAGGGTGTGGTAGGGTACAGCAGGGTGGTGGGAGGGTACAGCAGGGTGGTGGGAGGGTGTGGTAGGGTACAGCAGGGTGGTGGGAGGGTACAGCAGGGTGGTGGGAGGGTGTGGTAGGGTACAGCACAGCAGTAGTTAGGTGTATAAAGTAGCCAGTATAACAAGAGGTAAGATGAGAGACCTTGGTCCTCAAGGCGGCGGTAAACGACTAGGCTGGCCTTGACTTACACGACCCCCCCCCCCCCCTCCCACACCCTCACTCCTCGCCTACATTTACCAAGTTTGTCCTGAATCAATCCTATGGGGTAAAACTGCAGTAGTGGCAGCAGTAGTGGCGGTACAAGCAGCAGGAGCGGGCCCAGGCAGTCGGGTGGCCAAGCCGGGCAGGGCGGGGATCAATAGAGTGGCGCCAGACCCGCCCGCCACCCACTCTCAACCTTACTCCCATACTACACAACGTTCATTATCCCGTCTCCTCCCTAGTGTCACGCCCCAGCACGCTATTCCCACATCTGGGTGTAACTACCATACGTCCCGGTCTTGTGCCTCACGGCCGCCCGTCATGAGAACTGCAAGTATTTTCACCATTAGTAACAGTTCCCCTTTGGGTCTTTCTCCCAGGCCGGAGTATTGTTCATGACGGCTCGCCTTCCACGCCCCCAAGGTCTTCCTCAACCAACACTTCTTGTGTGTGAGTGGACCAGGTCACACCCTTTCCCTGACACACCCTGGCTTATGGTGACACACCCTAGCCCCACAAACACACCCTAGTTCATAACACGTCCACTTCCAAGACAACCTACAGTAGTTGGCGCACCTCCCCCATGACACACCCTGCCGGTGACACACCTCCATGACACACCCTGCCGGTGACACACCTCCATGACACACCCTGCCGGTGACACACCTCTATGACACACCCTGCCGGTGACACACCTCCATGACACACCCTGTCGGTGACACACCTCCATGACACACCCTGCCGGTGACACACCCTGCCGGCGACACACCTCCATGACACACCCTGCCGGTGACACAACTCCATGACACACCCTGCCGGTGACACACCCTGCCGGTGGCACACCTCCATGACACACCCTGCCGGTGACACAACCCATGACACATCCTACCGGTGACACACCTCCATGACACACCCTGCCGGTGACACAACTCCATGACACACCCTGCTGGTGACACACCTCCATGACACACCCTGCTGGTGACACACCTCCATGACACACACTGCCGGTGACACACCCTGCCGGTGGCACACCTCCATGACACACCCTGCCGGTGACACAACCCATGACACACCCTACCGGTGACACACCTCCATGACACACCCTACCGGTGACACACCTCCATGACACACCCTACCGGTGACACACCTCCATGACACACCCTGCTGGTGACACACCTCCATGAAACACCCTGCCGGTGACACACCTCCATGACACACCCTGCCGGTGGGACACCTCCATGACACATCTTGCCGGTGACACACCTCCATGACACACCCTGCCGATGAAACACCTTCATGACACACCCTGCCGGTGACACACCTCCATGACACACCCTGCCGGTGACACATTAGACACGCCCAAATTCATGACGCACCCTACCACCTGACGCACCCTACCACCTGACGCACCCTACCACCTGACGCACCCTATCACCTGACGCACCCTACCACCTGACGCACCCTACCACCTGACGCACCCTACCACCTGACACACCCTACAACCTGACGCACCCTACAACCTGACGCACCCTACAACCTGATGCACCCTACAACCTGACACACCCTACCACCTGATGCACCCTACAACCTGACACACCCTACCACCTGACGCACCCTATCACCTGACACACCCTACCACCTAACGCACCCTACCACCTGACGCACCCTACAACCTGACGCACCCTACAACCTGACACACCCTACAACCTGACGCACCCTACAACCTGACACACCCTACCACCTGACGCACCCTACAACCTGACACACCCTGGATTACGCAGTCCAGTTCTGGTCACCGTATTACAGAATGGATATAGAATCCTTGGAAAGAATCCAGAGGAGAATGACAAGACTAATCCCGGGTATCAGGAACCTTGAGTATAGAGACAGGTTAAAGCATCTTAATTTGCACTCCCTTGAGAGACGGAGAGCGAGGGGCGACCTGATAGAGGTGTATAAATGGAAGGCAGGGCTAAACAAAGGGGACATTACAAAGGTACTCAAATTATCCAACCAGGAGCGAACTCGTAACAATGGTTTTAAATTGGACAAATTTAGATTTAGGCGTGAAATAGGTAAACACTGGTTTGGAAACAGAGTAGTGGATGAATGGAACAAGTTACCAAATATCATCATTAACTCGAATACGCTGAATTGCTTCAAACATAGGTTGGATGCTCATATGAGCAATAGGGGTTGGGTGTAAACGGGACTGCCCAGTATGGGCCAATAGGCCCGCTGCAGTTTCCTCCATTCTTATGTTCTTATGTTCTTATGTTCCTACAACCTGACGCACCCTACCACCTGACGCACCCTACAACCTGACACACCCTACAACCTGACGCACCCTACACCTAACACACCCTACACCTAGCACACCCTACCACCTGACACACCCTACCACCTGACACACCCTACACCTAACACACCTCACCTCAGCCAAACTCAACAGTACTGAACTATACAACATAACACCACCAACCACACAACACCCCACAACACCACACAACACAACACAACTACCAATGAAGTCTGACATAAGAAGAACTACAATACCAAACTTTACTTCTTATCTTTATATAATAACTTTGTATGTTATCTTAGTGTTATGGTGACCTAAGAGTCAACAAACAACACGAGCACAATATTAAGGTGTTGTCCCCCCCCCCCCACCCCCACACACACCCTGGACATGTGTGTGTGTCTCATTAACATATGGGATTAATATATACCTGATGAACAAGGTTAGGTTAGGTTAGGTTAGGTTAGGTTAGGTTTTATATGAGAGATGTGTTTTGAATTAGGGAGGAAATAGGTAAACATTGAGTCAGATGTGGCGTTGTAGACTAATGGTGTTGATGAAGGTGATAATGGTGTTGACAAAGGTGATAATGGTGTTGACAAAGGTGATAATGGTGTTGACAAAGGTGATAATGGTGCTGACAAAGGTGATAATGGTGTTGACAAAGGTGATAATGGTGTTGACAAAGGTGATAATGGTGTTGACAAAGGTGATAATGGTGCTGACAAAGGTGATAATGGTGTTGACAAAGGTGATAATGGTGTTGACAAAGGTGATAATGGTGCTGACAAAGGTGATAATGGTGTTGACAAAGGTGATAATGGTGTTGACAAAGGTGATAATGGTGTTGACAAAGGTGATAATGGTGTTGACAAAGGTGATAATGGTGTTGACAAAGGTGACGCTTATAGGTGTAGTGAAGTTTCTTTTAAACTTAAATGTTCTGAAGTTTGATATTTTAGCTGAAGTTTTGGTTTATAGTGAAGTTAATGGTGAGCAGAGTGGCACCTTGAGTATGGGGTGACAAAGTGGCCCTCCATGCTCCCCTACCCTCCCCTCCTTCTACACTACCACATCCCCTATCCTCCCCTCTTCCCCAACACACCCCTCTCCCCTTCCTGCATCCCCCCACCACACCCCTCACCATCTCCACCTCCCTCACCCCCCCCCACCAATTCCCCTCACCTCTACACCCCCCTCTCCCCCCCCACCCTCTCCTACCCCCCCACACATCACACCACTCACCACACCACGCACCACACCCCACACCACTCTGTCATGCCCTCCTAAGTTGTGTGTACTGTAATTACTGAGTGTTATAATACTGTAGGTGGTACTGTCGGGTGTTATAATACTGTAGGTGGTACTGTCGGGTGTTATAATACTTTAGGTGGTACTGTCGGGTGTTATAATACTTTAGGTGGTACTGTCGGGTGTTATAATACTTTAGGTGGTACTGTCGGGTGTTATAATACTTTAGGTGGTACTGTCGGGTGTTATAATACTTTAGTGGTACTGTCGGGTGTTATAATACTTTAGGTGGTACTGTCGGGTGTTATAATACTTTAGGTGGTACTGTCGGGTGTTATACTTTAGGTGGTACTGTCGGGTGTTATAATACTTTAGGTGGTACTGTCGGGTGTTATAATACTGTAGGTGGTACTGTAGGGTGT